>OX637409.1:18133959-18733959 GCA_951799425.1 Ilex aquifolium
ACAAATGTAGCAGTTCAAATGGTTCCTAATATATAATACAAAAAAAAAAAAAAACAAGCAGAAACCTTATGTGTAATTTGTTCTCCAGACTGCTCAAAAAAAGAAAAAGAAAAAATCCTAATTGAAGGCCCTAAAATTTGTTTTGGAAATCCTAATTGCAAAAAAAAGAGTGCTAATCACTGGTAAAAGGCAAAAGAGAGGAGAGAGGAGAGTTTACCTGATGATACCTGGACACTGGACAACAGAGAAGAGACACTCGTCACTTATCTGAGCAACACTTCATAGTACCAGGAAGGAGGAAAGACGTTGACAGTGTCAAGAGAGACCGTCGGAGGTGAGAGAGAGATAGAGAGGCAGAGTCGAACACTCGATTAATGTGGGGGGGAGTTTCTGTCGAATAAGTTAGCCAGTTAGGGTTTTTTTCTTTTAATTTTGCAAATAAGAGCCCAACATATTTGCTTTGGTGCTCCGGTCTTTTTTAAAAATTCAAGTAATAACCCGCCGTATTTGCTTCATATCCCGACGTATCCTTACGTATTTGAAATTCAAAAATTTTTTTTTTTTAATTCTAGAATACTTCTTAGCAGTATCGGATGTGTATTCGTATCCGATAAAAAATCCAATATTGATACTTTGACCCTTTTGAAATATCCGTGCTTCATAGGTCTTATCCCAATTATTTTAGGGTTGGTCACATAAATCTTATTTCTCTATTGTGCTCTATTAGAAACAAATAATTAAATTTCATTGTCAAGCAATGAAAAAAATCAATGAGTTGGAGTGTTATCAAAGGTGCAAGGTCCACTTAGGTGCCAAGGCTAGCTGGAACCTAGGCACAAGGAAAAACAAGGCATTGATGGGGATTCCATGGGATGTCTTTGCAGTGTTTTTTATCAGCATCGAGGTGACTTCTCTGTGCAATATATGGCCATTGCAAATTCCATCGAACTCCACTCCCTTCCTGATGATAGTCTATCTCTTTCATTTTTTTTGTTGATAAGAAACATTGATTACATTAAAAAAATCAATAATTACAAAGGACATATCATTGAACAAGACATCCAAAAACTAAGATATGAAAACATAAAAGAAACAAGAAAACAAAAAAACCCATGCATGGGCAAGCACTACATTCCACACGTTGTAGTACAACTCGAAATAATGCAAGAAAGAGGGATATCTTCGAACTTTTTAGCCACGAAGGAGGACCAAAAAGAAGACAAAAAGTAAAGTCGTTTCCATAGTTCTTCAACCTCCTCACATTTGTCATAAAAAATCTTTGCATTCTTTTTCAACCAAATCGCCCAAAAAATAGCATTACAAGCACAACACCAAAGGATTTTCCACTTCCTATTCCTACCCCCGCTCCAAACATATCATCGAAAACATGTTTCTTGGTGCCGCCCAACAATGACCAACAAATCTATCTCTTTCATTTCAAATATCTTCCAAGTCCAATACTCCAATTTATGTTTGTCCCCAGTTGTAGTAAAGTTTAGTTATGCACAGGATTTTCTTTTAATATCGTTTTATGGCAAGGCCCCCCTTAGATTCTATCAGGAAGCCTTAACATTATCTCCTTCTACACCTCCATTATTGAAGTTATGTTGTCATCCTATTACTTCAGCACCTAGCATCTCTTTCAATTTCACAATTACCTATCTGCCGTTGTTTTCAATGTTTTCCCTATTTTCACTGTCACTGCAATTACCACATGCCTCCCTTCATCTTTATACCTTCTCCACTTCCTCCATCTTAACCTATTAAACCAAGTCTTGATTTCTTATTTTAGTTATTTGGATAGCAACTAACTTGAAATGATTACAATAAAAATAGTTGTATAAATTGTTACCTATTTATATGCTTTCTAGAATTTTGAACAACGTCTTGTCTTGTTAGGAGACAAAGGGTTACGAAGTCATATTCTCAATGATGATAATGGCTTGTCAGGATCAGTCTTTTTGCTCCCCGGCCCTCTCTTTCTCTCGTTCCTCTCCCTCTCCCCGAAAGGGGGAAAGAGAAGAGGCAAGAAGGGGAGGAGGGGAACAGTGACCTTGACCTTCTATCTTCAAAGGATAGTCTCTTCAAATGCAGGATTGTGATTAAAAATGCTGAAATGTTTGTTATAGCATGTCAACTGTATCTCAGGTGACATTTGTTGTTATAGATGAAAATCTGGTATCGAAGAGTGGTTTTTTAAAGGGCTGATGGTTTGTTCCTTGACTTTTTCATTTGCAGGAACCTGCATAACTGGTGGGCTGGTAGCTATCATGGGAATGTATCTATGATGAAATGAATCATGGCAGATAAATTTATTATCTGAAATAGATTTTCACTTGGACCTTATGTGTGTGACCTCTTTGCTGAGAGTGATCAAGAACCCGGGGGGTTCTACATGATGGTTGGTATTGTTTAATGTGTCCTGCAACTTATCTGACCTATTTATCGGATTTCTTGAGTGCGAGTTGCTATTCAGCTGTAAATTTGGTGGATTTAGTATATGTTGCCTGTATAGGGGGTTCTGTGAATAGGCTGATAAAGGGCTACATACATTTTTTAAGGGGTCTGCTTGTTGTCTAACTTTTAATCAATGAGGATTACCACTTGAATTATGGTTTTCGGACGACGTTTCTTTATTATCAGGAGGGTTTGCATTTACAGTTCAATACAATGTCAAAAGCCTCCTTTTTGAGACAGGTTGCACTTGAAACGGATCTCGGAACTGAGATCCAAATTCAATGCTTCAATTAAAAGTAAAGACGGACAAATTGCATTGACATAATCAATGAAAACCACATCTAAAGATGAGTCTGGACTACTACTTATATAGTATATATAGGTTATTTATTATCACAGGAATGTGTCTTAGCTTCTTCTGGCTTGGAATCTTATCCTTCACTCATGTTGTTGAGATTGGCATATCCTGTACCATACAATCATGTTGTTGAGATTGGCATATCCTATACCATCCAATCATTCCTCTTTGGTCATACCCTTCGTCATTTTCTACATGCTCTTTGATACTTTCTATGAGGCTGTTGAGCATTTTGTCCATTCCTGGTGCCTTTTTTTTTATTTGTTCACTGATTAATGGTTATACACTTATATACGTATATTAGTTATTGTTTGTGCCTGAAGACACAGAGTAATAAAAAATGGTGAACAATAAACATATTTGTATTCATATCCAAAATCAAATCATAAACATAGAAGAGAGATAAATGAATTTAAGTATCGGTTGTAGTAGGGGTGAGAGGTGATGGTGGTAGGAGACGGTGATGGTTGTGGTGGGTGGCGGTGGTGGCGGCAGCGATAGTGGTGGTGGTGGTGGCGGCGGTGATGGTATCGGTGGTGGCGGCGGTGGGGGCGACAACGGCGACGATGGTGGTGGTGATGGTGGCGGCGATGGTTATGACGGCGGCCGCGACAGTGGTGGTGGGGCGGTTTCAAACACTATTTTTTTTTAAAGTACTTATGGAAATAATATTTAGAAGTACTTTTAAAAAGTCACTCCAAACACACCCTTAGGACCTATTTTTCCTATTAAATTTAGGATGTTAATATTAGCCGTTAGATTAACTTTAAAGTAAAATTTAAAGCGATCTGAACCGCGAAAAATAAAAGTTATTTTGTTTATCTTTTGAAATTTGAATTGTAAGTTACTTTATTATGTAGATATGATATATGTTTTTTCACGAGGTATTATTATATATATGATATATAAGTCTGGAGAAAAATAACAAAACCTGATAAGAAAAATATAAAATGTAAAAGTACAAAATAAATGCCACTTAAAATTAAAATTCAAAATCTGAAAAAAAATATTTGAAAAGACATTATGAAACGTTACCATTTTATTTAAAATTTGAGATTATATCCAAACCTTTATGGCCTCATAAATTAAATTTACATTTTCTAAAGTATATTCCCTTGGGTTATGGAATAAAGTTAAAATCCTTATGTTTTTTTTTTTTGTGGGCCAGGGTGGCTTTTTTCATTTTTATAAGTGCAATTCTCAATTTGCAATCAAATTCTACCCTCAAATATTAAAATTTTAATTTACACACTTAATGTAATGAATTAGTAACAATGTGGATCTGACCTAAACTATCGTTCAATTGAAGCACGTAAGTTACAAGTGCTTTAGAAATGGATTTATGTGCAAATTCATAAACTATTGATGCTTCATGTGAGTTACAAATGATATGGTTATCCTATGTCTAATTAATAAAACTGTATTTTTGATATACAAAAGGGAGAATTACACCCAGACCCTCTGAGGTTTGTCATTTAATCATTCAAACCCCCTGACATTTGAAATATTACACACAGACCCCCTGAGGTTTGTACACGCGTAACACTTAGACCCCTGCTGTAAATATATCAATTAATAAATTATACTTAGACCTCTTTAAAGTTTGTAGGTATATTATACTTAGACTCCTTAAGTTTAAAATATTATACTTAGACAAAAAATACTCTAATCAAAGATAAAATATCAAATATTTTAAATTTTACAACCAAAATTCATGTTCTATTGTATTATTTATTGAAATAAAATTAAAAATAAAATAAATTTTTTCTTAAAAAATCGTAATTAGTATACAATTATACTATCTATTAGAATAAAGCTAAAAAATCTAACAAGATGTCTAAGTCATTTATAATAGAACATAAATTTTACATCTAAAATTCATGTTATATTATGTCTTTTATTGAAATAAAATCAAAAATAAAAATCTAATTTAAAAAAAAAAATCATAGTTAATATATAATTATACTATCTATTAGAATAAAACTAAAAAATTAAATAAGGGATCAAACTGTAATGGACACAAAATCTTTTACCTTTAATTGGGGTAGTTTGGTATTTTAATTTGGTCGTTTAAACGACCAAATTAAATTTCAATAGACAATATAATTGTATACTAATCACGATTTTTTAAGAAGAAATTGAATTTTTAGTTTTGATTTTATTTCAATAAAAGATTCAATAGAACATGAATTTTAATTGTAAACTTTAAAATATTTGATATTTTATATTTGATTGAAATATTTTTGGTCTAAGAATAATATTTTAAACTTAAGGGGTCTAAATAATATATATTTATAAATTTTAGGGGGTCTGGGTATAATTTATTAATGGATATATTTACAATAGGGGTCTAAGTGTTATGCGTGTACAAACTTTAGGTGGTCTATGTGTAATATTTCAAATGTCAAGGAGTCTGAATGATTAAGTGACAAATTTCAGGGGGTGTGAGTGTAATTCTCCCTATACAAAATGGTATCAAGTTGATTGTAGACCAATATTTGTAGTGATTGACATACTTCACTCTCGTGCCCGAAACACTTGCACCTCACGTGCTTTAGTATATAATAGAAAACTGAACGACAGGTCAGGTTCAAGTTGTGACGAATTTATAATATTAAGGGTATAAATTAAAATTTGTAATGTTTAAGGGTATAAATTTGCTTTAAGGAAGTAAACAAATAGTTATCAGATCAGATCCCAACCGACGAGGAGTGAGTGTGTGAAGGAGAGAGAGAGAGAGGAAGAAAGATGCCAAGAACCGGATTTTCAGGGCCATTCTCGTCTCCGAAGGTAGACATAATCGTGGACATGGGCAATCCTTTCCTCAATACTACCGTCGACGGTTTCTTGAAGATTGGCGCTGTAAGTGTAATCACTCTGTATTTGTTCTCGATTATTACAGTGCAATCACTCTCTACAGTTGTTCTCGATTGTTTTTTTCGAATCATACATCCCACTATTTGATCTTCTCTGATGGTTTCAGTTATTATTAAATTACTATGGTTTTGTCTTTGTTTCTTGTTCAGGTTGCAGCGACGAAAACAGTTGCAGAGGAAACATATCACATAGTCAAACGAGGTTCCGATTTCTTAAGCATCTTATTTTCTTCTTCACATTTATATATCTCTTTAGGGTCTTAGTTGCTTTGGATGAATTATAAACGTATTTTTACAAGAAATTTTTTTTGGGTTTTTCGTTTTCTTCTTTTTTTTTTGTACGTAAATTGATGTAAATGGTAAGTTCATTTTGATGAATTGAGGTTTTGATGCATACAACTGTCGAATATGCATCTTTAGGACTTATGATTCATTGCCAGACCAAATCTTTTTGGCAAATTGGATTTCTCGATTCTTTCATGTAGCTAATATGATGCTGAATTTTATCACTGTCCTCGTTCAGAGATTGCTTAATCTTGCCAGTGATTGTTTAGTTCAATTTTCTTGTAAATGTTATTTATTGAAGTTCTCTTGGTTAAAATATGTTGAAGCAACATACATGGTTTTTGCAGGGAATGTTTCAAGTCACAACTTTGAGCACTCGGTGAGTCATCTTCGATCATTTCTGTTTTTCCATTTGTTGGTATTATGGTTGTAGTGTCCTGGGTGTGCACATCTTATTGAGATGGGTGGGGCGGTGTGCACATCTTATTGGTATTTCGTTATTGGAACCAATCCAATGATGGGAAACAAACCTCGTCTTGAATGTGAGGACCACGTAGTCACAAGAGCTACTATTTGTTTGCTTAGAATCTGGTTTACAATAGGATTTGGTTGCTGGAAAATAACTTGCAAATGTGGGATGCCTAGATCCACCAGGGAAAATTTAGGAATAATGGACCTGACACTGGTGTCATTTTCTGTAGTTTGCATAAATAAGGTTGCCAATGAGCACACTCAGCAAGCATCAAGCAATGTCTTTGAAATTATGTATTTGGGGAAATATACAGAATACTATTGCTTCTTGTGCAAATGTGTTCCCCCAGATACAATTCTACTTTTTGCTAAATTATTTGCTGTCCCGATATCGTTGCTGTATATTGGTACATGTTATCACGTATTCTTCTCATATACTTTTGTTTATTCTCCCTGATGAGAACTGTCCTGTTATGTTTTGGTTTGGTTTTAGTGCTGCCACCCAGTATGAGGAACTTGATGTACTTGATCCCTTGCATTGCTTCTCATGCCATGCAATTATTGTTTTGGAGTATCGGCTTTTTCTAGTTAAATAAATTTTGTAGCCTTTTCATTTACAACGTGAACGCTACAACAAATAGTAAAGCACATGCTATTTTAAGTGTTTTAAAGACCAGTGTACCAATGCTATTTGTTTATAATGCAATTTATTTAACAACAGGGTATGACTAAACATGATTCTTATCCTTCTAATGGAAGTTGTTGGTATTGCAGTTAAAGAAAATGTGTAAAGAAGGTGCATATTGGGGTAAGTGTCATTTGTATGTATTTGCTGACGCATGGAAGATTGTTTTGTGGGGGACCAAACAGTTCTTCAGCTAATTGCTTGGTGGCCTACATTTTCCTGAATGCGGAACAATTCTAATAATTGTTTTCTGAATGAGTAACCATTCTAATAATTGTTTTGATTTCACTAACAGGAACAATAGCTGGAGTATATTGCGGAATGGAATATGGAATGGAGAGAGTCCGTGGCACCAGAGACTGGGTAATGCCTGAATAGCATTTGAAGTGGTTTTCGCTCTATAGTTGAACCACATTTATTTCGAGCTTAAGCACCTTGCCATAAGGGTCTATAGATGCTATTGTTGTTACTTATTGTCTATTTCCAGGCTGTTAGTTCTAAGAGTCTCATGGATTCTTGATTGCGCTTGACATTTAATTTCGCATGAATTGACTCCAACACTTCTCCAAAATGAATGTTGTGGAAACTGGAAAGTGCTAGCTATGCCTTGCTTCTGATGGTTCTAGGTGATTTTACCAGAGACCTCAGATCATATATCCTCCCACTTGAGGTTTAAGATGGTGTTGTGTGGGGGGAGATTGTAGACTGCTCTGTTGGAAGTTTAAGCATCTAGACTCTCTTGTTTGATGAATCCACCAGTTCAAGAAAATTCAGATTTAGAGAGACGACACTTATCATTAGATCGCAAGTGTTGAAGATGATGGCAATAAGAAGTTCTAAACATATAAGTAATGCGGTGAAGATTGATCATAAATTGTTTTTAGTAGAGGTCAAGGTGGAATGTTGTCAAGATTGTTGAAAGAACTCGTTTTGCTAGTTTCTCCATTGCTATAGGGGTGGGGGGTGTTTCCTGGCTGTGTAGTGTGGTCAAAGAAGCATGTGTATGGAGAAGGTCAAAGTTGTTTTTTAGGAAGTTTTGTAGCAGTGATTATCATATGTGGGTTGAAATCAATTATAACAAGTTTGGGAAGTTCCTTACGATATCTAGAATCCATTCGTCTAAGAGAAGGGCTTCATTTATGTTACTCAAGGAATCAACTATGCTGGTTGGAGTAAGTTTCAGACCATGTTAAATGGTAGCTTGAAGAGTGGTAGGAATGAAAGGAATACTACATCTGTGTTGAATCCTGCACTGGGGGTGAAATCATTGAGAAGAAAGAGATGGAGGGTGTGGATACAAAGAGTAATATTGCATATGTTTTTGATTTTGGTAAATGGAAGGGAGCAGTGGTTTGCACAAGGGAAATTATTTTCATTCTATGGCAAAGAGTTACAGATGCTTTGGTTTTTAAGTTTAATTGTGAAATTCTGTCGAATCCATTCCAAGTGGACAAGGCTATATATATATTCTTTTTTTGTGAGAATGAGGATTGTGCAATTGATATTTGTAGGAATGAAGAGATTGTTACAGAGAAGGTGGGTATAGTAAAATTGTCCAATTGGGTTCCTCAAATAAATGGAGGAAGAGATTGTTTTCTTTTTTTTGGGAGAGTGGATTGGAATTGATGGGTTACCTTTTCATCTGTGGAATGAGATGTTTCTAGAAAAATTGGAGATTGGTGTGTTGGGTTGCTGACTTGCTGGAGATTGATAGAAACACTTTGGCCATGCAAAATTTGTTTCAAGCCAACATTAGTGTTGGTAGATGTGAAAGGAATTATTCCATCTGTTTCAATGTTGAATACCAAGGTACATGTTATCAGGTTTGAATCAAGTTTATTTTAAAGTTTGGAGTAGTTGTTAGTGACAGGGTAAAGTGATAGGATAAAGCTTCAGAGGCGATATGGTGGGATGAAATTTCAATACACCCATTGAGAGGTAATGACAACGTAGCTAGGGAATCATTGTGTGGCTTGGAAGGGCAGGAGGTTGTACAAGATCTGTATGCACTGCAAGGTAAAGGGATGGAAAATGGGCTTGAAATAAGGGATATTGTTTCGGATTTTGGGTCAGTTAATATTGAGAGGGAGGCGATAATCTAGGAAGCACAGGGTATGTCTGACACGGACACGGTCAGGATACGGTCGGACACGTGTCCGACACAGCTAGAAGTGTCTCGAATAGTGAACTTAGTCGGACATGACTAGGACACGGTTAGGATACGGTCAGAAATTTTTTTATTAAAAAAACAACTTTAAACTATTAAAAGGAGTTTGATTTTTACCTTTTTAATATATTTTTTGTTATGTAACTTATATACTATGAATGTTAATAGATGTCATGATGTTTGATGAAAATGGTAGATATTTAATTTGATCTATTTCAATTTTAATCAAAAAAGTAATATTTGTTAGGTCTTATTATTAATATTGTTACATATATTATATTATTTTAATAATAGTTGTATCCTTGCTGTACTCGTGTTTTATATTTTTTAACTTTGTCTTATTTCCGTGTCAATATCGTCTCGGATACAACACCGTGTCTGTATTTGTGCTTCCTAAGCGATAATTATGGGATCAATCAAAGATAATCAAAATCAGTTAGGGGCTAATTTAAATTTTAAAAGTGAAGAGGGAATAGAATTTGGGGTTGGTGAGATGATTAAGGGAGTTAACAAGGCAAGGTTACAAGTTGGCAGTGATTATAGGTTGGGCTATGAGAGTAATGGGTGCAAGTCTGATTTTTTGAAATTGGGCCGGATTTGTTTGGGTCATTACATTTTATTGGTGTGGATAAGATGAAAAGCCCATTAGTGGTGGGCCAGTTCAAAGCAAAAACAGTAGGGTTTTTAAAATAAGAAAAAGCCCTGATCCAAGCAGCGTCTGAAATCTATTTTTCTCATGACCTGACATATGATGTATTGAAATATATTGAAATATAGGGCTAATCTGGTCGCCACTGAAACTGAAGGATAGACGTCTTTGGTATGAGAAGATCTACAATATGATATGAAAATAACAGAAAAAGGAGGAAATGAAAAAGCGAAAGCGGATGACTTTGAAGATAATGAAGGGGATAAAGATCACTTGTTCTGTGAATGGGCAGAAGGTTTCGATACAGCAGATGATCTGCGACAGGGATATCATAGAAATCTGGGAGAAAGTTACATTGAGGAAGATAACCTTTTTAATATGGGTTTGCAAGATTGCTCAAAAATCAAAGCTATTTCTCAAGGTAGATTGCAAAGTGATGAGTTATCTTCGGACAATATATCAAAAACAATGGAATCCGATTGTGAAGTTGGAGGGCTATTCGAGTCTGAAGAGGAAGAAGAACAACTTATAAAGAGTGGGTTCAAGGTCAAGGTGAGAAATCTAATTGGTATGTCAACTAAGTTTTGTCGAACAATTGTCTTCTAATTCTCCTTCTTTTCCATTACAAAATCTTTCTGGGGAGATGGGAATCGAGTGTGGTAAGGGGTGTGAGATTATTGATTCCTTTCTATCTTCTTTTTCAAAAGGGGAGTGGTGCTGGGGTAGTGATAGTTTGTCAATAGGGGGATTCATCTTCTTTTCCTGTTGATAATTGTTTGAATGAGTAGAGGAAATTAGTTAATTCAGTCCTGTTAATGGAACAATGAGAGGAGTGTAATTCATTGATGTGTTTTGGAAATGAAAAGGATACAGAGTTTAGTTCTAAGGGATTTTGTAACACAACCTATTAAGCATAGTAATTATTTTCACCAAGAGAAAGACTCTTTTATACTAGAGATGTGGGAGGAAGAGACAATGGGGAGGAGAGATTTTATCTTTCTGATGAGGAGAAATGAACCATTTTGAATAAATTTTTAGAGAAAATGGATTTGTCCTTGGTTTATAATAAAAAAAAAAGGAAAGAAAAAAGGGGGTGAAAAATCTGAGAGAAAAAATAAAGAGATGAGGGAACTAAAAAGTTTTCAGTTTGGGATCAATTATCATGTTGGTGTGTCTAGAAGGAGTGATGAGGGTGTGGAGAGTTAAGATTATTAGTTGGAATGTTAAAGGGTTGGGTTCTAAGAAAAAGAGAAGAGCCATAAGAGAGGTATTGATTAGAGAGGGATTGGATGTGGTTATTTTGCAAGAAACAAATAAGGAAAATATTGAAAGAAAAATGATAAAAAGTGTGTGGGAACTGGGAAGCTAGATATGAAAACTGGGTTCGGTTGTCTTTCATTGGAAGGTCGAGGGGTATTATGATAATGTGGGATGAGAAAATTGTTAAAGTTGATGAATATGTGGAGGATAAGTTTTCAATTTCAGTTAGAGTTGTGCATAATGATGGGTTGGAGTGGTGGTTAATAGGAGTGTATGGTCCAAATTGTCCTAGAGAGAGAAGGAGATTGTTGGTAGAATTGGAGAGATTGATAAAATTGAAGAGAGATGGGGATTGAAAGAAAATTTAAGGAGGGAGAGATGAAAGTTGAATGGATTCGAAGAGGTGGTGTTTAAGGAAGAAATTAGTTGGAGACAAAAGGTAAGAGTAAAGTGGCTGAAGGGAATAGTAATTTTACGCTTTTTCATAGAGTTGCAAATGGAGGCAAAAAAAGAAGTTTATTGATAAATTGGAATTTGATAATGGAGAAATTATTGAGGAAAAGGGGTTAATTGAATGTAAGATTGTGGATAATTTCTCTAATTTGTATACAGGCTAGGGAGTGAGAGACCAATTTTGGAAGGTTTGGAGTGGAGTCCAATTGACGCGGGAATGTCTAGTTGGCTTGAAAGGCCGTGTAAAGAGGAAGAAGTGAGAAATGTTGTTTTGAGTGTGGTAGGGATAAGGCTTCGGGACTCGATGGTTTCACTTTGGCAGTTTACCAAGATTGTTAGGATATCATTAAAGTTGATTTAATGAAAGTGTTCAATGAATTTATTCAAAATGGTGTGGTCAATGCAATTACTAATGCCACTTTATTTGCTTGATCCCAAAGAAAGAAAAGTTCATGAAGATGAGGGATTTTAGGCTAATTAGTTTGGTTTCTAGTCTCTATAAAATCATTCTAAAAGTTTTATCCTTGAGATTAAGAAATACTTTGAGTGGCATTATTTTTGAGAGTCAATGGGCCTTTATTAGGGATAGATAGATTCTTGATGCTGCACTTGTGGCAAATGAGGTTGTGGAGGAATAAGGGAGTAAAAGAATTGAGGGTTTTGTTTTTAAAATTGATTTTGAGAAAGCGTATGATCGTGTTGATTGGGGTTTTTTGGATTATGTTATGGAGGTGAAAGGATATGGAGAGAGGTGGAGGAAATGGATTCTTGGATGTTTACACTCTGAATTTCTCGGTTATGATGAATGAAAAACTAGGGGTATGTTTAAGGCATCTAGAGGATTGAGACAGGGTGATCCTTTATCTCATTTTCTTTTTATTTTAGTTTCTGATGGGTTGAGTAGACTAGTGAGGAAGACTAAAAGTTATAATTTGGTGGAGGGATTCATTGTGGGGAGGGATAGGGTTTCGATTTCTCATTTGCAGTCTGGTGATGATACAATATTTTTTTCAAAAAGTGAAGAGAATAAAATTTTAAATGTTAAGAATATTGTTGAGGTGTTTGGGGTGGTCTCGAGTTTGAAGGTAAATATGGCTAAGAGTGTACTTGTGGGCACAAATTCAAATCAGGAAAAGATTAATAGGATGGCGGGGCTTTTGGGTTGTAAGGTAGGAGAATGACCTTTGAAATATTTGGTGTTACCATTAGGAAGAAATCCACTATCTTTAACTTTTTGGGATCCTGTGGTAGAAAAAGATTATATAGGTGAAAGAAAGCTTACATATCTAAAAGGGGGGGTTTAATTCTTCTGCAGTCAGTTTTGGCTAGTATTCCCACATACTTTTTATCTTTATTCAAATTGCCGAGAAGAATAGCTATAAGAATATGGAAAAAATGATGAGAGACTTTTTGTGGGAAGGTAATAAAGAAGGGAAAAAGAATCATTTAATTACTTGGGGGATGGTTTCCAGATCTAAGGATAAAGCTGGTATTTCTATTGTTAATTTGATGCAAGAAATATTGTTTTAATGGATGAGTGGTTATGGAGATTTCCTTTGGAGGTAAATTCCTTGTGGCATTTAATTGTCCAGTCCAAATATGGGTTACAAGCCAATGGATGGGACACTAATAAGGTTGAGAGAGGTAATTTTCAATGTCCATGGAAATTCATTTCTCAGAGACTGTAGAGGTTTTTCCAAGGTGTTTGTTTTATGGTAGGAAATGGGGAGATAATTCGTTTTTGGGAAGATGCATGGGTGAGAGAGTATTCTTTGTCATTTATGTTTCCTCATCTCTATCAGATATCTCGTTTTCATGATGCATCCATTGTGTCTATGCTTCGTTCACATAATCCTCCTCCTTCTTGGGATTTTGGTTTTGGTAGGAACCTAGACAATAGAGACATTGAAGAGTTGATTTCATTTCTTGCTATTCTCAATAACTCTATGATGAGGATGGATTCTTTGGATAGAAGAAGGTGGAGGTGAGTCTTCTGGAGTTTTTTGTGTGGGGCGGGTTTTCTTAGTGTCTCCTTACTTGTAACTGAAAAAGTAATCAGAAATGAAGGATTTGGCTCCCTGTATTCTTCAGATTCTGCTTTTCTAGATAATGGTTTCATTAGCACGCCACATCCCTGCCAAATTCTGCCCATACTTAGTTATGTAGCCTATTTTTCAAGAACCAGATGCCCATCAATTTTGAGACTGGTCTTTTGATTTTTTATCTCTATTTTCTGTCTACCATCACTGGATTTGACTTGTCCAAGATTGAATGTTAAAGTAATGCTGTATCCCAAGAACACTCTTGTTGATATGTAAAACTTCTCAATGTAAAAGTGTCCCTTTTGGCTTCATGCAGGTTTTTTTTTTTTTTTTTTTGATTTTTTCTTCTACAGCTTCAATACTCATCACCTGCCTGTTTCATTTCCTATTTCATGGTGCAGAAGAATGCAATGATTGGGGGTGCATTGACTGGGGCTCTTATATCTGCTGCAACCAACAACAACCGAGACAAGATTGTAATGGATGCCATCACAGGAGGTGCTGTTGCAACTGCTGCAGAGTTCCTTAACTATGTCACCTGAACAATGAGAAACCGAATTTTCTTCCCATCTCTTCGCTACTTGTGAAGATACATGCATATTTTCCCCTTCTGTACTTGTCAGGTTGTCGTAAACAGTAACACCTTGTAATTTTAGCAGCAGTATTGAATAAGCACAAACATGAAGTTGCAATCCATTTTCAAAAATTGGTGCAAATTGTTTTTGCTTATACTTGGTTTCTCTTTTCCTGCATCATAATGTCACGAGTTCATGATGGATTTGCATGGAACCATGGGCATTGGATTTTTCATCAATATACCACAATAGGAGTTATATCCATATCATTTGGTCCCTAAATTTCAACTTCTCCTTCATACATAACATCAAACTTCAAATACCCAACAAAGTAGACATAAACATAGTCTGACAAAGACAAGAACTAGACATGAGACATCATACAAGTTCAAGGAATGGATCCTCAGAAGTCTTGGATGTCTTTATTGTAAGCTTTCTCACACTCATTTAAGAAAGACACATTACTAGTTTTTATATATTATTTATATTAAAACGATAGTTGCTTTGTTGGGGACTCTTTCGTTCTGTTTTTCAACAGTTACATGGGTCACATTTGCAGTTTGGTCCACACTTGCAGCCATGACCTCCTTCTGCTCCAAAGCTAGTCTCAGACGCCTCAGAGTACCTGCAAATATTGCCACTTATTAATTGGTGTTTCCATAATTGATACAAACGTCTGTCACTGGTCATTGCGGGATTTGAAAAGGGTAATCTCTGCGTGCATAGTTAGGGAGTGAAGGGAGACACGAAAGCCGCCATATACTTGAAATCGAATATGTACAAGAATGAACCCAATACGGATCTAAAAGCTTAAGGGGTTTTTTTTTTTGGTGGGGGGGGGGGAGGGCTTGGCAAGATGGGTTTGGGAAAATAATTCAAAAGACCCCAAACCTCATGTTTGGATTAAAATTCAATCATGGGTTCTCAAACCCGGCTTGCAGCTGTCCCGAATATTAAATCCATGATCATGAGTTTTTGTCAAACCTAAAAAAGTTGTTTGGTAGGGGGTATGGGGGCTTGGGAAGATGAGTTTGGAAAAAATAGTTCAAAGGACTCCCAAATTTCATGTTTGTATGGAAAATTCAGTCCCGAGTTTTCAAACCCGGCCCGTAACTGACCCGAAGATTAAACCTATGATCATGGATTTCGTTAAACCCGGGGGGTGGGTTTGGGAAGATGAGTAAGGGGTTAATGATTTAAAAGACAATTGTACCCCTTAAAATGAATATGAATTGAATTTATCAAGGGTAAAATAATAATTTATAGGACAAATAGTTGTTACTAATTATAATATATCAGTGGGTCCTACATGTTTATGTGTTGTATACCAAACATGAGTATGAACTAGATTAAATGTTGAATTCCATCTTTGCAAAGAGGGGTTTGAGTTTGGAATAGTTTGGAGAAGCTTATCCAAACCCCTTCCCAAAATTCATCCAAACAAGCACAAAGGGGGTGGGTTTGGAAAGATGGGGTAAGGGGTTAAGGCTGCAAAAGACAATTGTACCTTTTACGAGCATCTCCAACAACAAAAGCTATTTTAGCTACTTAAAAAACAACATTTTCTATTTTAGCTACTCACTTTTTCAATACACATTCCAACAGATTTTCTATATTTTTAACTACTCTTTTTAAATATTATTTCTCATTCCTTTTGTATTATTTTTTTTGGGAATAGTGAAAGGAAGAAAGTGAGAGAATGGAAGAAATGAGAGGAAGAGAGAAAAAATATTATAAATTTTTTTTACATATCGCTACAGTGATACTCTAAATATAGAATATCACTATAGCAAAATATTATTTTAGATGTTTTGAAGTTAATCTGTTGGAATGGTATTTTTAGGCTAAATAGCTAAAATTTGAAGATTTTATGTGTTTTAGATCATCTGTTGGAAATGCTTTAACATGGGTATGAATTGGATTGATCAATGACAAAATAGTCATTTATAGGACAAATAGTTGTTAATAATTATGATATATCCATAGATCCTACATGCGTATGTATTGCATACCAAACATGAGTATGAACCGAATTCAATGTTGAATCTCACTTTTGTAAAGATGGGTTAGGGTTTGAAAGGGTTTGGGTAAGTCAATCCAAACTCTCTCCAAAAATTAATCTAGCCCTAAGTAGTTAGATCTTGGGTCCGTCCAGGTATATTAATCCGTCCAATTCATTATCTCCATCTGATGTGACATGACACCCACTCACCCTAGCCTAGACTCGTAACAATAATTCTATGTGTAAAATGTTTTATATGCATAATAAGTCAAATGTGAAATTACACTTACGTCTTCACTGGTGCAACCCCAGCAATGATAGTAGCACTGGTGGCCTTCTCCACATCCGGGTACATCCCACATCTGCCATTTATAGAGCCAAAAACCAGAATATTCAGACAAGAAACACCTAAAATAGATGTATATATAGTCTTTGCAAATGTAAAGACTTAAGGGATATAGACCCTATTATTGATAACATGTTGGATTAGCAATACAATCACCGGCCACCGGGGACGCATCTA
The DNA here is from genome assembly GCA_951799425.1 of Ilex aquifolium. NCBI lineage: Eukaryota > Viridiplantae > Streptophyta > Magnoliopsida > Aquifoliales > Aquifoliaceae > Ilex > Ilex aquifolium. Next base: position 18,150,763 of record OX637409.1, read on the forward strand.
AGAATTTATTCTACATAGTAGCCTTATAAAATTATAAGAAAAGTCTCAAATAAGCCGTATATAGTTTAAGAGTATTCATAGCTGAAAACATCATAAAAAGTGAGATTTTTTAGGCACATGAATAAGAGCATCAATCCCCCCCCCCCCCCCCCCCCCCCCCAACATCACTATGATCAACATGATGATGTGGGATCCAACTTTGTCGGAAGATAACCACTGGGGTAACGACCTTGCCAAAAAAAATTACGAGGTATTTCGAAATACTGATCGAGATATATCAAAATATCTTGAAATATTTCAAAACATTTTGAAACGTTGGAGAAAATATTCTGAAACACCATAAAACATTTCGATTGTATAATACATTATCATTCTATAGAGTTATAGTACAGTAATTATAAAGTTAAAGTTGAACATTTATTCAGTATTTGATCAAAAAAAAAACATTTGTTCAATAAATTATAGTTATCATCAATAATAATAAGTCGTATCCTGAATTACCAAATCTTTATGTCATTGAAATTTCATCTAGTCACGGATTGTTTCAATCTTCTTAGAAACAAAAAATAATTCGATCGTCTCAAAACAAAATTTTGATTCTTGGCCAGATCTAGCTTATAACACAGGAAATAGTATAACAATCTCAATGAAATGAAAAGAAAGAGTACTGGTCATCAACAACAAAAAAATCATTCTTTTTTCCTAGGAAAAAAAAAAGTGTCAAGAAAACTGCAGGCAGTTGAAGAAATTAAACAAGGAGAAACTTTTACCCTCCACAGCCGTTGCCACACTTGCAGCCAGCACCACACTTGCAGTTTCCTCCACAGCAAGACATGTTTCTTGAGAGAGAAAGAGTAGGAGAGAGAAAGACACTTGATATTTGAATACACTAAGCAAGGTTGATGTTCCTTGTTAGTCATCGAGTACCATTTATAGTGCAGGGGAGGGGAGAGATGATGGATATCCACCATACACTTGTACAAATCTTAAAAAAATAGCGTATTTCTGCTCATTGGTTTAAAATGGTTGTCTCTTTCCCCACGTAATGCTGAGCAATTATGTTGTTTTAGTCATCTTTGTTACTATAATATAAAAATTAAATAATAATAATCATAGTCGTAAATAAGGACCCGTGATTAGGATTTGATTATTTCAGCGACCAATGAAAATATAAAAACTTTTTTTCCTACCTTGAATCTGTAAGAAATATATATACTAAAATCTATAAGAAAATATACATAACTTTTTTTTTTTTGGTCATTGTAAAATTATTGTGCGCCGAACTTCTCCCTCTAAAATAATTATAGAATTATTATATAAGAAAAATTCCTTAGAATTGTGTAACACTAATTGCTGTGGCCAGTGACTTTTGGAAAAACAAAACAAAATATTCATTATTTTAATCGAGAAGATATATTCAGAGACGTCGTCAATTAATTTTTTTTAATCACCACCCAATCCATCATCAACTTCGTCAAGGAACACCACACACAAAAAAAAGACAAGGCGTGAAGCATGCTGCTACAAGACATCATCACCACAATTCACCATTGTTTGACATTCCTCCGTGGGTCCCAGATATAATTGGCTTCAGAGACCCAAGTTTAGATCTTCTGTTGTATAGATAAAGGTATTGTTCTTTTACACATGAAACGATGTCGTTTTGTATGTAAAACGACATCATTTTGAAGAACAACACCCCTTGTTATACAGTAGAAAATCTATTCTCCGGGGACCCACAAGTATGTACTTTACCCTCAATTATGCTCCTTCCTCCTTGCATGAATAACAGGTAAAAAAAAACAAGACAACCATTGTATAAGTAATGAGATCTTACATATTGAAAATTTTGAAGATACTAAGATATATATAATCTTATCCAGACATAAAATTTTTATTTTCGTTTTTTGAATCTCTGATCTATCCATCATGGATACAAATGAAATCACAAAAAACAATCTCCACATAGCCGAACGGAAAATACTATGTAACCCAAATTTGTAATTCAAATTTGCATCCTAAATGAAGAGGGACCATTGGATGAGTGAGTCCCATCAACTTTTTTAAATAGGACCCACTGATCCAATGATTTCCTTCATTTGGGATGCAAATTTAGATTACAGATTTGAATTACATAGCATTGCTCATAGCCGAACATTATTTTTTAGGAAAAATTTGACTATGTGGTTCCACTTGCAGGCTAAAATAAGTTAAAAAGTAGTGCGTGTATGTGTGTGTGTGTGCGTGTTTTAGTCAAGGAAAAATATTGAGAGGAGCCTGAGGTTGCTTCGTCAACAAATCAAATACAGCTTATTAGCCTGAACGTGTATGCAACAGTGACGATATAAAATTTATTCAGAAGATAATTATTTCTGAGAGTTTCTAACGTGGCAATGGCATTTTCTCTTGGTTAATGACTAAAAACTAATGTATGTTATGGGTTATAAATGTGAGGAACAATTGATTTCCCAGTTATTGTTTTTTTGTATAACATTATTGGTTAGTAACTCACCTTTTATTACTCGTTTCTAAGTGCTTGTTGAAATCTTAGCACTATGTGAACCTTATTTCAAAACTTAATTTGGAGACTAATATAGAGTGATTTTTTTAAATTGCCAGTGGACCTCATTTAATGGGACCCCTTGTTAATCCAATGAAACAGCGTATTAGATCCTCACATTAACTTCTGAAATAAAGAAAGTCTACTACTTACTAGGTTCCATAGCAGCTTCGTTTGGTGACCTTTCTTTCCATGGTGCGTAAATAATGCGATTCCTTGTGCATTAAACCTTTGCAGAAAGAATGGTGTTGATGATCTACTTTTCCTCTCTCACCTGACTTGCCATCTCTTTAAAAAGCACATATTAAACTTTCCAAATGTAAAGGTCTCCAAGATGCCAATTTTTCTTGTTCAAACATGAGGTAGGACTCACATGAACAATTTTTGGTTAAAACATTCTATAAAAATTATTTATATGAGACTACAATAATGCATTTGAATCATCTCCATTACACTAACCTTTAATGGTAGCTTATCATCCATGATATAAGTGGCTCTCCCACCAATACCCAGCTGGTGTTGTAGCATAGAAGAAAATATATGAAACCCTGAACTCATCGTGCAGAACTCCATCTCCACAAGCAGCACATATCACAGCCATGATCCTCTTGTGATCGCAGGGTTAACTGGCAATACCTGTCGACAGGGTCCTACATATTATTTTCCAAGCTCTTGAATAGCCAGGCTGCATTCTGCAGTAATCTGGATGATTATTTTCGAATAGTGAATACATGTGGGCAAGACACATAAGAAGCTTTAATTTAGCAAATAAATGGGATGTTAATACAACAGAAAAACGCAGAACCTTTATCATGTATAATTTTCATTTCCACATGTTTTTTTCTCGCAGATATGCAAAGAAAACTGTCTGCAAAATTAAATATTACTCACGACATCTATGGTATGATGTTGATCTGCAAACGGAGTTAGTACTAAAAATACAGAGCCCTCCCAAACTAAAAGTCCAAGCAGCCGACTTCTGGTCATACACACTGCAGATGTTCCTTTGAAAAGTGTGAAAGGAGTATTAAATCATTATCATTTACAGCCTATTAAGTCTGTGTGATTTTCCACCATTCACAAGCATTCTAAGACCACCCTTTAGCTCTGGTATCCCTTCCTCCAAAACAGCACAAACTGGAAAAATACGGACACCAGGTACTCTTCTTTTTAATTCTTCATAGACTTGTTCAGCCCCTGCCTTATCAATTTATTCGCCACTACTAAGGATGGACGATTTGACAAACCACCACGATAAAATTCAAGCTCCAAAATTAAATCCGTTGGCTGTTTCCATGGTTGGATTCCTTTTCTACCATCAAATGCTGCAGCCAAGTCGACTACATAAGCAAGAACTTTCATGGGCTCTATGTGGCACAAAAAAGAATGTCCCAATCCACGATTGCCATGAGCTCCTCTGATTAATCCTGGAATGTTGGCCACCCTGACCAAGAAATCATCTAGATGTCCTAAATTCAGTCTTAAAGTTGTAAAGGCATAATGGCCTACTCTGGGCTTAGCCCTTTATATGGCACCCAGAAGAGTACTTTTACCAGCATTTGGCATCCCCACAAGGCCCACATCAGCAATACTCTTGAATTCTAACATAAGAACAACATCAGAACCAGGTGAACCAGCACTAAGTGATGATGAATGCTGATCATCATCAGAGAGGTACCTGCAGCGGAGCAAGCTTTGATTTCTTGTAAGGAGTGTTTGAAAATGAACAACTTTGGAGAAGCCATGACGGTTTTGAGATCTTCCCAAAAGCCTCTATATACTGAAGGGGTTTCACATAACGTGGTAAACCAAGAGTTCACAGCATCTCTCTCACTTCTATTTGAATTCCAGTTATCCTTGTTTTTATCTTATCTCTTTACAACTTATCCTGTATTTTAAATGTATTTGATCTCATGTAAAACTCTTGCATATTCCTCTTTAAAAAGTGAATACAACAACAGAAGCACTTTGGGTTATCCAAGTACATCAATTGCCTTTTTGATTACTCCTTTCATGGTATCAGAGCTATAGTCTCACGACATTTTTTCCAATTCTTCATGGCCTCTCACAGCTCTGCCTTCTCTGGCTCTCTTCCAATATTTCACACCTCGTCTCCATCAAGCTTGATAGGACCAACTATGTCTTATGGTTTGCTCAGTTCACTCCTCTACTCAAAAGCATGGACCTTTTTGGCTATGTTGAAAGCACAAAGCCTTGTCCTGCTATGGTTTTGAAAGGCATCGATGGAAAATTAAGCACCACCGTTAATCCCAATTGTGTTAGTTGGCAGCAACAAGATCAATCCTTACTAAGTTCGCTTAATTCCACCCTCACGCCCACTGTGTTGTCCACCGTGGCTCGCCTCTCCACCGCTCATGATGTTTGGAAATCGCTAGAGAAAAGGTATGCTTCTTAGTCGCGCACCTGCATCATGCAAGTAAAGAATCAACTTCAAACTACCAAATGAGGGAATATGTCGATCTTCGACTATATTGACAAGCTAAATGGTGTCGCTGATAATTTAGCTCTTGCGGGGAAACTAGTTGACGAGGATGATTTGGTTACACTCATTCTCAATGGTGTCGGAACAATATACGAAGCTACAGTAAATTCTATCCAAGCTCGCAATTCTGCCATAATGTTAGATGGCCTCATTGGTCTTCTTCTTATTGCTGAAATGCAACACAAGGACCACAATTCTGCACTCCTTGATTCCTCCAATTCGGCTCTCTATGCGCCAAAGTCCAAGCATAACAATCACTATAAAAATTCAGCTTCTCAAAATGCACGGTTTCCTGACAAAAGTTCCCCTATGCCAACTGTTAACACTTCGAAACCCGACAATGGCTCTTCTGGGTACAATTCAAAAATTTCTTCTCCCTCTTATAGGTACAATTCGAAGGGTTCTTCTCACAACTTCACATACCAGATCTGTGGTCGCCAAGGTCATATTGCCATTGATTGCTATCAACGGATGAACCAAGCTTATGAGGGTCACATTCCAACGAAACGCCTTGCAACTACGGTGGCTACCTGTTCCAGCCCCGTGGATGCACAGACATGGATCACGGATAGTGGTGCCTCCACTAATGTTACTTCGGAACTTGCCAATCTTTCCCTACACAATTCATATGACGGCAACGACAGAGTAACAGTTGGAAATGGCGCAAGTTTGGCCATTTCTAATATAGGTTCTTCAACGCTTCATCAAGACTCCACTCCTTTTCAACTGAACCATGTTTTACATTGTTCTAATGTTTCTGTTAATATATTTTTTGTCATCAGTTTTCTCGTGATACTAATTGTTATTTTATTTTCATTGCTGATGGTTTCTCTGTGAAGGACGTTCGGACAGGGAAGATGCTTTTCCAAGGCAAGAGTAAAAATGAGCTATATCCAATGCGACTCCATCACCGAATTCAATGTCAACATCTACTGCCTTTTGCATTTATTGGTGAAAGGGTGTCTTCGTTCATTTGGCATCAACTTGTACGTCCACAACTGGGACGTCTACTGATCAGTCATCCCCTACTTCTAACATATCTGGATCTGCTACGCATGATGTGGCTTCATTGGTCTCTCCACGTCTAGATGATATGCTACCAGTTCCTTCTTCTCGCACACATCAGATGACAACTCGAAACCAGGTTGGCACTCAGAAATCAAATCCGAAGTATGCCCTTAATGTCTACATTACGCGTGATACTGTGGAACCCTCCTCCTTCACAACCGCAAATAAAATTCTAGAATGGCGTAAGGCGATGTGCTCAAAATTTGTAGCCTTGCAACAAAATAGAACTTGGTCTCTAGTTCCACCTCCTCCTGGTATGAACATTTTTGTCAAATAAATGGATTCCTTGTTCTGTAAACCGGTCGTTGGTTGATCTCAAGTTGATAGGATCCCCTTTTTTTCGTCCCCATGTCCCCCTCGTGTGGCGACATGGGGGCGAAAAAAGGAAAGAGTGGGATGAAGTTTCTCTCGCTTTTGGCATAGCGGGCCCCCAATGGGAGGCTCGCACGACCAGTTCAAAGCATGCATTGTCGCTAATAGTTTTCATCAAGAACATGGCTTGGATTACACAGAGACTTTTAGCCCAGTCATCAAACACACTACCATTCGAACAGTCCTTGCAATTGCTATTTCTCGCTAATGGCCTCTACGGCAACTTGATGTTCAACACTCATTTCTTCATGGGGTGCTTCAGGAAGAAGTATTTATGAGACAACCCAAGGGTTTTGAGAATCATGATTTTCCCAATCATGTTTGTCGTTGCACAAATTTCTTTATGGGCTCAAACAATCCCCACGAACATGGTTTCAACAGTTTCCGATTATTTTGAAGATTTGTGTTTTGTGGAATCCAAGGCTGATTACTCTCTTTTTACTTATCATTGCGATGGAATTATCATGTTTCTCCTTATTTATGTCGACGACGTTCTTGTTACCAGAATAGTTCATCATATCTCCAACACCTTGTCATAGATTTGGGAAATTTTTTTGCAATGAATAACTTGGGTACTTTGCACTATTTTCTTGGATTGGAGGCCGCATTTTCGGATGGTCACTTATCTGTGACACAGACCCGTTATGCCCTGGACCTACTTACTCGCACCCACATGGCCGAAGCAAAACCTTGTTCTTCGCCTTGTGCTACTGGCACTAAGCTGAGTATTGAGGATGACCATCTCCTTGATGATCCGTCTAACTATAGGAATGTTGTTGGTGCATTGTAATAGCTTACACTCACGCATCCGGACCTCACTTTTTCAGTCAATCAGGTGTGCCAATTTATGCACCAACCGACGTCAAACACATTGGCCTGCAGTTAAATGTATTTTACGTTATGTAAAAGGTACGATTAATCATGGAATTTTATTTCAGCCTTGTCCTTTACGGCTAGAGGCCTGCTTGGATGCCGACTATGCCGGTTGTCCATCCCACGGACGGTCCACTAGTGGGTTTTGCATTTCCTTGGTCTCAGTCCCATTTCATGGAGTGCTAAGAAGCACAACATAGTTTCGCTCGAGAACAGAATCGGAATATCGCCAATTGATGTCGATTATCATTATGTTCGTGACAAGGTCGTTAACAAAGAAATTGATGTTCGTTACATTCATACACTCGATCAAGTGGCCGACATATTTATAAATGGTCTTTCTTCCAACCGGCTCCAGTATCTCAAGGCCAAGCTCATGATTCTCTCGACCTATCAACTTGAAGGGGTGTGATAAACTAAGAGTTCACAACATCTCTCTCACCTCTATTTGAATTCTAGTTATCTTTGTATTTATTTTATCTCTTTACAACTCATCCTGTATTTTAAATGTATTTGATCTCACGTAAAACTCTTGCATATTCCTCTTTAAAAAGTGAATACAACAACAAAAGCACTTGGGTTTTCCAAGTACGTCAATTGCCTCTTTGATTACTCTTTTCATAACATACCCTTATCTGTTTCCCCCTACATTCTTAAGCTCCTTACGTTCCATAAATCCATTAATATGAGAGATACATTCATGCGTTCCCTAAATAGTAAGTTAACAAACGCACCTAACTTTGTAAGTTTTACAAATAGAGGTGGCAATCTTAACTCATTACCCATTAATCCACTCAACCCACCCATAAATAAATAGGTTGAGTACCTATATTAATTAATGCGAATTCTTAGTGGATTGGTTAATATGATTCATTTTAATTAAGCGGGTTAATATGGATTATAAATGGGTATCTATTGGGTTGAGTATATATCTTTCTATTAAATAGTACAAGTAATAAAATTAAATAAATATACTAATATACCAAAAAATACACACATGCTAATACACCAAAAAATACACACATATACACTAATACACCAAAACTGTAACACCCCACATTTTCTTTTATATATGTAATAGATATATAGTAAATAATGGTTGTAAAAATGTGGATATGTGTAATGATGTAAGAATGAACTATATAAATTGTAATAGTAGGAGAAATGCTAGAGATGCATATTGATTGGGAAGTTTGAGTTTCAAAGACGTTTAAACTTGGAAAGGGTGATTAGATGAATTTCTAAATATTTTTAGGTCAAAATAAGGTGTCCATTGAATCCGGAAGGTCGAACAACCTTAGGAGAGGTAATATGGGGTGTATTGGAAGTTAGGAAGTATTCCGGAGTGAAAACACACTTAGAGAGAATTTGGGTAAAAAAGAGTTGGGACACCTTCTAGTATTTAGGTCATAACTTTTTATTGTGATCTCCAATGGATCTGAAATTTGGACAGTAGATAGTAGACATCTAGGGCTACAAAAGTGTATCTTATGAAAATTTTCCAATTCAACCTCTAAATGGGTCAAAACTGCCCTGGAAGTCGAAGAAGCCAAAGTGTACCGGAACACAGTACCGGTACGGTACCGTACCGGTACGCCCGAACCAGTAGCTAAACCGTACCGGTACAGTGTACCGGTACGCCTAAAGTTTGGCACAGTAAAAGTCGGGATTTTGGTGTTTTAAAACACCCTTTTAAGTCTCATTTGACCCATTCTTCCATCCCACTCTCACCCCAAACATCTTAGAGCCCTAAGAGAAGAGAAAATGAGAGAAAAACACCAAGATCTTGAGAGAGTTACCCCTTATAGAGATCAAAACCGAAATTCCTCAAGAATACCATTCTTCTACTCTCTTCTTCTACACTTTCACTATACCCTTACCCACACCTCTTGGAATCCTAGAGAGAGTCTTAGAAAAGAATAAAGAAGGAGAAAACACAAGATCAAAAGGGAAAAACAAAGGATTTAAGAGTGATTCAAGATCAAACCCTAGATTTTCAAGAACATCAAGGTAGGGGTTTTCTCTCACTCACTTACATTGAGGCTAGGGTATTAATATATGTATGCTTTGGCTATCAATGGTATATATATATATGCTATGGAATCATCATCTCTTAGGCTTTTTGGCAAAAATTACATGTTTTGTACAAAGTTAGGGTTTAATACCCATGAAATCTCTTCTCTAGTTTTAAAACCCTCATTTTTGGAGAGTGATGTATTTCCTTCTTAAATGCTTTCTTTATTATGGATTTTCGAACCCGTAGTGCTTTGTGTTGGGTAGAAAAATGATGTTATTGTGATCTCATGTATTTTCTTTGTTGGTTGTGGAATTGTTACATGATATATTTTGGGGATTTTGGATATATGCTTGTAAATTGAGATAAATGTTGGAATTGTATACTTGGTTGGGTTGTGGTGATGCACATGAGTGAGAGGTTCCTTGTAAGGATGCTCATTCCTTCTCAAGAGGTTCCTTGTAAGGATGCTTGAGAAACCAAGCCTTGAGGGTGAGAGGTTCCTTGTAAGGATGCTCATGCCAAAAGAGGACAGTATATGATTTCCTCAAGAGGTTCCTTGTAAGGATGCTTGAAAAACCAAGCCTTGAGGGTGAGAGGTTCCCTGTAAGGATGCTCATGCCAAAAGAGGACAGTATGTGATTTCCTCGAGAGGTTCCTTGTAAGGATGCTTGAGAAACCAAGACTTGAGGGTGAGAGGTTCCTTGTAAGAATGCTCATGCCAAAAGAGGATAGTATGTGATTTCCTCAAGAGGTTCCTTGTAAGGATGCTTGAGAAACCAAGCCTTGAGGGTGAGATGTTCCTTGTAAGGATGCTCATGCCAAAAGAGGACAGTATGTGGAAACCAAGCCTTGAGGGTGAGAGGTTCCTTGTAAGGATGCTCATGCAAAAAGAAGATAGTATGTGATTTCCTCAAGAGGTTCCTTGTAAGGATGCTTGAGAATCCAAACCTCGGGGGTGAGAGGTTCCTTGTAAGAATGCTCGTGCCATGGAGGACAATATTATATCATGTGTAGGAAATGGTTTATATTTTGAAAATGGATGTTTATAAGAATTGGTTGCTATTGTTCATTTCTAGTACTATTGCTACTTAAACTTGAGATCCGTTGTAAAATGTCCTTGTTTTACTTCAAAGATTATATATGCTATTTGTGAAATGAGACCGGCCGTTTTAAATGCTTTTCTAAACCTTGTATGGGTTTGAGAGAATTTTTCTACAGAGCTTCGTGCTCACCCCCTACCGCTAACATTTTTCAGATTACCCGCTTGAGGAGGACGTAAGGGTTGAGGAGCCCGCTACTTGGGAGACTCCACTTGACGGGAGTGTGGATCCCGAGGTGGACGCATAGAGCGACCTCCTTTCCTTTTGTACTAGACTAGGACATTCTTTTAGAACATTGTGTAGTCTAGTTTCTTTTGTTTATTCCGTTGTGCTACTTTAATTAATTTTTGAGATGTAATAACCATAATTTAGGCTTATTCTTTTGGATCACTTTGTAAATATTTGTGGATGACAAATGGAGTCTCGTTTCTTGAGGAATTATATTAGTGCTCTCATGATATGAATGTTTTAGAATGTAATACCGTCTAGGGTGTGTTTTGGGGCATTACAAAAACACACACACCTTATAACACCAAAAACACACATACTAATACACCCCATGACCTGTGGGTTGAGCCAAGACCCATGATCCATGGGTCGACTCGTGACCCAACCTATGACTTGCAGGTAGATCACATCCCATGACCCGCGGGTTAACCCATGGACCGACATGGGCCACAGTAGACTCCGACCTATTATGTGTGTATTTTTTTTATTAAATGTGTTTTAGTTTTTGTGTGTATTTTTAGTGTATTAGTGCATGTGCATATTTTTGGTGTATTAGTGTGTGTTTTATTGTATTACTGTGTGTATTTTGGTGTATTACTGTGTGTGCATGTTTGTATTTTGGTGTACTAATGTGTGTGTTTTGGTGTACTAATGTGTACCTATTAAGAATTTTAATTATTTTATGAGTTAATTGATTTAACCCAACCCATTTAATATGTGAGTGAAAAATGGATTGAATTTATTTTAACCCAACCCAATTTAACCCAACCCATAACCAACCCATAACCAACCCAACCCACCTATTTGTCACCTCTGCTTAGAAGACAATAGTCGATTGCTTCAAAAAAAAACTACCAACAGCTATGAACCATTGATATTGGACAATGACATTATGTAATGTGAATCCAGAGCTTTCTCACTGTTACAGACCAATATACGCTAGACTAAAAGTCATTGCTGTATCAGCTGTTTATGGACCATTATGGTCTCGTATCGTATCAGCTATTCCATTCGTACCTAACAAACATTAGATTACAAAAACAATACTTATCCCTTCTTGATTCTATAATCAGTGGTAGTCACAGAAAATAAACCATCTCCTAATAAACTTGACCAAATAACACTAAAAAAGCAATACCAAAAAATCATGAGTTATATATATCTACGGAAAATCTATACAAACTATTGCAACTCCTGAATTAATGCAAATTAGCATAAAAAACAAATATTAGTTACTTCTTTAGGGTTTCCCTCATGAGAAGAATTTACAGTTCTGTTAATTGATACCGCCTCTTTAATCCACCGAACTTCGTATACAAATAATCGGCCATGTCCGCTTATATATGACTAATATACAATCAACTAAACCACAGGAGTAAACAGATGTTCAGAAAAGAATGGGTCAACGGTTGATTATGGAGCATCATTATTTGAAAAATTAACTCCAAGAAACGTAAACCTCTAATAAGGGATGAGCCACTAGGAGCGCACCTGAGGAAAGAGACGTCTAAAGTCGCATCTCCGGCGGCGGTGGCAGGCGGTGGAGGTTTCTCTTGATTCATTTCTCGGTTCTCTCGCTCTCCCACTCTGTAAGACGTCTGTAAACGCTTCTACTGTTCCGGTAAAGTGCATTTCAGCCGGGAAGGGTATACTTGGCATTTCGAACTTAAATATTCATTGGGCGTGTGGGCAAATAAAAATTAAAGAATTATTTTTATAAAATTATTCTAACCATACTCTTTATTTTAACTAATTACTATTTAGAGACTAATGCAACAGATGAATTTCCATCCACCTGTCCACCCAGCACAATCTGCTGGACTCCTCCCAAAGCAGGAGTTTTTAAAGTCAATTTTAGCGTACTGACTGTGGACAATCAGCCAAACTTTCGGCGTGGGAATGGTCATCAGGAACGAGATGGGAGGCTTTGTGGCTGGCTCTCAAGAAAAATGGTTGCAACAACATCAAACCAAACTGCTGGGGTTTGTGGGTTAAGTGAAGCAATTCATTTTGCACAGCAACAAGGAGTTGATGAAATAATTCTTACGCTACTGATGTTTTGAAGGGGTTTTAATCGAGTCGAACTTTGTGAGTTTGAACTCGAGTTTGTCGAACTTTTTTTTAAAAAGAGTTTAAAATATTATTTAAACTCGACTCGTTTAAAACTCAAGTTGACCCCGAGCCCGAGCCCGAGCCTAACTTGAGTAGTTCAACTAAACGAGCCTAAAAAATTATTTAAGTTCAACTCATTTAAAACACGAGTCAAGCTCGATCCAAGTTTTATCTGAGCAGCGCCCGTATGGCTCGTCTCGATTAACTCATCTACCTAGAGTGCCCAAATTGTTAATGAACTTAAAAAATTTAGAATTTATGAGGTGGCAATTGTTCGGCAACAAAGAAACCGGGTAGCAACCAACATAGTCAATCATGCCAATTTCATAGATAATATGAGGTGGATTATGATGTCACTTTTTTTTTTTCTTATATTCAAACATTGAATAAAACTCACCATTTCTATTCAAATAGGAAAAAAAAAAAAAAAAGCACCAATAAAAGTTTGGGTTAAAGACTTATTGATAAAAACTCACCGAAGTTGCTTAATATTGATTGATTCTCTTGTTTGTTGACTTCCAATTGAAAGCTTAGGAATAAAGACTACTAGTACTATCTAAATGCACAGTTGCTAAAACAGAGGAGTTTCGCGTTCCCCCAGTGCATTCCTCTTCATGAGCCATGTAACATTAACAAATCCATGATAATCAAAATTACCATGAGGCCCCTTCCAATACTTTTTTATCAAAATTTCACTAGAGGGTATTGCACGAGATGTTTTTCGACAATCAGTAAGGAACACCAAAAGGATACAAGTGCTACTAGGTTAAATTGGTTAGCACAACATTTGGGCTATTTAAACCCCCCGGGGGGGGGGGGGGGAGAGAGGCTGACATAGATTCTTTCAAATCATGTTCATCGACGGGTCTGATGACCTCTTTAGGGTGAAATTCTCTCATTAATTCACATGTATAGCGGGATAGTCATGTCAGTGGTTGCTTCATTAGAAGTTGTCTTCATCTCGTCGTAGGGTGACATCGTTGTGCATTTACTAGGCGTAGGGATTGTCTACTTACACTCGAGGTCAATAATGTAATGATGACCTTATTCGGTGTTGAACATTAAATGATGACACCTTTTGAAGTATCACCCGATTAGTCTACGTGTGTGAGGGTCATGCATCTCTGTTGATATTCCCGGGATTCTGGTCCCCACATGGGGTGACGATGTAGCCAATATTTCCAGTCCCCAGTCCCCTGTCATATCAATCACTCTGAATAACCTCTGTGGGGGGCCGTCGGTAGAGGTGGAACTGTTGAGGTGCTTGGGCTAGGATTTACATCCTCTCTCGAGCATTCCACAAGTCAATAGCTATAAGTATGTTTCTCGATCTATACCTGCTCGGGGGATGACGTATAAGATGTGGGTCTTGTCTTAGTCCACGCGTCCTCTATTGATATGTGTTCAAAAAGTCCGCAGACATGCTGCCACAGCCACCTCCACCAATTGTTACCCAAGTCACTACCACCATTGCTCTTTTGTTTTCAGTTACCACTCATAATTTCCAGTAAAAGAGAGGTGTTTCACCTTGAAATATCACTGAATACAACAAATCAATATATACAAATCTCATGGAAGAATATGCACCAAGGAATCCCATTCCCCGACTATGGCAGCTATCTCATACTTACACAACTATAAAAGTAGAACATTTCCTATATTTTTTTTTCTTCATTCACTTATTGCTCTCAAATGATTGTCAAAAAGCCACCTGAGAAAAATACATTAATTACATAGAATGAAGCTGATCCAAAATTTGTATGTACAACACTGGCCTGGATATTAGAAGAAGAGGATGATGAAGATGCAACTTGATCTGGCCTCAATGATATATATATCATGAAGATATAATTTCTTCCAGCAGTTCGTCAAAAATTATATCCTCCAGCTCAAGTGCCACAAATTCAGATTCCAACTGCAGGTTCATCCAGCCATCATCCTTTGCCAAATCTCGAGCCACAATACAATATCGAGTCTGATCCAACTCTGGCTTCAAGCTTAGAGACTTGCCAATGCTTGCCCAAACCTCCTCAAGGATATGGCGGCCCACGGGCATTGAATGTACACGGCAAGTGGAGGACAAGGACTTTGGGTAGTATGCAAATGATCTGTCAAATACCTGTAGTAACACCTCATTCACTAAATCGAATATGTTCTCGCGATAACAACTGGAACACATGTCCTCTCCAGAGCATTCCGGTTCAATGGACCAACAAGCTTCTACTTCCTCAAACACTGAAGGGTCCAATGGCTGGTCAGAGGAGTTCCATGTTCCAAGCAAACCATTTCCAATGATGCCTGATCGCTCAAGAACATGTCTCACGTACATCAGGTGAGCATCTTCTTTGGTATGTAGCTCAATATGCCTGTGATTCATAGAAATCTTCTTGGCATGTTCGAAACTCTCAAGGTTTACAACGGTATCAGACGGTGACAGAAAATCCGTGCCGGACTTCTTTTTTGAGTTAAGAGGCAATTCCTTCTCTTCCAAAAAATTGCAGCCAAAGTCTAAACCTAAAATCATGTAAAATAAATCATTAATTGCAACTTCAACATTACTAAAAAGTAGTTTCCAACATATTTGCTATTTGAAATTGCCATCAAAAAGCAAAATTACAACAGTTTCTGTTAGCTTTTGGTTTCATAAAAGAAAGCATTCGACTATATTTTCCACATTCATGGGAGTACGTCTATGCTTTTTCTGTAACATTTTTTCGTATTTTACTATCAAATCTTATTCCTAACTTGACATTCTTCATATCTAGAGTTTTAACCCCAATTAGCAATGGAAAGAGAAACTTTCTAGACCAGTATTATACATTTGCCCCAGTTTTCGCGTTCCAAAGCCAACCAGTATCTCACCAACATTGGGGGCTAGAGAAAAATTTAGCTTTACCATCTTATCTTATTATTTAATATTAAGCCACCATTCGCAAGCATGACATGATATATGCATCAAGTGCATTGGATTAGGGTGATTGTTATTGGTTACCTTCTGAGACTGAAATATCTGTAGGGCGAAGCTCATCATTACCCATCTCTGTGAAAGTCATGTCCCCTTCTTTGTGAGAATCTCTTTCTTCAACAGCTAGCTCATCCACTTCCTCAGTAAAGCCATCTATAGTAGGAGTACCCTCTTCAAGTATTCCCACTTTTGAGCTGGCTAAGTTATCCATTCTTGAACTATCATTCCTCTCTAATTTATAATTTAAGGATTCTGTCTCTTCATTAGCATTTGGTGTTTCATACATCTTGGTACTTGTAGGAAGACTTGCTAGCCTTGGTTCATCCTGACTCTCACTTTCAGCTATTTCACTGATATCCAAAACTGTGCTAATTGGCATTTCTGAGACATGAGCATCATGAGATACCTCATTCTGATGAAAACAGTAATAAGACTCCACTTGAGACAGAGAGCGAATCCTTCTGAAGGACATTGGAGCATGTCCACCTGATGGAATCTCATACTCATTCATCAAACTTAAGCTTCTAGAGTGATGCCGATTGGGCTCCCTGCTGAAAGTGTACTCAAACAACCGTGAATATTTATCCAGTGATTCATTTAGAGATGATGTTCTTCTGTGAGTGAGCATGCTCTTCCTAAGATCATAGATGGAACCATCAGTTTCAAGAGAACTTGAACTATCTTCACCATCTCCGCTTATTGGACTATACTCACATCTTTCAGCCATTTCTTTGTCACCATTAGAAGGGCTGTATCCATTAGGAATTCTTCCGAGAGGTGGATTCAGGGAGGCACAGCTGCTCTCGGTTTTCCCCCCATCTACTGGAAGTGCTCTCTGCTTGGTATCTCGTAAATGAATGATCACTTCATTATTTCCTTGTTTATCCAATTCCCGCGTTGAATCCAGAGAAACAGAGCATTTTTCCTGATTTAACAGGTTGCCTCCATTACCATCAGCCATCAGAAGCCCTGAATTTGTCCTAAATATTTCTGAAAACTTGGATGAAGCAAACTTTGGCACTTGAGTACCAGCAAGGGACTTCTCTCCTTTTGATAAAGACCAAATTTCATTCTGCTTGTGTTTGAGTTTACTAGGACTAAGGTTTCTGCGGTTTGCCAAATCAGCCATTGGAAATGACCTTGATCTGTTTAATCTTGCTCTCTTATAGGAAGACTGCAAACTTTGGGAACAATCTCCATCATCTCTGTCTTGTAAACTTTTTAAGAATAAATCCTTGTTCACCATATAAATTTCCAGAACATCCGCATACATTTTATGCTGGTGATGCGAACTGAGCTGCTTAGTTTTCTTGAGCTTCTGGTTTTCTGGGGTTTCCTTTGCTTTCTCGTCCTTCTCTGGAGAAAATTTGTGGTTGTCAGCAAGCCAATAAGGCTCCATGTTCAAGGTATCCTTTGTACTGCACACATCAAATTGTTTGCTGCAGGCAAATGGCTTGGGAGCTCCATTGTCAGCACTATTCTTAAGGAAAATAACTGGATGTTTCGAGTTACTGCATATTTCATCTAGACCAAGCTCTGAAGGTTCTAGGTGATGGATTGAGCAAGTTCGTTGCAACTGAGGTTGTGAAGGACCCTGTCTTTTATAACCCCCTTCCTTAGAGATCTCTTCTGCAATTAATTCTTTAATTCGAGCTTTGAGAAACCTTTTGGTTAAGCTCAATTTTGTAGCACTCTGATAGACCTGATAGATTTCACATTCAAATTGCAATTCAATTTCTGAGTGTTCAGAAATAGCATTTTCAATTCGAACAGAAACATTTTAGATGAACTTACAAAGAACTGACTTACTTCATCATCCAAAAGTTTTTGTACTTCACAAGAATCATCGTTCAATCTTATTTTGGAATTTTTATTGCCTGTTAAGAAGGTGAAACAAAAACTCACTAAAATCATTGAAAAAGACGAACTAAATGCACATATTCATGTATAATGGAATGGGATGAAGAAGCTTTTCCATCTAAAAATTTCCTTAGGCTAAATTTAACACACAAATAATAATAACTACCCAATTACTTGAGTCGTTTGATGCCAGTAAAATCACATTGTTGCTCTAAAAATATCCATAATAAACAGTTTAATTTTCTCTGCAATAGCAGAAAAGATCAAAAAGGTTCTGTAGAAAGTGATATTAAATCTCGAAGGAGATCTTAGGGGCAATATGAGACGACCCTGTAAGTTCTCTCTGACTCTCTCTATGTAATATCTATTTCATATGATCCTTTTTGGGACAATTTTTCCTGATTTTTTCACTGCTGCCAATGACTGATGTGCATTTTCTTGTCTTTCAACTTTACAGCCTCAGCATGACTGCTATGAATTCTCTCTTGAATACTCTGTGTCCTGAATTTCAGAGTTAATAGGCTAATGAGCAGCGTATTTTGAAATAAAATTTAAAGCAATCACGATGAGGCATCAACAATCAAGCCTGCAAAATACTTTGTCATTGGTGTTACTGATAAGGTCAAGTTATCCAACTAAGACTAGCTACAGTAACGGAAATGAACAAGCGGCTTGAATCACATCCTTAGATGTTTCATAACAGCTAAATTCATAACTTACCATTCAATCTAGTTTATACTTGCTAAATAGCATATGCTGGGATGGGTGGTTGCAAAAAACGCAACTGGAGATGCAAACTAGACACCAGTTTTACCAAAAGTGCCAACATCATGAAAAAAGTGGAGACCAAGAAAACACAGAGTCCATAGTGACTACTTACCACTAACAGGTCTTCTTCCTACTCTCTTTTTATGGGAAAACATCCTTTTAACATTGGAGTGCCAGTGGTGGTAGTCAAGAGCATGAATTATGCCCCACATGCAGCTTGGATGATAATCCTCAAATTCATCATCATCGTGTTTGTTCCAGAAATGCTTTCCCATTTCCTTGTTACAAAGAACAAATCCCTCAAACCCGCTTAGTGATGGAGAGTTCAGCCACGATTTTGTCCAACCTGATAAAAAGTAATTAACCAGAAACCATGTGAACAACTAATTTACATTCAAGCACATGAATTTCGTGAAGTAAAACAAGTTATCCACAAACGGGGCTAGACATTTAAGTCTTATGAAATTAGAATCAAACACCATGTAAGCAAGCAAGAATACTGAGGTTTTACCACCCATGTCCTAGACTCTTGTGAACTCGAGTCTTAAGACCAATATCCGAAGTTACCAATCACCCATCTCAAAAAATAGGAATTTTATTTTTTTTTCTTCATTTTATAGCTTTTTTTTCATTGTTGATGATAGTTTGTCAATTCTACAAACACAACCACCTTCAACATATGCTCTAGAATCGTACTATCAATCAGAAAGGCTCAATCAGAAACTCTGAAACTTGTATGCCTTGTTAAATTGAGGATTGGAACAATTAAAAAAAAAGAAGAAGACAGAGAAGCCCAAAGCAATAAATTATTTGCAATCCAGATGGTTTAAACAACTAAATAAACGAAAGGGGTGTGTAATCCATGTATCAAGATTCAACCCCCAATAAATGAATCTATACTAAATACAAAATTATGCAAAAAGCCCAAAAAAATTAAAAAAAAAAACCACTTAAAGCAGTTGATGGTCATATGAATGAAGTTTAACATAAACTAAGGATAAACCGTTCCCTAACACTACTAAAACTTGAAGATACAAAACAAAAAATCGGACCTTTAAATCGAGAACAGCACGGTAGAGCCTCTCAGAGGCAAAAGAGGACGTGAAGAACAAATACTTGGAAGAGTATGGAGTTATGGCGGCTTTGCGAGGAGAAAAAAAGAGAGAAGAATTAATAAGCTGAAGTGTTATGAGTATTTATTTATGAGTATATTTCTGACATTTATGAGAGAAAACAGTTATTCTGTGTTACTTTAACGCATACCATAATGAGAACAAGAAGAAGTAGTAGGAGGAGAAGGTCGTTGGTTACCCCCTTCAAAAAGGACTAGGAGAAGCAGACGCCAAAACTGTTAGGCGCCCTTTTACCCGTCAACTACTCTCTTTCTCTCTCTACAAATGAAATTATAGAATAAGAAGTAGTAGGAGGAGAAGGTCGTTGGTTATCCCCTTCAAAAAGGCCTAGGGAGAAAATATTCATGCAACGGGACAACAAATAGAAAATGTGGATTCCACTAATTCTATGTGTTGTTGATTGGATGTAGTGGTTATTGGTAGTTGATGATGCACAAATTGACTTTGCACACCACTTGTCAAGTGATTAATAATAAATGCAGTAGTCAAGTAGAGAGAGAGAAGACAAAGATTTATAGTGGTTCGGTCAACGTGACCTACGTCCACTTTGAAGGGCTACGGTCACCTGGTATTTTATTACTGGAAGGTGTGTAGTGAGAGCAGGGAGATACAAGCTATGAGAGTTATAGAGATATGCTCGACTAAGTGTGATCTGCCTCCCAAGTGTTGGCGGGACTTATAATTTATAGTCGTCTCATAACATATTTGGACAAGTTATTAATAATTAAGTGGCTAATCTAGTGAAACTGACACCCTCTTATTAACTGATGAGGCAGTTACGTGCTCTTCATAGGATTCGGTCAAAGGATGACGTGGAGGTTGACTTTTTCCAAGGCGGCGTGGATGAGGCTCTTGAATGGCCTTGCATGCTCCCTTACTGATGTAACTCTTCGAACTTGATGAGCTTGACCGAGCGTGGATCCCTTTGGACTAGATTTATTGGAGCTCTCTTAAGTTGGACTCTTAATTTAAACTAGGCTTATAATGTGGGTTGGGCCCTTGAGCTTACAACGTGGGTTGGGTCCTTGGGCTTGACCATCAGTAGTTATGAAAATAGTGAGATTCATTTTCTCTATTTCTAATTTTTTAATTAAATAGTGATATTACGTGACAGTGATGACGTGGTGTCATTGTTGTATTGAATAGCAGACGCCAAAACTGTTAGGCGTCCTTTTACCCATCATGGGATTCATTTTCTCTATTTCTAATTTTTTAATTAAATAGTGTTATTACATGACAGTGATGACGTGGTGTCGCTGTTGTATTGAATAGTAGACGCCAAAACTGTTAGGCGTCCTTCTACCCGTCAACTTCTCTCTCTCTCTCTACAAATGAAATTATATACATTATTTGTGATTAAGACAGTTTTTTTAGGTGCAAACGCAACAAAGACTATGTCAATGGAGTAAGTCAGAGTGATGAGATTAGATTACCAACCCGGATAAAATATGATGACCGTTGATCAAAACTTTAGGTATAAAACCAACTGATCATTAAGTAAAGCGGATTAGATTATCAACACCCATCTAATTTACCAACCTTTTCTTCTCTTAACAAAGGGAAGTGTGTCCCATTCATCATGAATACTCTAGTTGATGAGTGATTTATTCATCATAAATATCTAGACTATGAGTGATTTATCCATCATGAATACCCTATTTTCGGCGTGGATGACCTACCTCTGACCGGACCTAAGAGAGAATTAATTGAGGTATACGTAAGTTGGCCTAAACATTTCTGACTGTTGAACTAAAAAAAAAAAAAACAGAATGAACCGTGCAGGGCCGGCTCAACATCATTAAAAAAAAAAAGCATGGGCTTTAGGCCTCAAATTTTTAGAAGACATCAATTTTTTAGGTACATTATTAATCCATAAAAAAAATTAAATCATTTAAATTTTAAACCCTAAAAAAAGTCCCAAAATATTAAGTACAATCAACATTTCTATTGTAATAATTTGGGTCCATGATTCAATTCATAACATTAGAAATCTAAAAATCATAAGTTAAAAAAATAAAAAAGTATTCAAATGTCAATTCATATTTATCTCTTCTCTCTCTGTGTAAAAATTAGTACAAAACATTAAAAAAAAAGTTAAAATTAAACTATCTTTCTAATAAAAAATAAAAACAAAATTTAAAATATTTTTTTCAGTAACACTAGCACGTTCTTCTTAGATCTCTCTCTCATATAATAAATTGAAAATAAATTAATTTTTTTTAAAATTTAATATTAAAAATAAAAAGGACCTCATTTAGTGTTTTTACTTTAGACCTCCAATTGCCTTAAACCACCCCTGGAACCGTGTCATTTGTTCCACATTTGGTCAATATCTAGCCAAAAAAAAAAATTTATTTTGTTAACCTAACTACTTATAGTTATTAGATTGAAAATGAGTCACATAATTTTTTAAGACCCGATATTAATTTGATAATTATGATAGATTAGTGCAATAACTTATCTCATTGTTAACCTAATTACTTATAATTATTAGATTGACAATGAATCAGAGTATTTTTTAAGACTTGTTATCAAATTAATAATTATAATAGATTAAGTTAATAAATTAGATTTAAATAATATTAATATTGTATACATAAAATATATTCCATGAATCCTCTTCAACTTCATTGGCACATTGTGCCAAACTTCCCAACCTTTCAAATCTTGGTCTATAAAGGACACCAAACAACCTATGTCACGCTATAAATAGACAATGGTATCATAAAATGCCCATTAAAATTTTATGGAATTTTATATTTGGAGAAAGTCACCATAGTGAATTTTATTTAATACCCGAAAGTTATAACTGTTTATGGTAAGTTATACTTTTAAAAAGAAAAAGTTACAAATGTTCAAGAGAAATGTATGATCAATTATATACAAGAACTTCCCTTAATCAATTGTAACTTATATTTTATGAATAGTAGTTTAACTTTAAAAAATTATAATTTTTAGTACGATACTATTAATGATACTGTAAACTTTCCCCTCATATTTGACTCTGAAGGCTTTAATCGTTGTACCCAAACTTCAAAGACTAAATAATAATTCTAGAAAGCATGAGGAAACCTTAACCCCTAGGGCTTGTCTGGTTGATGGGTTTAATTAAAATACAATGGATCACCATATGCCATTTTTTTGTTGCAGATTTTAGGTCTGGGATTACAATCCCGACCCTTAATAAACAGTGTTGGTAAGACTTAGGGGTGTAATTTGGACGGACCAACCTGAATTTAACCCAAACTCAACTCCAAAAAAATAGGGTTTGCTTTGAAGTATTTAATATTTTGGTTGGACCTGGGTTGACAAACATCGACCCAAATTGAATTCAGACAGTGCCCGAGTTAAGGTCTCAGGTTATCAAGTTCAACCCGAATATATAAATCGGGGTTTAACCCAAATATTAAATAGGTCTCAACTCAAAAATATTTAAAAATAAATAATTAAATATATAAATCATAACTTCACAATTAGGATTCATCGTTCACAATCACAGAATCACTTCAGCGCATCCTTTAGGTGGTGTTTGATAAAACTGAAAGCTGAAGTCTGAAAGCTGAATGCTGAATTTGTGGACTATTTGGTATCCACTGAAATTTAAGTACTGAATTGAATTAAACTGTTTGATAACTACACAGAGATGACATCAAAAAATAAATTAATTTTCAGTTTTACCCTTCCACTCTTTAATTTGAAAATATTTATAAAATATGTTATAATATAAATCATAATCACTATTATTATATTGTAGTCTACATTTAACAAAAATTTGATCAAAATAAATAAATAAATAACATCTGAATAACACAATAAGCGAACAATAACAAATTAAATAACACAATAAGTGAACAATAACATCTGATAAAAAAAAAAAAGAACAATAACTAATAAATAATCAACTAACATTGAAAAAATATAATAAATTATATTTCATTAATAATATGTGTGTGCGTCGTGAAGGTATGTGTGTGTGTGTGTGCAGTGCATATGTCTGTATGTAATTGTGTGTGTGCAGTGTGTGCGTTTGTGTGTGTAGTTGTGTGTGTATAATTATAATTATGTGTGTATAATTATAATTATGTATGTATATTTTTGTTGTAGAAGACAAGGGAAAGAAAAAAAAAAAAAGATCGACAAGGAGAATATATAGGTTAGGGGTTTTGGAGAGAAGACTAATTATAGTTTTAATAGGATTGTAAAATATTTTGGGGTATAATTGTCATATTCTAAATATTATTAAAAATGATTTTCCTGAGCGTTTTCAGCTTTCAGAATTAAGTAAGGGATCTCCTACTTAATATTGTAGCCTATTTTTAAGGAGCACTTAACATATTAAGAGAGTTTAAATTTTGGTTATCAAACGAGCTTAATTAATAAGTGTTGAATACATTCATTTTAAGTGCTTAATTTGGGTTAACAAACACGCCCACTCTCTCACTCACTTTCTCAAGCTCTTAGTAGACTCAACTCTCTCACTCAGCCAATTAACTTCTTTCACTCTCTCTCAACGAACGACCGATGACCTTCATCGACTCTCTCAAATCGTTCATTTTCAGCCTTTAGCGCCTCCCTTACTCTCTCACTCCCTCTCTCAACAAAATCGGCCTCTCAATGTCTCTCATTAGCCTCTCTCATTCTCTCAACGAACGACTGACAACCTTCATCGATGACCCTCATTGACTTTCAGTTTGCCAGAACTTCGCCTCTACCCGATCTTCGCCTCTGTCAGATTTTCGTCTCTTACAGTCCACCCAGATATGAACTTAGATTTTCGCCTCTCCATACTATAGTCTTTATGTTAAACATTTGATTTAAGTTGCTGGTAGGTACCAGTTTTAGAACAATAGACTGATTTGAGATCTAAACGAACCTAACCTGAATTTTAACCCGAATTAAGTAAACCTGAATTCAACTTGGCCTGTTGAGGTCGGGTTAGAATTATGATTATGATTGAAGATTATATACTTAAAGTTGAGTTAGAATTGACCCCTCAACCCGCCCAAACCACAGTTGTACACCTAGTAAGACCCATTTATATGGGCTTCAACAAATCCAAAGGGTGTGAATTTTGGAATATGCCAGCTCAAAATATAATTGTAAAAAGACGTTTTTATCCCTAATTAACTATCTTATCTACCCAAATCAAATCTCAAATTAGACAAACATGGGTATGAATTGGTTTGATCAATGAACAATTTAGTCAAATACATGACAAATTTTTTTTGTGGTAATTATGATAAATTCGTGAGTTTTACATTTATTTATGTTGTTTACCAAACATTAAATTAGATTGAGTTTATATTTGAATACCACATAAAAATACTTGGGTTGGGTTTAAAGGAGTCTTCTAAACACTCCCCCTCACCCAAAATAATCATCCAAACGTGGCCCTGATGATGAGGTGGCTCTACAACTCCACCATGGCCTGGTTATGGAGTAAATATTAAGTATAACGATGATATCATGTCATTACAATTATATGATGTTACCAACTAATTATAAAACAACAAAAAAAGCTGGTGAACTCCACTATTTTAACATGACAGAGATAGTTAGAATAGAGTGCACTTGATATTTTATCATTGATTAGTGACATCACATGATTTTGATGATGTGGAGTCATCGTTACATTCAATATTTTTCCGATTACGAGGCCATGATACTCCCAAAAGAGGAGAAACTACTTTTTTATTTTTATTTTTTATATCCATACAATAAAAATATAGCATAAAGCAAAATAACGGCTTAATTATTTATATTTTACAATTTGTTGACTTTTTTATAACTTATATTTTGATCACACTAAATCTGCCTATTTATATTTTAACCACGATTAATATATATCCATAAATTTTAACGTTCGTTATAGTTTAATCACACAAAAAAAAAAAAAAAAAAGAGCACACCCTTAACCGTGCATTGCCCTGGTACCCTGTATACAACAATAGAGGATGGGGAAGATTTATTTATTTATTTTTAAATTTTTTTTTTTTTAAGTGGGGATGGGGAAGATTTAAACATAAATTGTCCAAATCGTTATATGTAAGATAAAACCGCAGTTCATACAAAACATAGGAAAGTTGACGAGTGCAATATGTCATCATTTTGTGCTCCGACGAGTCCCAATTTTCGGTACCACAAAAAAAAAAAAACAAGTAAAAAAGGAAGCATGAAGAGTTAGTAATGGTGTCAAGAAGATGACTCGAATACTAAGGACGGTGACTATTAATTCAATGGTTAACTTCACGACTCAAACCTTCTAGGGGGAAAACAAGATAGCACGCCAAAAAAGACCATAGAAGGTAATACAGACTTCTACTTCCCAGGATCAAATCTGGGCCTCACCTTAAGAATTGCGTAGGAGTAGGGCAGAGTGAAGTTTTTGAGGCGTTATTTTGACGTATTTTTAACCTAATCAAATGTCAACATCATTTGTATTGGTCTAAGCCTTTGAGCAAAGCTTTCTAATCAATGCATAATAGGGACATAATTGAATATTTCAAATGGAAACTTCTTTCTGACCAAGCTCAATGTTGAAAATGTCATGAGTGAATCATATTGAAATTTCATACCTAGTAATTGAGATAACAACACGACACTCATATAGAGGGTTTAGTAGGGTGGGTGGATGAATTAAATGAGACTGATATATTTTTTATTCTTCAAGATTTTTTTTTTCCTTCTGTGTTTAATAGGAGGAAAAAATTTATTATTATTATTATTATTTTTTTGTATTTAGTAGAACAAAAGGATCAAAAAGGTATATAGATATATATTTTATCTTTATATCTATATATGAAATTCATGTGTATATATTATGTAACAGATAAATAGGATATATGTATGTTTAAAGGATATAAATATAAATAAATATATAATATAAAACAGGACAGACTTCAATAAGTTCATCCGACTGTCTCAAATAGACTTATCAAACAGCCACCAACATCCTTCTCAAAACTATTCATATTAAATTTTACCTTCTTCTCCTCACTCTTCACTCACTCACTCTCTCAAATCTTCACTCATGTGCCTGAAAGCACGGGTTAGTCTAGTAATATATATTTTAATGAACATAATTAACTCTTCTTCCACTTTTGTTCCTAATTATGGAGGAATAGATTTTAGTGATTTAGAAGAAAGTCTAATCTATCAACTTTTTTATCTTTTATATTTTCATTCGTTAACAAGCATGATGTTTACTCTATCCTTCAAACTTTTCATCACTCTATTTTTCTATCATACTAAACAACCCATTATGCTACTAGGATGATGGCGCTCATGGGCTGAGCCAGGTCCAACCCGCCAAATTTTGTTTTGGGTTAGACTGTGGTATTGGGAAGCCCAACCCACACCATGGGATTGGCAAGCCAATTTGGAGTTGGAGCTGTGTATATATATGGCTTATATGGGCCAGCCCGTCAAACACAATCTTCTCAGATTCAGGTCCTCTAAACAAAGGAAACTTCACATCCATAAACCTTGAAATTATCTGTTCTTCTCCCATTGAATTCCTAATATGAGAAGTATTATTCTTATTTTTTTTTCCAGGGTAAGTACCCCTTTTATCGAGTTAGGGCCAGAGCCAAAAAAAATGTTTTAGGGTGGGCACCAGGGGCGGAGCCACCCTTGGGC
Organism: Ilex aquifolium; assembly: GCA_951799425.1. Taxonomy (NCBI): domain Eukaryota; kingdom Viridiplantae; phylum Streptophyta; class Magnoliopsida; order Aquifoliales; family Aquifoliaceae; genus Ilex; species Ilex aquifolium. The sequence goes on from OX637409.1 coordinate 18,177,960, forward strand.
TAGGGTGGACACATGCTCTCCCTCAAATTTTTTTTCTTCTTCTTATTATATATGTATTTTTTGAAATAAAATTTAAACATATTTAATTGTGCTCACCCTATTATTGTGTTCTGGTGATATCGATTTGAATAGACTTTTACGTAAATAATTGTTAACTTTTCGAGCAATGTTATTGAGACTTAATTTGTGACCTAATTCATTGTAATATTAAGTTTAATAGTGAGTCTCAGTATTTAATAAACTCAACTATCTATCCAATGATCACAATCCATTGGGTTTCCACAAATTAAATTTTAAATTAGGTGCAACTAATATTATTGTTAACTTTTAGATACGTTTCAGACATGTTCGAAGTGTTTTGAACATATTGAGATTATTTATAATTTTTTTAAATTATAAGGTTATTTTGTTATTGTATAAAAATGTGTATTGATATGTAGTAAACTATAGAATCATAAAAGAAGATTGTTACCACGATTTTATATATATAAAAAATATTGCTGATAAGATTGGTCTGTAACTCTTTCAAATAATAAAAATATACTATGATCAATTGTAAGTAACAATAATTAGTCTCATTTTTGATAAGAAGTTTTAATTATTATTTTTTTATTCATGTTATACATATCAATTTTTAATCTTTTATGTTTACTGAACTTTTAAGAATTAAGTATAATTTCAATATACATGAATTTGTGAACTTTTACGACCAATTGAAAAAAAATTAAAACGTACTAATGTGTCCACCACCCTAAATCTTTTTTCTAGCTCTGCCCATGGTGGGCACTATAACACATTTTATTCTAATTGATAAAAATAAAATGACACATTTATTCTATTTATTTTATCAATGATCCTTAAAATTTTTATGCATACATGTCTACAATAGAAAAAAGATTAATTATATTTTTTTATTGAAAATGGGGTTAATTATACTTACTTACAATTGATTCAACAAATTTTTATACTTTGATAGTTTTGTTTGATTATTTCATTATTAATGATTAATAAAATTAATGCAAAAATTACATATATGTACACTAAAGAATATACTACGCATTTTTCTATAATTTTGTGAGCAATATCACAAATCTCTGCTAGATTTTAAACTCAATATTAAAGTGCACATCAATAATAAATGGTCAAGTTTATCAAATAATTTTAAAATGAATTCAATATGTCCAAATTAATTTGAATATGTCCGAAGTGTGTCTACTGTTAGTCATATAGATATGAGTGTGTATTAATTTATATGATAAGAAAATAGAGTAATGTTATATGAACCTAATTTGGGACCTAATTCAATATAGTCGTTGGATTAGTTGTGAGTTCCAAGGTTAGATGGAGCACACTTCTAATTCAATGACTATATCGAACTAGGTCCCCAAATTAGAGGTTCCAATAGCATTTTTCCAAAAATAATAAGGTAGACATCTATAATATAAAATAAGGAAGGCTTCAATAAGCATATTTGACGGTTTTAAATAGATTCATCCAACGGCCACCAACATCCCTTTCAAAATCATTCACATTGCACTGTAACTTCAAGCACGGATTATCCCTAGTAATTAGATATATTTAAAAAAAATATAATACATAATAGTAAGACAATAAAATTGAGGGTGATCACTAGTCCTTGAGTGGCTCCGCAACTCTCAGTACTCTATGTTTGGTAAAAAAAAAAAAAAAGGTCAAATAATATCGAACCGTATTAATTTATATCTATACTACTTCTAAATGTCAACAAAATAAAAAATTTTTGTTTAACTAAAATAACCTTAACAAAATAAATAATGCCCATCCTATCATTTTTTAAGTTAATACCAATATTAAAATTATTTTAATTTCCCACCGTTAAGTAGACTCTTGGGTGGATGCCTGTTGGGCTGTTGTTATATCTTCAATACGCAACATACAAAGAAGTCTGAAGCCAACAACAGTCCATCAAAAATTTCACCATCCGTCTTCTATAAGTTCTGATTTTTTTTTTCTTTTCATGTTCTGGTCCTTCATTACTCTTCGGTCTCTTTTTGTTATTGTAATTCATTGTTGCATGGTGGTATTATTTAATGAAATAACATGATTAGTTTATGATTTTATCGACGAAATAACATGGTATTTTTTTTTTTTGATTCTCGATCGGAGGAGAACATGAAGAAGACAATCACTAAAACCCAAGTTTACTCTAAATCTTCTTGTCTGTAAGTGCCCAATGCTTAGTTTCTATATGCTTTTTTCTTTATCGTTTGTTACAAGGGTGATGAATGATGGTCTATGAGTCCTTGGAGGACACTTATGATAGTAAATAGTGATCATTTGGGGAATTGTTAATTTGGAGGTGACATCATTGTTCAAGTGGCTTGATGTTTAGCAAGTTGTTATCTTCTGTGTGTATTGAATGAACTATTTTAGAGTTAAAGAGTAGAGCTTATATGATATAAGACAATAAGAGAAGAACTCTAGGTTGCCAACAAATGGTAACAATTTTCCTTTTGGTTTAATCTTTTACTGACTAGGAGTCTGATTTTGTAGCCCAAGTTTCCTATCTGTGCCTTTGATGGATTTATTTATTTCATTATGAAGGGCAATGTAGAGCTTTGCCTTTAAGGATTTCCATGGAAGAGAAGAAGACAAAAACGTATGACATCTGTGGACCTATGTGCATTTCTTGTGATGATATTGTGTTGTGTACGTTCATCGAATATACAGTTTGGTTCCAAAAACAACTTTTGTAATGTGTTTTGCAATTTAGAATTGCATGTTTCATGACATGTAGATTTAATTAGTGAGGAAAAAGAATCAATTGATGATAAAAGTTATCGATGATCAGTGCGCAACTTAAATTGAAATCTATGTAACTTAATGTTTATTCTTGTTTACCCTTAGTGAGACTGGAAGGATGATAGTCATGTTAAAAAATAGAATTGAATTGTTTTTTTGTTTGATTGGAATAGAATTCTAAAGTTATTTTTTGTTTTTGTTTTTGTTTGTTTTTTTTTTTTTTTGGTATGACAACATTGTGAACTTGCATGTTTGCCACTACCTCAATGCCATGTTAGTATTAGCTTGGACATCTTGCCCTTGGGTGTGTGGGATCTTTATATAAAGGTCTAAAATGAGTTTGAAATAATATTTTGTTGGAAAATCCACTTAAGCATATCTTGCCTTTGAATTCTTAAAAATTACTGCAAGCATACTCGAATAGTGAAAGGTTTTCATTGATAAGTATTTGAAAACAAATGCTAGTGATGCATTTCTCGGTTAATGTACACGTTATCAATAACTGAGTGATAGATTTTATTACATATTTGATGGTTGCACTCAATACTTTGCAAAAGGCGTAGAGCAAGGTCAACTTCACTAGAGTAGAACACCTGACTAGAGGTTTTGCCACCATTTTAGGTGGAAGATTACTAACAAAAGTTTGAATATTTATGAAAATAAGATGGATCTATGTGAAGTGGATAGCTGAATGGAATCCTTCAAGGGAATGAACTTTGTTTATCTTACGACGTACTGAAAGCAAAGCGGGAAAGATTTTAATTAAGGATTACTGTGATGAAGTTAATGTTTGATGTTGTGGTACTTTGAAGCGGAATTTTAGTGCTTAATTTTTGGGCTAATATAATAGGTTTGCATAATTGAGTTTTATTATTTTGATACAGGTTAAAATTTGATGGAATCAAGCTTCTCTTTGATTATCTGATTGCAAAACTATAAAGATACTGCATGAAAGCTCTTCAAATGACAAAAATTCTACAATTACAAAGGTTCAGGCGGTCCCTTTGTTTTACTAGGGACAATGACATTCTCAAAAGAGTTGGTGAAATTGTTTGGGTAAGTAATGAAGGCCAAAAGAAAAGTGTTATTTTTTTTATGGTCGAGGGTGGGGCTTATAATTGACTCTTTGATTTTGGTTCTATTTTTGCATATTGACTTTTGTAGACTAATTTGACTCAAACCCCGCCTCTAATCCTAGCTATCTCTTTCTTTCACTGCATTTCATTTCAGTGTCTCTCTTTGTTTCCTCTTTCATTATACAATATATGACCAAATTCATTGAGGCTCCTTTGCGTTTGTTAGTTAGAATAACTTCACATAGAATGTAGTTTTTGTTCTTAGCTATTGATGTAAAACTACGATCATAAATAATTTTGAGTGAAATTTGTTAGTTTGCTCCTTTATTTACCTTTTGCTTCTCCATACATTAATTTTGATATATAGATATAATGCTAAAATATCTATTTGTATATTTTAAATAAAAAATAAAAAATAAAAATAAAAAAAATACTTTTTCCATCTTATCAAACACAAAAAAAAAAAAATCAATCCTTCCTACCAAACACAAAGGAGGGAAGGAAGGATTCATTCATTGAAGGATGGAAAGTGTATTATTTCAATTTTCCATCATTCAATTTTTCCATCCACCCTACCAAATGGACAATAAGACACGTTAGCTTTCCCCTTAAATATATATGTCATGTTACCGTTGAAATCTGTTTATCATTGTATAAAGTTGATAGCTGACAGCGTAGATGGATATACTAAGTATCATTAGCTGGTAGAGATTTAACGCTTATATTAGTAGTGGAAATTGTTGTTATGTAATCGTTATTGGTGTTATACAAAGTCGCTTAGTATATTGACTTGCTCTTTTTTCATTCTCTTTTAATTTTATGAGCCATAAAATTTCCAAGTTAGGTTTTGTGCTTAATCTTGTGATGATTGTTCTGTGTACGATATCTATGCCTTCTTCATATAGTGGATTGTTTTGTTATTCTAATCTTTTTTAGATATTTTATTTTTGGCACTCTGTAGATAAACTCTATAGAGAAAGCAATGGAATTTTTCTACAAGGGATCAAATGAAGGGGCATCTAATTGTTCCTTCAATGAGTAGGATATTCAAGAGATTTGAATTGTTTATCCCAAAAATTGGATAAATATATGCGAGTTGTGTCAATCTTGTAAAACGCTAAACTTCATTGCATAATCACTTATTTTGTTTAGTTCTTTTCTATTTATCGTAAAAAGTTATGCTTTCTTTTTGCCATAGCATCTAAGGGTACGCAAAAGTCCTTTGAAGACGGCCCTAAATTTGATATGTCATTTAAACTTAGCCAGACAATAACAAAGAAAACTGAATCACTCAAAAAGAAAGAACCATCACTACAAAAAATTTACTTTTTAGCGACGAGTTGACTCGTCGTAAAATGTATAAATTTCGTCGCAAAAAATTTTCGTCGACGAAATCATTTCTTCGCCATTTTGTCGCCTTAGGCTCGTCTGGGAAAATTTTCAGCGACAACAAAACTTTCGTTGGCAAAAATACACAATAGGCGACCATAATTTTGTCGCCAAACATTCTTATTTCGTCGTCAATGTTTTGTTCGTCGCCAAAAAGTAAATTATTTTAATCACATAAAATCTTTAGCAACGATTACATTCATCGCAAAATGTGAAAATTTTAGTGACCGTCTCTATTTCGTTGCTAAAAATAAGTACACAAATTATTGGCGACAAATATATTTGTTGCCCAAAAAGACAACCAGCATTTTAGTAAGGACTTTTTTTCGTCTTCAAAATGATGAACAATGTTTTAGCGATGACTTGTTTTCGTCGCCCAAAAAATGAACATGATTAAATCCCATTTGACCCTATAACAATTTAAAAACACCTATAACAACTCAAAAGCATTCCGACAAATCTCAATCATGCACCCATGACAATAGATAATCCATAAAAACACATCACAATTACTAAAATATTCATATATTACTCAAAATATAAAATAACATCCAACAATTTTCAATAGCATCAAACAATATCCAAAACTCCTAACAATTTCCAAAATTTTCAACATCCAATATTCCAACAACAAAATATATCAAATATTTGAAAGAAAAGATGTCTAGGTATCCAAAAAGAGCTATTTACAATTCATCGTCAATCTGTGACAAACACAAAAAACTCATTAACACACTATAGATAATAAGTAAAAGAAAAAATATATAAATTTTGAGTTCATAGGTTAATAAATTAATATTTGACTAAGTATATGATAATAACAAAACAAAAAAACATAAGTCCATAGTTAAAATCGCTTACCAAGATAAAGTTGAATTGCTCGGCTTTCCAATGCCCCCACTACGCTGCACTGCTAACCTCACCTCTGTCATTTGTTGCATCATCATTTCTTGACACTTATCCAGTTGCTGGAGTTTTTCTTGGTTTCATGCAACTCTCTCTTCAGACTCATCACCTCATCTTCATTTGCAATAGTCTTAGACGTCTTTTTTGAAGAAGGTTTCGATCCAACCCCATAACCTCGCTTATAGTCAGACTTGCAGCCAAGGACGGTGTTTGCAATCTCCCCCTCAGACATATGTGATTCATCATCTTGTGTGGACTTGTCTCTTAATTCATTCATCTGGTTCTAAAATTTTAAAAAATAACTGATAACTTGTTCACAAAACGAAACTTATCAACCTTATAAATCTAAAATACAGTAACATCAAGAAAATTTTTATACTTACGTATCGAGACTCAGCTTCTTGTGATATCCATTTGTTCGACTTCTTGCTAAAGTGAGATTCACGAAAGAAATCTACAAACTGAAGTGACTCCTGGGTCTCGGGATCTTTCTATTTTAAAAAACTGTATAGTTACAACACTTTAAATAAGATAACATACAAAAAAGGTATAAGTTAAAACACTTAACCATAACATGCATTGCAGATGGAAAAGACTTGGAACCCATAGCATGATTGTAGGGTAGCTTGACACGATTTGCAGAATTTATGTTAGATCGTTTCTACATAAAAAATTTAACATAAGTTAGTGTAGAGACAATATCCGATTGTAAATAAAAACCAGCAACATTAGTGATAAAATATCAAGTTTTTACCTGATCGATTATATAATTTCAATCATTCTTACTAACTTGTTTGTAGGGCTCAATTTTTGGGTTCAGGCAAGCCTTCACCAATTTTTTATAGTGACTGTGCATCTTAGAACGATGGTCACTATACAAACAAACAAACTTAGCTTCAATGTTTTCCCGAACACGTTCTGACTCATCGTATTCGACAATGTCAAACCTTGTCTGTACAAAAAAATAGTACATCATTTTGAGCAAAAACTATGATATTAATAACGAATATAATAAAATAAGTATAATTACCCGGAGGCGTGCAATGATAGGGGCACGCATGTCATCAGACAAATCATTCCATAGGGTCACATTAATTGGGACGAAAGTCCTAGCCAAGACTCATATCTCATTAATGCAACGTTGTGCATTTTTTCCAACCGGGACATTCACACCATTAGGGATCTCAACACGTAGCATCCCATTTGCCTCCACCATCTTCTCTACAGCCTTTCCTCGTGTAGGACCTCGCCCCTTCCTTGAGGTCGACCCTGACATTACCAAAATATAATAGATGAATAGAGAAAAATATTTTAAAAGTGTCTAATGAAAATGAAATCATACCTGTATTGCTAGCTATAGTATGTGGACTACGGATGTTTGATGTCCGTGATGGGGATTGCACCTCCTCACGTGCAATTGCAGGTATAGATAAGACTTTGGCTCGACGACCTAGAGCCATTTATGTTTCCTAAAGCATTATGGTACATGAGTCATTATACAAATAATAAATTAAAAATACAACAACTGTAACAAAACAAAACAGCAGACCATTACGAAGAAAATTTGGTTAAACTATCTTTATATTTCGGGATCAACATCTGACTCAGAATGACTATCCATATCTCTTTCTGAATCACTATACTCTAGTAATGTCTCATCATCATCATCACCACAAATGAAATCATCATCGGCATCTTTATCTTGTATGTTTTCAGACGACATTATCAGTTTGCTCGGGACAAGAACGAGATCAAGTTCGATCCTACAGAATGGGTGCGTATCATGATTTTCAACAACAATAGGGACATCCTCAATGAGTTCTTCTTGTTGGAATGCATCATTTGGAATAGAATATTCATCATCACCGATATTTACTGCATGTTGCTCTAGTATATCCCATATGCCTCGATGTTGGACCCGTTGTACGACTTGTCAATGTGGTCCATACTTGGGATCATTAACATAGAAGACTTGTTGCACTTGATTTGGTAGGACAAATGGATCATCTTTATACCATCGACTTCTAACATCAATACTTGTGAAATGTGAATCAACATTCACCGTTTTCGCACTACTAAGATTGAACCATTCACATTGAAACAAAACAACACGATGCCCCAAGATATCACTCATTTCCCATACTTTACTTAAATAACCGTAGAAGTCCATTGTTATATTCTCATGATCTCCTTCAACAACTATTCCACTATTTTGAGTTTTACGACGGGTGTCACGATCTTTAGTGTGGAATTGGATGTCGTTGGATATGCAACCCGAATACATTTTCACTGAAACATCAGGACCATTTGCTAATGACCATAATTCATCATTAACTTTAAGTGACCCTTGAGATCGCAATTGATTGATCTACAAATGCATCAAATGAAAAAAATGCATGCATGATTTACACAATAAAATAGAGACTAAAGTACGCTTAATGTTACATTAAGAATTTGTCTTACTTGTTTTTCGAACCACTTGGAAAATTCATGTTGATACTTTATTGTGACATCATATTCATTTTGCATTTGCAATAAGTTCTTGTGCTCCCTATGTACATAATATATGATTAATACAATGTAAGACAAGATCGAGGTATGTAAGACATTCTCAAATATATAATGGCCAACATACTCTAGGTATGAATTTATCTCGGGACTATTATGCAAGACAAACTACTGATCCATATCGCGTTCCTTTTGTGAATCATCTGATGCATTTCTTATTGGTCCAAAGGGACGAACTTTTTGTGAGAAGAAGGTCAACCCCGAATCATGTGCAACACCATCATCATTACGCTCCTCTCGATTGAATACAATTTTAATCCCACTTAGATACATTGAGCAGAAAGTAAGACACTCGTTCACAATATACGCTTCTACGATTGATCTTTCGGGACGAGCTTGGTTGCCAACATACTTTTTTAGAGTGCCAAGGTACCTTCATAAAATAAAAGTATAATTTAATCTAAGTTCAGAATAGAAATATTGATATCAAAATGATGATTATCTTTCAATTGGGCAACAGTAATGAACTGGTCCGGCAAGCATAGCTTCATGAGGCAAGTGCACAGTTAAATGAACTATCACATCAAAGAATGCTGGTAGAAAAATCTTTTCCAATTTGCATAGTATTAAAACAATTCGATCTTGTGATGCATCCAAATCTTTAATCCTCAATGTCTTAGAACATAATTGTTGAAAGTAGTTGCCTAACTCAAACAAAGCAGTACATATTTCTTTATCAAGAAACCCACGTATTCCTATTGGAATAAGTCGTTGTAGGAGAACATGATAATCATGACTTTTCACACCTGATTCTTTTCTATCCTTAGTGCTTACAGATCTTGAGATGTTAGTTGCATAGCCATTAGGATACTTCACTGATTTCAAAAAATCACAAAATTCTTGTCTCTCTTTTGGTGATAATGTGTACCACGCGGGGGGCTTCACATAAGAATCACCCCGCTGCTGAAGGTGCAACTCTTTCCTTATGTGCAGATCTTCCAAATCTAGACGAGCTTTTTCAGTGTCCTTGTTCTTTCCATCAATGCTAAGCAATGTTCCAAGAATATTGTCATATATTTTTCTCTATATGCATGACATCGAGGTTGTGTCGAAGGTTGAGTTTCACCCAGTATAGCAGCTCGAAGAATATGTTTTTCTTCGTCCAATTAAGTTCATCAGATGTATGTTTCCTTTTCTTATTGCTCGGATGTTTACCAAACTTGACATCTGGCAGTGACTGTAGTTGTTTCAAAATTTCATTCCCCGATAGCACTACAGGTTTCAATCATTTCTCATGCTTACCATCAAATAACTTACTTCGACGCCAAGCATGCTCTTGAGGTAAGAACCGACGATGTCATGTGTAGCATATTTTACTTCTTAATGGTTGTGATGAAGTATCGTAGTTACAAACTGGGCATGCCAAATAACCCTTTGTACTCCACCTAGACATGTACCCATAGACAGGAAAGTCATTAATGGTCCACATAACAGCCGCACGCATTCGAAATGGCTGTTTGCTACATGCATCAAAAGTTACAACACCATCTTCCCACAATAATTTCAACTCATCGATTAAAGGTCGCATGTAGACGTCAATATCTCTTCCAGGTGCTTGCAGACCGGGAATAAGCAATAACATCATGAAGAATGGCTCCTTCATACATTTTCATGGAGGTAAATTGTAAGACATAAGTATGACATACCACATACTATATGAGTTGCTTATGTTTCCAAAAAGGTTAAAACCATCAGTCGCCAACCCTAATCGAACATTACGCAGATCTTGGGAGAAGGAAGGGTATTGTTGTTCAAAGAGTGTGTGTGTGTGTGAGAGAGAGAGATGGTTATGTAAAACTATGGTGAGCAAATAAATTAAGAAAAAACTAAATAGCTCACATAATCACTCCATCAAAAACTAAATCAATCAAATGATCATAAATTAAGCAAACAACAAAGTAAGATGATCAAAGTTAAATTGAACTATATGAATTCTTAATATATATATATATATATATTCAATGTATCTATATATAACTAATATTCGATGTAAACCCAATTTAATTGGGTTGTTTTGGTAGTTTAGCTTTTGGGTTGTTATTAAAATTTATAAGTTTGTTTGTCCTTAGTTGCAATTAGATTATTTTTGTGTTTTCCGATTGGTGTTAAGGGGCAACTGCTAGTATTTTTTGTTGGCTTTGGTAATCTTGAAGGGGCAGCCACCTGCGAGATGTTGTTGTCTTTAGGAAGGCTAAAGAGTTGCTGGAAGACAGGGTAGAAAAATAGAGTTGGTGGGTGAAAAACACAAGTGACCAAGTCAATTTTATGGGAAGAAAAACAGAGGTATAATAGGACAAAGAACTGCTGCCCAAAGTAGAGTTTTTCTGCAGAAAAACAGAGAGAGAAAATAGAGAGACAAAGAGAGTTGTTGCGAAGAAAAACCAGAAGGTGCTACATGAGTAGAAGCCTCATCCGTTGAGTTTTGAATACTGTTATTTGTGTTTGTGTTGCTGAAAATTCTGAGATAAGTTTCCCCTTTATATTTGCTTGATTTGTATTGAAGTTTGTGATGAAATATATAGGTCTTTTGGAGTGAATCTTTGTGATAGTTGCTGCAATTTTTTTTCTATCATTGTTTGCTAGACTCTTGTGTGTTTTTGTGTTCTTGGTGAGATCATTACTCCTATATAACCCAACAGAAGCATGGTTATTTACCTTGTGTTATTTTCACTAGAAATCAAGGAATCTAAAATATTTTCACTCGCCAGGAAGCTAGTACCAAAATTACATGAATCATTTTCACTCGCACAATTTCCCCCAACTCCTACCCTCTCTTTTTCTAGCACTCTCCCTTTCGAAAATTATATATATATAACCCCAATCTTTGCCACTTCTTCTGTTCCTCTGATTGTTTTGTTCTTTTTGTCTTCTAAATTCGGTTTCTTCTTTCAATTAATTGAACTATATGAATTCTTAATCTATGTATCTGTGTATGTGCGTGACTGACTCTGTGTGTGTGTGTGTGTGTTGCTCGATCTCTATGTGTAGCTCTGTGTGTGTCTGTGTGTGTGTGTGAGTGTTGCTCGATCTCTATGTGTGGCTCTGTGTGTGTCTGTGTGTTGCTTCATGTGTGTGTGTGTGTGTGTACGTGACAGTGTGTTTCAAGATTTGTGCAGAGAGAGAGATATATACTCACAGTCGGTCGAGCAAGAAAGGCGATAGGTGGGGCAAACTCACAGTGTTGGTGGAGCAAGAGAGGAGACAGGTGTGGGCAAGAACGATGGAATTGTCGAAGAAGACAAAGGGCTTAAGTTAGGGTTTCAAAATGACGTCGTTTTAAAACAAAGAATTATAATTTGCTTGTAGTATATTCTGCGACAAAATATCATTTGTCACTGAAAAAAATAATTTTAACTTAAAATGACGTCGTTTTAATCCATCAGAGTGCACATTTCATTTAATATATTCTGCGATCAAATACCATTTGTCGCCAAACAAAATTAATTTTAACTTTTTTTTTTTCTGTGACAAATATGTATTGTCGCTAAATATTATTTTTTTTCTTATTTTTCGTAAATTTGTCAAAAATTTTGCGACCGAAAAATTATTTTGGCGACAATTTTTTTTGTCTCCCATAAAATTAACATTTAGCGCCAACATTGGTGCCAATTTTTTTTTGGAGGGAACGTTTTTGCGAAGACTATTGGCAATGACTACAAAAAATGGTCGCAAAAAATATCACAAAAAAGTTTACCGCGAGAAACATTTGAAATTATCTCTGAAAATCACTTTTTTACAACAAATTTTATTGTTCACCGCCAAAAATCGTCGCTAAAAAATAAATTTGTTGTAGTGATCTCCTCGGATATGTTTATAAGAAAATAGTTTCTAATAATTTTTTATTTCTCTGTGGTGAATCACCTTCTATTTTTGGTTATTTGTCTTTGCATGATGTCTAGGGTTTTGGAAGCAACATGTGCTCCCAAGAAAAATGAGTTGTGTTTGTTGTTCATAGTGGCTTTTTTCTTTAAAATGTGTACAATAATGGCACAATATATATATTTATTTATCTTTTGTGAAAGCATACACCCCCACAGTTCAAATGCACAGATTTAGGACCAATCCGTGGAATTCTTATATTTTCTCTATTATTTATCTCTTTTTTTCTTTGTGTTACTACGCAGTACGTAATCATATGCCAACTCTACCTTGTTTTGGTCCCCAAAATTGATAATTTTTTTCTCTTTTGAACTCCTTAATCTTTTTGACAACGCAAAGCAAAGAAAATTTGAATAGAATAAGTAGCAACTTGTAGTTTTTTTTTTATTAGAAAGAGCATCAAATCCAATTCTCCGAAGACATAATAACTTTCGAAAAAAATTTTCTATTCTCTCATTGATATAAATACATGTGTATATAGTTTGAGGCCTATAAAATTGTTTGATTATATGAGTACTAGTTATTTTTCGTGCCTGAAGGCACGGATTAATAAAAAAAATGGTCAACAATAAATATATTTGTATTTACACTTAAAATCAAATTACAAAGATAGAGGAGAGAGAGATAGGGGAATTTAACCACCGGTTGTAGTGGGCGCGCAAGCGATGGTAGTGGTGGTGATGAATGACAGTGGTAGTAGGACAGTGCTGATGGTGGTAAGGTGGCGACCACAGTAGTAATTGTGGTAGTGGGGATGGTGGTGGTGGGGTGGTGGTGATGGTGGGGTGGCGACAGTGGTAATGGTGGCAACAGTGGTGGTGGTGGGACGTTAGTGATGGTGGTAGGGTGGCTGCAGTGGTGGTGGTGGTGGTGGTGGTGGTAGTGGTGGGGGTGGGGGTGGGAGTAGTTTTGGTGGTGGGGTGATGGTGATAGTGGCAGTGGTGATGGTGGTGGGGTGGTGGGGCACTGGTGGGGTGGTAACAGTAGTGGTGGCGGCGATAGTAGTGGGGCGATGGTGGTGGGGTGGCAGTAGTGGTGGTGGTGGTAAGGTGACATCAACGGTGGTGATGGTGGTCGTGGGGGGTGGCGACAATGGTAGTGGTGGTTGTTGTGACAAAGGTGGTGGTATGATAGTGGTAGCGGTACTGGTGGTAGTAGTGATACAGTTCTAAACACTACTTTTTTTTTAAAGTACTTATGAAAAATTATAAATTCTAAAAACACTTTTAAAAAGTTATTCCAAACACACAATTGAGGTCCTATTTTTCCTATTAAATTTAGGATGTTAATATTAGCCGTCAGATTAACTTTAAAGTAAAATTTAAAGAAATCTCAATCGCAAAAAATAAAAGTCATTTTGTTTATCTTTTGAAATTTGAATTGTAATGTACTTTATTATATAGATAGGAGGAAAGAATGTGAAACAAAGTGTGTTGTGTGATGCACTCGACAATCAAGCTAGGGAAATTACAAGCGTGATAAAATCATATCATTTCATAAAGATAAAAACCAATTGCAGGATTGGATGGTTTTAAAAATATATTAATAAATGTTTCAAAGTATTTACAATAATAATAAACAATGTTTGATATTTAAAATGGTCTATGTGTAAAGCACCTGTGCACCAACAAATTTATACAAATAGAAATGAAAAGCAACAGAAAACTGTTTTAATTGTTGAAAGGGTCCTACAAATGGGTATTTTGTAGTGTTATCAGAATTGGATCGGGCATCGAACCAATAGAGGGACCAATTCAATGATTCACTAGTTCAGCAGTTAGGTCAACTAGTCGGACCGGCTGTATAAAAAAAACAAAAAAAATTACACAACATAATAATTTAGCTAAATATCACAGTGTACTCTGTGGGGTCTGGCTCGTTTGCGGTTGGCAGCTTACCGCATGTCATGCGGTTTAATAAAACTGTGTCGTTTTGACTGCTTTTTGCTTCTTCTTTTTTTTTATTTCCCCTTACCAAAATGACGTCGTTTTTGTCCTTCTTCTTCCTTCGGCTTCATCAGACTCAGGACCTCTCTCTCTTTCTCTCTTCGTCAGACTCAGGCACTATCTCTCTCTCTTCTCCTACCTCCGGCGACACCCATCATCCCCTCTCCCTTTCCCATTCCTTATTCTACTGAACACCATGAAGTGTGATTCATTGCTCAGATTTTCTTTGATTTTTTGAAACTAGTAAGGTTTATAGTTTCAAAAAATCAAAGAAAATATGAGCAATGAATCACACTTCATGGTGTTCAGTAGAATAAGGAATGGGAAAGGGAGAGGGGATGATGGGTGTCGCCGGAGGTAGGAAAAGAGAGAGAGATAGTGCCTGAGTCTGACGAAGAGAGAAAGAGAGAGAGGTCCTGAGTCTGATGAAGCCGAAGGAAGAAGAAGGACAAAAACGACGTCGTTTTGGTAAGGAGAAATAAAAAAAAAAAAAAAGAAGCAAAAAGCAGTCAAAACGACACAGTTTTATTAAACAGCATGACATGCGGTAAGCTGCCAACCGCAGACGAGCCAGACCCGTACTCTGTGTGTGTGGTGTATAGTACATTGTGTGTATCTTGATTACTGAATGTGTGTGTGTATTAACTGTATGTGTATATTGATCGTGTGTGTGCGCGCGTGGAGAGAGAGAGTATAAAAAGAAAGTATAAGAAAAAAAGAGTAATGGTATGCTAAGTAATTTTTTTTTTTTTATCAAATCGTCCTTCATATGATATGATATAATTTCTATTATTGAATATTAATGGAACCCACTTATTTGATGGTGAAAAACGGTGTCACATAATTTGAGATGAAGATTTAATAAAAAAATTTGGTAAGAGTTGCAGATTAGGAAAAGAAAAATAAAAGGGAAGGGCCATAAGGGATCTAGCCATCTATGGCAAGCCGAGAGAGACTTACAAAGGAGATCAATGTTTGAGAAGGAGTTCGAGATCTGTGGTGTGGCCACTATTTGAGAGTTAAATCTGGAAGAATCAGAGACGAATAAGACGAAGACGAAGGGATTGGTATTTTGTTTTGAACCGGCCAATTTTAGGAATCGTTCGTTCACCGATTTTGGCAAAAAATGGCCGGTTTGGTGGTTCTTCGGTTTTTCAATTATATAGGAGGTCTTTTTAGTGAATCGGACCGATAAAGGTCTCAGTGTCACCGGTCCAACCGGCCAGTCCAATTCGATTATAATAACACTGATAGTTTGGAAATATTTACAAATTTATTCTAACTTAAGCCAATTTTAACAGCCCTTTAAAAGGATATTCACAATAAGGAGTCTATCTGATGATTCTGATACAAATGCACATACTTTAGGGGTGCCATCCATTGTAAACACTATCATACATGAGGGGGCTCGTGTGATTTATTATCAAACCTGGGAGGTTTGGGTGTAATTTAACAAAAAAAAATATTGCATGAACGGTGAAGGTATCGCAAGAGTTCACTAGACGACAAAAAGACAGGTAGTTACCATATTATTATTTGTTGTCCTCTCATTTACGTTGTTAATTGCTGGTTTAGATGCCAACTTATTTATGAGAGACTATAGTTTCGGCATAATCACAGGATAGCTCAAGTAGTAGTAGGAATGAGTTATAAATTTAGACGTTTTGAATTTGTATTTTGGCAATTCTTAGAAGTCAAATCATGAGGAATTTATCTCTCATGAATATCCTAATCTTAGCGTGGATAATCTATCTTTGACCAGATTGGAGAGGAGATTAGTCGAAATGCGCATAAGTTAGATCGGACACCCCTGACCATTAAAAAAAAGAGAGTATGATATCGACAAAGCTCAATTAAGATTTGATCCTTCAACCAAAATAAACTTACACCAATTTTTCAGTACCAAAATCTAACTTTTACAAATTTCAAATTAAAAAAAGTTGACCACTAAAATTAAGGGTGCAACTTGAATAGTTCAAGTTCAACCCGAAATGGAAAGTACTTAGACAAAGACAAATTTTTTAGTATGTAAGTTGGGTTTGGACAAAAATATTTTTGATTTAATGAATTCACATTTGAACACGAATTACTCAAATTGTGTAACCCAAAATTAATATTTGGATTCAACTCAAGTTGGACTAGAATTTTAATCCAAATTGTATAACACTATAATCAAACTCCAATTAAACCGGATCTAAGCCCGCAAATAACACCGGATTTAACCCGAATTATGTAACTTAGACTTCAAAAATTTTAACCATGGGCAAGATTCGGGGTTGAAATTGAGAATATTATAACTTAAATTGAATTGAAATTGTCCTATCAACTCACTCGGTTTGCTCGAATTGCATCCCTCTCTAAATTTACAAGGTGTGGTCCACAAATATTGGAAAAATTTCATTCACACCCCCTCTAGTCAGGTCTAAATTCAACGACACTCCTTCCCGATTCTGAAACTTCATTGCACCCCTTCTGGTTTATACTTTCAAATCAAAGACACTCCTTTAACGTTAATTTTTAACTTTGTCAGTACAAAAAGTAACGGTCTAATTATAAATTTTCTAAAAAGGTCAAAATTACTCTTCTTTATGTAAATATACTAAAATACCCTCAACCATTTTTTCACTATATATACTACATTTTTTGTTGTTTGTGAATGTCTAAAACGATCTGGGGTTGCTAGAAGACATAGGGGACTGAAGTCAGCCATTATTCTCCAACCCAATCTCCATAGTGATCGATCACTACCTAAGTTGGTAAAAAAAAAATTTTTATTTTTTTTCTTGCTGATTTGTAAATCTTTTTCATGTAGATTTTTTGAAATTTTTTCATGCAGTTTTTTTTTAATTTTTTTTTCATGCAGATTGTTTTAATTTTTTTCATGCAAATTTTTTAAAATTATTTCATCAAAAACACCCGTAAGACTTTTAAGTCATTAAATCCATTTTCTTATAAGTTGTTGGGTAAAAAGTACACTTTTCAGTTTTTATTTTCTTATATTACCTAAATTCCCTCTTTGGTAGGTTTTTTGTTGTTAATTATAAATTACAGGGTTTTAAATTTATTTTATAGTTTAAAATAATTTTTCTATAATAAATTTACAATCGAAAAAATCAATGTCAAAATTCCATCGATTTCTAACTTTTTTGCTATCATCTGTCCTCCACAATGTCACATGACCATTCTTCATACATTACCTTTCATATATAAAATTTAAATATTATTTGATAAAATTTAATATTAATTAAATAAATTTGGTCTTAATATGATAAATTTAAATATTAATTTGGTTTTAATTTGATAAAATTAAATATTAATTGAATAAATTTAAATGTTGCTTTAATGAAATGGAATGTCCATTTGGTGTTAAATTAAATAAGTGACATTAATTTGATAAGGTTAAATGTTAAATTAATAGAATTTAATATTCTATTTAATATATTAAATTTTAATTTAATAAAATTAACTATCAGTTTGGTGTTGATTTGATGAAATTAAATAAGAATTTAAAATTAAAGAAATAATATTAATTTGATGAAATAAAATATTAAATTAATATAACTAAATGTTAATTTGATAAAATTAAATATCAATTTGTATTGATTTGATGAGATGAGATGAAATGTTAATTTAGTTTAAATTAAATAAAAGACATTAATTTGATAAAATTAAATATTAAATAGATGAATCTAAAGTTTAATATAATATAACTAAAAGGGAGTGCATTGAAATTTCAGAATCAAGAGGAGGTATTGTTAAAGATATGTCTATTTATAGAGGGTGTCGTTGAAGTTATATCTATTTACAGGGGGTGTCGTTGAAATTATGTCTATTTATAAAGAGTGTGAATAAAATTTACCCTATAAAATATTTAGGAGTATTTTTGTAAATTAACAATCACCATTAATGTCATAGTCCAACAAACACTGACAAGGGGTGACAGTGAAATTTCAGAATCGGGAAGTGGTGTCATTGAATTTAAACCTAATTATAAGAGGTGTGGATGAAATTTTCACAAAAATATTTAATCCAAAGAATAAAATATAATATTCTTACCTACTGAAAAAAAAAAAAAAATATATATATATATATATATATATATATAATATTCTTGAATATATTATATTTAATACATTTAAATCATAATCATGGTCTCATTTAATCTTATTGCAATAATTACAATTACAGGTTTAATGTCAAAAAATTATAATAAAAAAACAATATTAGATTAGAATCATAGTTTAGAGGGTGAAAGTGTATTTCTCCCTATATTCCTCATCACCATCATGCACCATCATAGACCGTCGTCATCAAATCATTCCCCCTCGCCCACTCGCAATCTTCTCTGTCTCTCACACCCTATACACCTCACTCCCTACACTCCTTCAGACCAGAAATGGCTTTCTCATCCATTTCCCATTTTACCCCTCTCACAATTCTCTGTTTTCTTACATTCTCTTCACACCACATCCCTATTCTAGCCATTAACGTCACCAATCTCTTATCCTCCAACCCAGATCTGTCCGAATTCACTAACCTCCTCACCACCACCGCCGTCGCCGCCGATCTAACCCAGCGATCCTCCGTCACACTCCTCGTCGTACCTAACACCTATCTCCGCTCCTCCGATCTCGCCCACCATCCTTACAACCCCTCCTCCGCAAACCTCGCTGATGTACTCAGCTACCATGTTCTCCTCGAATATCTCTCTTGGTCCGACCTCCTCCGTGTCCCGCCGAGCGGAAAACTCGTCACCACCCTCTTCCAGACCACCGGCAGAGCCACCAACAACTTCGGCTCCGTCAATATCACCCGGAATCCCACCACCAACGCCATCACTATCTTCTCACCCACCACCAATGCCACAATTCTCTCTCTCATCAAATCTATACCTTACAATATCACCATCTTCTCCGTCAATTCCCTTCTCGTCCCTTACGGCTTCGATCTCATGGCCTCCGAAACGAGACCCCCACTGGGTCTCAACATCACCAAAGCCATCATCGACGGCCACAACTTCAACGTCGCAGCTTCAATGTTAATAGCATCCGGCGTTGTGGAAGAGTTCGAAGCCGATGAGGGTGGTGCCGGAATTACTATCTTTGTCCCCACCGACGATGCCTTTTCCGATCTACCTGCGACGGTTGGATTTCCATCCTTATCAGCTGATAACAAAACTGTGGTGTTGAAATTTCATGTGTTACATTCCTATTATCCACTTGGGTCCCTCCAGTCAATCGTGAACCCGGTTCAGCCTACATTGGCTACGGAGGACAACGGAGCTGGAAGCTACACGCTAAACATTTCTAGGGTTAATGGGTCGTTGGCGATTGATACTGGGATTGTTCAGGCGTCAGTCACACAGACAGTGATTGACCAAAACCCGGTGGCGATTTTCGGAATTTCGAGAGTGTTGTTGCCTAGTGAGATTTTTGGAACGAACCCAATTACGGTTGATGAGCCCAGTGATAGTAGTGTAATGGGTAATGCTCAGCCGCCTGATATTTCGTTGTCGCCTGAGAATTCACCGTCTTTGCCGCCGGGATTTCATGAGGAAATACGATCGGAAGCGGCGAGAAATGGGGTATGGCAAGCCATTCTGGTTCTTTGGTGTATAGGGTTGTATGTATTGGTATCAATATCACATTAAATTGTTTTTTTCCATTGTAATTCTTAATTTTTCTGGGTTTTTTTGGGTTCTTTTTAACAAGGAGAATTGAATTGGGCTCAAAAGCAGCCATTTTTCTTCTGAGATTTCTGAGGGATAATTTAATTTCTTGTTTATATTACAATTATTTAGGTAGAGT
This sequence comes from Ilex aquifolium, assembly GCA_951799425.1. Classification (NCBI taxonomy): domain Eukaryota; kingdom Viridiplantae; phylum Streptophyta; class Magnoliopsida; order Aquifoliales; family Aquifoliaceae; genus Ilex; species Ilex aquifolium. The sequence continues at coordinate 18,198,312 of OX637409.1, forward strand.
AGAAGTACCATTATTTTCTGCTCTCTTCATTGAAGCTCCATTGTTATTGTAAAGAACTTGAAATTTTGGTTCTGTAAGTATCAATTATGTTGTACAAGTGGTATTTGAAAATTGGGTTTTCTTTGCAGAGCTTTTTTGGCCCACAGATTATTCTATCGGATGGTACTTTCTTCTCTCTTTTTATTGGATACCACATTCACCTGAGGTACTACTAACTTCCGGTTGAAACGAGTTTACGTAATTTTCTGGAATGTGGGGGGTATTTTGGTCATATGATATGTAGTCACTTGTACTTTGGATGCTGTCTGGATTCTTTATAAGAGCTGTTTCCTCTGTAATTTATGGGTACGGTGGTGCGTTACTATTTGCAGAAATGTGTGACATAAAGGGGAGTTTGTGGGTCCCACAATTGGACGGTCATGATCTAGAGTGAGTTAGAAAAGGCCGTAGTCAACAGCGGGGAATGAGTTCTTAGAAGCTAATGTGAGCTGTCCGATGTTAACATCTACCCAAAACAAACTTCCGATGGGCCCCTTTCAGCATTTATCTTCCACTATTAGCTCACGAGTCCCTCCCAGAGGCCCCATGGTCTATAATCTAACATTTGGGAGTGGTTATGGACTCATTTAAAAAAATATTAGTTTGTGTATATGTGTGTTGCGTATGAACTATTTTAAATTATATTTCATATATGGAATAAGTTCATATATATTATTAATGTAACATTAAAAATAATATTAAACCCCATCACAAAATAAGAAAAAATGAAAAAGTATTATAAAAAAAAAAAAAAACATATAATATCAAGAAATCTTGAAAAATTTCTTAAGAATCAATCAATCAAGTTATAAAATCTACATTCGTATTTGTTCAATCAACATTACATAAGAGAAAAAAGATAAAATGATCAAAAATAAAGAACTCATAACATAGTAACGCATTCAAAATGTCCAATAACAGCTCTCAGTCCAAATGTCTCTAACCATTAAACTGCCAATTACTACTCATCCAAGCATTCAACCTTACTTTCTCGGGAAAAAAAGTATACAATCTCAATCCTCCCAGAACCTGTAGTAATGTTTGACAAAACAAACAAAATTTCAAAAAAAAAACAAGCTCATGTTGGATTCAATTGAACATATAGTAAATGGAAGCAAACATAGAGAAGCTAATAGGCACCAAATCCATTACCTATAACCAGATTACAGAAAGGGGGATTGGTTAGATAAATGTCCATGAAGTATTTTATTCAATTCCATCATTGACGGAGTTGTAACAACAACATGAAGCTGGTATGGTGGTGCCCACATTGAAGGCATTCACCATAATAATCCATAATTGATCCTTCCATGTGAAGATGACCGTGTAACAATATTTATCGAATTAGCCAATCATCTATGGGTAAGTACAACTCTGTAGAAAAGTCCAACCAAGAGTCTACAATGCTAATCTTTGATGTCGGTCAGATCCTGAACAAATTTGTCAAGATGTTAAATACATCACAGTACATGAAAGAGTACACAAACTTTGAGACCTTAACTTTGTGAGGTAATATCTTAAAATGCAAGACATATATGTAGAAGTGTGACAAAGATCAGAGTCATAGATCCTTTTATATTTTATTGAACAATGAACAACAGTTTTTTGTTAGGCAATAATTGAGTTCATGTCTAGTGCTACTTTCTCAATTCCAGAACTAAGACATTATGAGAGCGAAGAGAAGCCCAATAAACAATTCCATTTCCTTCCACAAACAAACAACAAATAGAGCTAAGTTTAAGAACATCTTCTTTTTCCACGTCTCTACCCATATATGACCTAAGGCAACACACAAAGCATACAAGTCAAGTCTTTTACCACCCTAAAAATTCAATCTTCCATTTTAATAACAAGTTTACACCAAGACCCATCTCCCATTGATCCTAAAATCATATAATCTATTGGAAGGCATACCTTAGATCCCAAAAATTGTGGTAACAATCTACACAATTTTTTTGGTTAAACCTCGACAATCGAGGGTGCAATTTTATTAATTATTTTAAAAATTACACCTAGTATGAGGGACATAATGAGTCTTACCCCTCAAATTCATTCTAAGCTACATCATTTAAAAAATATAAAATATTTTTAAAAACCAAAATGCATACAATCCATAAAATAAGAAAATTAAACAATAAAAAAGAAAACATCCAAGCATCTTTTTGAGGTCCTTGTGAACATCCCAACTGGAGTTGAATTCTTATTCAATTGGGAAGTTTATATCACCAACTTTTGAGAATCTTAGATGGATTTACGCATGTTTAAAAAACCAAGGAAATCTTGGAGAAGTTGTTAAACTGTGAAAAAATTTGCCATTGTGTTCCCTTCTCGATAAATATTTGTCATCACAAAATTTAAACCATGAAGGAGTCTTTGATACCTAACCCATATATACCATATCTTCTAACTAGGCTTACATTGGCTATTAATCATATCAACCATCAACAAAAATTTTAGACTCAGATTCCATAATAAAATTTCCCTTACTGGCACCATTCACATTTAATTTGAACAGCCCACCGGTGGAGGAGACCATCTAATCCATTTTTTGTTATATTGCACTCTTTGGAAGAAAAAGAATGAAGCTAAAATTTGCCTGATTTGATTGAGACCAGCAATAGTAGACTTAAGCTTCGAGAGATTCTCGGTATCAGCAGGGTTCAGAGTAGTTGTAGCCATTGGAAACTAACATGGGATGAGGCTTTCGGCAATGGGAACAACCATAGTGTAGGAAGGGAGCGGAAGAAAAATGCAGAACCTGGTAAAGAACAACACATCTAGGTCGTAATTATACAGCTACCCATTCATAACTGATGTAGCCATTACTGCGATTAATGTGTGGAATTTGTATAGCCGAAAGGGGAGAGATGAAGGTGGAGAACTTCAGGTCAAAAGAGAGGGAGATGAAGGGGTGCAGTGTGCATTATCTTCTGATGTCAAAGAGAGAGATGAAGGGCCGACGTCTGTGAGATTAAGGCAGAGGAGTTAGTGAGAGAGACGAAGGGGCACCAGTGCCTGAGATTTAGACGAAGCATTAGGTTTACTGATGAAGTTAGATTTAGGAGGAATTAATTACATTTTTAGGAGCAAAAAAAGGAATTCAAAAGTTTTGATATTATTTAATATATATATCTACACTAATAAATACAATAATGCTCATTGTGAAATATTTAATGACCCATTTGATATGACACAAGTCTTTAGTATTCCAATTCTAATTATAATCTTGGCATTTTCAAAATTTGGAGGACATAAGTGTCCAAATAAAGTTTTTCATGTATCTTGACATTTTAAAGTAGTATAGATATAGATAATTCTCCTCCTTGGCTTATTTTTAGGGTTAATCATAAATTACATTTCAAAAGATTTCTCGAATCTTAATTTTTATCCTCAAAGATAAAAAATTTTAATTTGCACTCTCAAAGATATAAATGTGTATCACTGCGCATCAGAAGCTAATAGCCGTCTAAATAAATCATTTGGATCCCTCACATTTAAAATATTATTCGTGTAACACATAACTTTTTATTGTTGATATCTATTAATATAACCATTAAAAAACATGATTTCATCTTAATAAAAAATTATAATTTTCATACTAACATTTATTTTGTGGGTATGTTATACTCTAAAGTTTAAAATCAAGTTTTTCATTTGAATGTCCAATATAATGCAGATATTTATATAATGTTCTTTATATCCAATGCAATACATCACTTGAAACATAATTATTTAGATGCCCAATTGGGAGAATTTTTTTAGTCATATTTGGATTCTTAAGGGATGTAGGTGTAATATTTCAAATGTGAGAGATCTAAGTGATTAAGTGACAAGCATGAGAGGGTTTAGGTATAATTTATCAATTTAGTTTTAGACGGTGAATTGATGATTGTTAGTTTCAGGTGCGCATTAATACAAATTTATATTTTTAAGGGTACAAATTGAGATTTTTTATCTTTAAAACTGCAAATTGAGATCCGAACGATTTTTCGGAGTCCAATTTAGAATTAACCCTAATTTTATTGAGGAATTTGAGAGAGGATCCAATTGTGTGATTCTATAAAGTAAAACGACTTGAAGAGCAGAGTGGGTTTTACTCGAGTTGGTGAGAGGCACGATACATCCAAAAGACAAAAAACGAAAGACAAGATTTCGAATGACTATTATACAAGAAGGGGAGATTAATCAATCATCTTGTGATAGCAATTTCAATGTGCAATGCTGGCTCACATGCAAAAACACCGTCTCTTCTAGAGGGGTATAGGAATGTTCACATGTATGCACATTCGGAGATAATATTTTGTGCGGCTAGAATTTGTCACACTCAAGTCACAATAACATCTTAACAACCTTTTCATGGGATGAGTCTATAAACTCAGAAGCCTTATACATCGATTTGATATATTGTCATCTTCAATTGCTTGAGAGGGCTTTGAAGCTCGCATAAATACCAATAAATGGGCGATATCAAGCTCCCATTCGATGTGTGAGATTAAAGTTTTTGTATCAACTTGATCGATTGATATTGTGGAAATAGCCATTGAATCAATAGAAGTTGGGAGTTGAGGAAGCTCACTCTCCCCAAATTGGGCATCCCGGCCCTAGAGAAGAAAATGACTTTCTTGGACACATGTCTCTTAATTAGGATACTTTCTATCCAACAAAGCCATTCACATTACAAAAGGGAGGAAACCATAACTTCAAGGCTAGCTTAAATGGTAATAAATATGAGTTATAAATTCAAATGTCTTGAATTCGAATCTTAATAATCCATTGGGGTTAAGTCATTATGAATACCCTAATCTTGACGTGGATGACCTATTTTTTTATGAAACCGAAGAGAAAATTAATCGAGGTGTGCGTAAATTGACTCAAACACTCCGGACCGTTAAATTAAAAACAAATGGAGGCACCATGCTCTGCACTAGGTGGGTGTTACTACATATAAATTATAGAGCAGAAATTTGAATGGGTATAGGCTTGGTGTAGAGGCCCATTAGACTGAACTGAAGTAATCCTTTAATGGGTTGTCAAAGCTCATGGCAAGTTGGTCTGATGGGCCTCATGACCAACGAGAAAAGGTCGCTTTGCTTCAAAAAGCACGGGTACGAATTTCTGTTGCACGCTATAAATGTTAAGGGATCATCATGTCATTTTTGCAATATTAGGGGGGTGTCTGTGTTATTTTGTCAAAGGCGAAGTGTGGATGAAATCTACCCTAATTTTTAACATGTTATGTTAATACCAAGAAAGATTCACATCGTGAAATAGGATACTTTAACAAAAAACCAAAAAAAAAGCCACAAGATGGGAGATAAAGAGGTATTTTCTGGGGGTCACAGCAGAATTTCCAGTGAAAGTTGCCAATACAGTGAAGACAAAGGTGTGGGTGGCCATATATACAATGAAGACAAATGCAAATAGTAGTGGTGGGTAGTGGGGTGTGGTGCTGCTGTGGCTATCAACAGCGACCATGGGTGGCCTTCATTCCTTTGAGTCAAACCATTTGGATTGTGTTTGCTCAATGGCTGGCATTTCTATTCCCTTAAATATCTTCACTTCGCCTTTGCCATTTTTCCCCCCAACAAGCCTTTTGCTTTTTTACTTACAAACTTTTTATCCTTATGTTTTTCTTGGTACGGTGAAAAATGGAAGGATGGAAAGTTAGAAGAATGAAAAGTTGGCGAGATAGATAAAATATCATATTTGGTAAGAAAAGAAAATATGAAAGATGGAAAAATAGATGGATTAACTTTCCTTCTAACTCACTAAAATCTCTAAAATTGAAAAGAAAAATAGTTAAAAAATTAATTATGTGTGTTAAAATGTATGCTATTTACTTATATATTGTTTAATATATGTATATATTACATGTAATGTATACATTAAATTTATATATAAATATAATGATAAAATATGTATCTATATTTTTTTCATCCTACCAAACACAAAAATATCAATTCTTCCTATTTTTCATCCCTCTTACTAAACACAAAAGAGGGAAAGAATGAGTATTCCCTTAAATGATAGAAAGTGTATCATTCTCACTTTCATTTTGTCATCCACCCAACCAAACACACTATTAGATATTGAATTTCCACGGTTCTTTATTCTTTTTTTTTTCCTCTAATTTTTAGAAAAAATATTTATGCATTGATGAGATTTTTTTTGGTTTATTCTTCGACGATATACTTAGAATCATATATTGTGACCAAACTTGAAAAAGTAGATAAGCTGAATTTTTGCATGAGAGAAAAAAGAAAATTGCCAAAAAATTAGGGAGAATTACACTCAGGTCTCCTAAGATTTGTCACTTAATCACTCAAACCCCTGATATTTAAAATATTACATACAGACTCCCTGATGTTTGTACACGTATAACATTTAAACCCCTGCCGTCAATGTCCATTAGTATATCCGTTAGTAAATTACACTTAGACCCCCTGAAGTTTGTAAGTATGTAATACTTAGACCTCTCAAGTTTAAAATGTCATACTTAGACAAAAAAATTACTCTAATTAAAGATAAAATATCAAATATTTTAAATTTTATAACCAAAATTCATGTAATATAAGAACTCTTTAAGTTTAAAATATTTGATATTCTACCTATAATTGGAGTATTTTTAATCTAAATATAACATTTTAAATTTAAGAGGTTTAAGTATTATACGCCTACAAACTTGAAGGGGTTTAGGTGTAATTTACTAACGAATATATTAACGGACATTAACGGTAGGAGTGGGTTTAAGTGTTACGCGCGTACAAACCTCAAGTGGTCTGTATATAATATTTTAAATATTAAGAAGTCTGAGTTATTAAGTGACAAACCTTAAAGAGTCTGGATGTAATTCTCCCCAAAAAAAATTAACAAGCAATGAAACATTTTTTGAGTTTTTTTTTTGGCCTTCCGGTCTTATTTTCAACATTGTCTTAAAAAAATATAGAAATTTCTATGTCCTTTCCTCCTCCCTGTTTCTATCTAGTCAAAAGTCAACAACGCACAGAAATTCAACGTTTTTAATAGTTTGCTTTAGAAATAGGCATTTTCAATTCTAATGTCATCTAATCATATGCTTTTAGTATACTTTTAGTAAAAAAAATATATGCTTTTAGTATACCAATAAAATTATACTTATAAAATATACATATCAAATCTTTCGTCTCAAATAATGTGTCTTAATCTATAAGTTGAATATTAATAAGACCTAATTATTTAATGATAAAAAAATGTGACATATCATTCAGAGTGGAGATTTTGTAAGTAAAACATTACTTTTAGTATATAACTAGGCTAGTACATATTTTTTTTTTTTTTTTAATCCCTAAGGATAGCAAGGATGAACTGTAAACGCAAATATCCTGAGTTTGAATCTTGGTAACATTTTAAGGGCCAGATTATAATGGATTTAGTCCCAAAATTAATGACTTGTTTTTGACCAAATCGAGGAAAAAATTTATCGAGGTACGCATAAATTAACTTGAACATTTATGACTGGTAGAACAGACCAACACAGATGTACATAGATACCTAACTTTTGGCATTATTACCTCCGGTTTTTCCTCAAATTTGAACCCCTAACGTTACCGTCCAACATTCTTATCTCAATTAATGACCTTCACAAATCAAGCCGTTGAGAAGAGAATCAAAATCCATAATTAAAAAGGTTTGATTTATGCATCTTCATGTCAAGATACAATGCATGAATGAACCTTGGAAGCCTCACACTCACACCTATAAACCCATCATGTTTTTAGCTGAAGCAGACATTATATAGTAGCAACAAAGCCAAAGGTCCACCTGGCTGGAAGAGAAAAATCCACTAGATAGCATAAGAAAAAAATAAGTATGAGCAGACCCATTATTATTATTATTATTATTATTGTTATTATTATTATTATTTTTAATTAATTAATAGGCTGGACGGAGGAAAATTGAAACTATTTAATGCACCATCTTTTGTGTTATTATAAAAAAATCTGACTAAAGTCCAGGTTAATCATTCAAACAAAAGTTTTCCTAATGGCTGGATGGGTCAAAGCTATTATCCTGTGGCAATTGAGCACATGAAGACTTCCAATGTGTGGCTGAAAAGAAATAAAGAATAACTAGATATACACTGACTCGTACCATTTCAAAAATTACATAATTTTATTTGCGTACGAAGATCATGTTTCTGTGATTTACAGTTATCATGATAAGATTATAATAGAATAATTTTACCAATGAATCAAAATTCCACCACTAATTTATGGTCGATTAACCTAAATTTGGGTTTGATTATATCCCTCAAATCAAAAACCCAAAAAAATAAATGGGCATTTGCTTGGGAAGTAAGCATTTTAGTGATCTAATCTATCATATTCACTGGATTTACAGTAAACTTCAATTAATTTTTGAATTCACTATTAATTCAATAATTGTGATTAATTAGGTCAACACATTAGATCTAAAATCGTCCTCGTTTTAGATATAAGAGCATCTTCAACCTTGCTCAGTAAAATAGTTACTCAAAATATATTTAAATATTGTATTCTCTACTTTAGCTAACCACTTTTTCAAATTCACTCCAAACACGCTATATATTTTAGTTAATCACTTCAATTAATTTTAACTAATTTTCAATAATATAATTCAAAAATTCAACTCAAAGCATGTATAATCATAAACCCAACCAAAATCATACCATAATAATAATTCTAATTAAACTTTAAATGAAGCCACAACGAGAGAGAGATCCATACCTGATTGAAGGCAAAGACGATGAAGTCACAGTGCAGGAAGACCAACTACAAAATTTGGCGCAAAGGAAACATAGCGAGAGAGCTTTGCTAGCCAGAAGTAGTGAGTGAAAACCCTGCTTAATAAAATAGCTAGTGGGATAAAAAGTCGGTTGGAGCACTAATTTTATAATTTTGCTCGTCAAAATAACTAAAATTGTTGTTTGCTGAGCAGCTTTGAAGATGCTCTAAGAGGCTAGAGAAGCTAATGGGGTGTGAGGTGGATTGACTTTTATATGGGAAGTACAAGACCAACTATTCTTTGTAACTAAAATGATGAGGAACCCACAAAACCTATAGAATGAAAAAGATAGAGGAATTAGAATGAGCATGTTGAAAAAAAATCATCTTGTTGTGAAAGTTGCCAACACACTGTATTTTGTGGGTTCCGACTTCAGGTATATCCTACCGAGTTGACATATGAAAATTCTTGTCCAATTAGTGGCAATTTTTTAACAGAGTATATGTTGTGTGAATATTACAGAAATTTTGGTATACATTTTGTTCTTGGGGTGAATAAAAGTATTATCTCCCGTAGGTAAGCAAATAAAAAACCTTAGGCCCAAGTATAGCTACTAATGGGTCGTATTATGTCGTATACTAGGGGTAACTCGTGTTTCAGACATGGTATAATGTGAATGGTTTTGATATGAATGTTGGTGACCGTTGCATGAGTCTATTTGAGATCGTCGGATGGACTTATTGAAGTTTACTCTATTTTATATTATAGATTATACATGTTCATGTTGAGTCATCTCGAAATTTGTTTTATGCATACAAGAACGGAATCAGAATTTTATCTGAAGAGGGGTCAAATAGTGGGCATAGATAAAAAAATTTATTAACTAGATAAACGTTTATATGAAATTTTATCAAAATTATTTTTTATACAATACAATTGTAAAAATAAGTTTGGGTCATAAAATTCAAAGATGAGGTCTTACTATCTTAAAAATAAGTTTGTGACAATGTCATGATTCTTTTATTTTCACATTATGATATTCTATAATTACTTAAAAAAAATTTATTCTCAAAAATAATAATTTTACACGATAAGATAAAGTTAAGTCATGAGTCAAAAATAATATGTTGATATAAGTCACATTTATAATCTAGTTTTGCAAAAAAAAATTCCTTTTTTTTTTAACTTCCTTTGATCATCAAACTCGTCTAACTCAATATCTTCAGTTATAAAATCATCACTCATCCATGAGTTACATCCTCTATTTAACTATTAAATATCAATTCATTGGTTGCAATAAGTAAAATGTCTGTGCATACAATTTTTTAGAACATAAAGAGAAACATAAGGTTTTCCTAAAACATATGGGGTATTATAGGAATTTTTTAAAATTTGAGGGTTCCGCCCATGTACCGATATATGATCCATTTGCGCCGTGTAGAGTTGAAGTGTGTATAGTAGATTTGCGTGACCCATTTATTGAATGGGTTTGATTGATAAGTCCAGTTATGACCCAAATTTATTAAGATTAAATTCATATTCTGTAATTTTATGTGCTTTTGGTGTCGATTTGACGGATTGTATTAAAATTTTCTACGCCTAGACAATTTACACTTGGTCTACAAATGCCTATATATGTGTAGCCCATTTCAAGAGCCTCTTTTTCTTTAGGAATGCATGCTTCATGATATAAGCTCTGAACATCCACAATGCTGTCATTGAAAGTGATATCAATGTAGCTGATTCAGCTGAATTCAAAGGAAAGTGTCCCTCAATGGGAGTTTGGGGCCATTGTTGAAGGTACTCAAGATGTCACTTCACATTCAAGGTATGTAGTTTAGGTACACTTTCATTAATCAATTGTATTGACTGAACTTGAATTTTGTACGACGTGAAGAAGTTAAAATTAAAACGTGCGAATTTACAGCTCTCTCTCCTTAACGGTTCAATTTAGCAATATTGTAAGACCAAGAAATATATAAAATATCACCACACTAAGGGGTTTTTTTATATATACTTTTATGTAAGATGAGCAGCTGTTAAAGATGACAAAAGGACACAAGGGTGAGTGGGTCAATCTCAAGCAAATAGATTGTGGAGAAGGTGGCTTAGGAGGGTTCTCCACTTGCAATATTGAATGATGAAAGGTTTGAATTCTCAAATGGAATATAATTATATGGAAGTGGAAAATTTGGGTTTCCTATATAGTTTAAATTAATAAAGAACCTAGGTTCTCTTGATCAACCCTTTTTAATAATATCTTAAAGCATGCACATGATATTGGATGTTGTCCACACTGCCTTTTTTGTTTCCTTTTTTCCCACTGGGGCTAGTTTTTACTAGGCTATAATGTGATCATGTACCAAATAACCAAACACCACTTTTGACTTTGCCTTCACTATTATGTGGCAAAAGCCAAAAACCAAACATGTCCAAGAGAACTAAAACCAGTGGGTTCACCCCCCCCCCCCTCTCTCTTTTTTTCTCTCCTCCTCCAACCCACACAAAATAAGATTTTGATCATTTCTAGTACATTTTTTTAAAATTTCACTTAGCGATAAATTATCTGTCATGAACTTAAGTGAGATCCACTATATAGAAATCCGCCCCTAAAAATACCCGGTATGCAAATTATAAAAAAAAAAAAAAAAAAGAGAGAAAATGTGGGTCCAATGAAAATGAGTTTATGTCCTCCATTTTCAATGTCAGGATAGAATAGCCTCACAAGTCAATGTTTTCCATAACCTAGAGTCTAATATGGTTTAGTGAATCTCTAGAAAGTTCATAGATTGATCCATAGGAAAAAAAAAAAAAAAACTTTATTGCATCCATGGATGCAATTAGATTTCACTTGGTTGAAGATCATTTTGTTAACCTAATTTCCGGGACATCATTTTCTTCACCACTTGAATTTGAATATGTAGCACGCTTCTAGATAGGTCTGTCCGGAGATCGGATTCAGATTAGATATATTTATTTGTCATGGATTGGATCATTCATATTGGATATTGACTGATCCAATTTGAATACACATGCTTGGAAGGTTCAGCAAAAGGCTTATTTCATTGTCAAATTAGTACTATTTACTACTGCTGACAAACGACATGGTGGAGCTAAGAAGGTATTTATTAGTGCTAACTCTGCAGGATTTAAAGAGTATCACATTAAATGGAGACATAATCATAAACAAATCCATTCAAAATGGCTGACTTTAACACACACATACCCATACAGAGAGAGAGAGAGAGAGAGAGAGAGAGTCACCTAAACATGGGTGTTGTGTGTGTTTATAGCTTATGTGGCCCTATGAAATCATGGCAGAAGTGTCCAGTTTTTCTCCATTTATTTTGTGAAATTCAGTCAATAAAATTAAGAGTACTCAGACATAAAGACAGGCAGATACATATGAAATGAGTCAACCTACCCAAAACACTCAACCTATAATAAATGGAGTATATTTAGTACTCTTTCAACCACCCCACCTCACCAAATTAAATATAGAACTAAATTGTCATAATTATTTTGACTGAAATGAATAAATAAATATTTTAAAAATAGAGAAACAACAAATTTTCCAATAGCAAAAGTCAAGGTGAAACCGAGTAATTTGAATTCTTAAATTTGGATAAATAAATAAAAAAATCAAAGGATGAAGTTTAGTCAAAGGACAAAAATTTTCCGACATTATGAAGAAAATTATGACCAAGCTTCGATATTTCACTATTTCAAAGTTAATATACAATTTGGATTTTTTTTTCGAGTTTTATCTGATTAACACGGCCAAACCTAAATCACTCGTGGGTTGTTCCGTATGATAGAAAAATAGAAAAATAGAATAACAAGAGAGATGGGAAAAAAAAATGACGGATTCATAAAATATTGTAGACGGTTAGTAAAAAAAAGAAGAAAAGAGAATGTATAAGATATACGTTCTTTATTTTTATAATTATTAATATGTATGTTATGTTAAATATGTTGAATAAGTTAATTTTATATAAAAATATACATATTTTCGGTTTTTTTATCTTTTTTTTGTCGTAAAGACATATTGAATCCTTCTTATTTTTCTTTATTTCACTTTTTAATTAATATTACTAAATATATTATTAATTTAATTAATATGACTAATTTGAGCTAAACTTCAAATTTTAAATTTCAAAACTAAGAAATTGCTTGGAAACCTTCAAGTTGACGATAACTCGGCTGCAAATTTGGACTACCATGTTTGAGTCAACGATAGCTTTTATGATCAAAATCTCTTTGCTCTTGATCCAACGGTGATCGTGGCACACATTCCTATACTCCATTGCCATTGTCCTTCCTTCTTTTGACTTTTTCGATGCCAACAACAATTTATAACTCTACCACACTATTTTTTTCACTGTAAACCCCCCTAGCATCCTCACGTGCTATGACGGCGTGTGCGTTACACTCCACGTGGAAAGTCAAAATGTTCCCTCTCTTGGTCGGACCGTGGTCCCTACCTCAACAGTGTGTGTTAATCACGCGCCATGGGTGAATTCGGGATTAACATTTAGATCCAGACCTTAACCCCCACTTGAGTTTACTTAAACCTTACCTTTTAGTCAACGACCCCACAAAAGCAAAAGTGTAAATGCATTAAAAATCAAAAATAAAAAATGACGAAGTGTTTTTCTCATTTCAAAAAGGAGAAAAAAGATCACCTTAAGTCAACGCCTTCTCTCTCTCTCTCTCTCTCTTTCTCTCGCCTCTTCTTCAGCTCTGTTCCTCTCTCTCTCTCTCCAAGAACCGAACATTTCTGCAATGAAATTTCGGGTTTAGGCTTTTCTACCCAGAAAATTGAGGGAACTTTTATTTTTGTTTCAAGGCTTTGATGGGTAACGGAATCGGGAAGCTCAGCGTCTGCTTCACCGGAGGCAACGAGGTTCGCCGGACAAAGGACATAGGTTTTGTCATATCTGATCCATTAGATGATCTGGGTCACTCTTTTTGCTACGTCCCATCTCGCTTATCTTCCTCCAAAGTTCACTCCGAAGAGACGACGACTTTTCGATCAATCTCCGGCGCTTCTGTTAGTGCCAACACATCAACACCTCTCTCCACTTCCTTGGTAGATCTCTACAGCTACAACAGTATCGATCGGGCCTCAACCTTTGAGAGCTCCAACTCTTTCGCTGCCATTCCTCTCCAAGTTATCCCGAGAAATTCAATCAATTCCGGGCCGTTAGCTTATCATTCCGGGATTATTCCGGAATCGGGTCCGATCGAACGAGGCTTTCTATCAGGCCCGATAGAGAGAGGGTTCTTATCGGGTCCCCTTGATAGTCGTGGCCTTTACTCGGGTCCGCTTGAAAAGAATGGTTCCGATCAGTTCCAGAGAAGCTTCTCTCATGGTGGTTTTGCTTTTCGATCCAGATCAAGAAAGGGGTCATTGATTAGGGCTCTAAAAAGAGCCATATCGAAGACGATATCTAGAGGGCAAAACTCGATCGTTACGCCCATTAAAGGGGTTGTTTCGGTGAAACAACTGGATTGGATTGTTGGGTCAGAGAAGCAAAACGAGTTGACAGTTAGTAGCACTAATCAAAATGAGTTGACAATTAGTAGTGTGAATTTGAGCAGTGATTATAGTTTAGACGATGATGATGATTTGTTGGTGGGTCAGAATTTACAGTGGGCGCAAGGAAAAGCCGGTGAGGATCGTGTCCATGTCGTGGTTTCTGAGGAACATGGATGGGTTTTTGTGGGAATTTATGATGGATTTAACGGCCCTGATGCGACTGATTATTTGTTGTCAAATATGTATTCTGCTGTTCATAAGGAACTCAAGGGTTTGCTATGGGATGATAAGTTCGAGTCCTCAAATTTTAGTTCCTCTGTTTCGGTCGAGGGTTTAAATTCTGAAACAGAGTATTCGACTAGGCGTCCCGACAATGAAAATGAACTTTCGAGGGATGGGTGTTCAAGGGGTATTGAACAAGAGAATTATCCATGCGGAAGTATGGGTGATAACTCTGATTTGTGCAATCGAAAGAGGAGAAGTAAGAATTCGAAGAGCAAGTATACGGGAGGGGCGGCGAAGAAATGGGAGGAGAATCAGAGAAGGTGGAGGTGTGAGTGGGATAGAGAGAGGTTGGAGCTTGATAGGAGGTTAAAGGAACAATTGAATCGAAATGGGTCTAATGGATCAGGGACGGTTAACCACTCGGATGTGTTGAAAGCTCTGTCTCATGCATTGAAGATAACAGAGGAGGCCTATTTGGATATTACTGATAAGATGGTGGTGGAGAATCCAGAGTTGGCGATGATGGGTTCTTGTGTTCTTGTGATGTTAATGAAGGGAGAGGATGTGTATTTGATGAATGTGGGCGATAGTCGGGCGGTTTTAGCTCAGAAAAAGGAGCCTGATCTTTGGAGCCAGGATCTAGAGAGGATCAATGAAGAAACACTTCATGATCTTGAGGGTAGTGATGGCGATAGATCCAGTACAGTACCAAGTTTAACTGCTTTTCAGCTCAGCAAAGATCATAGCACCTCTGTGGAAGAGGTAAAAGTTCTACTTTTGTCTGCTTACTGTATGCTGGTTTTTGAGCTGATTATCGTGATGTTTTGATCTGATTAGCTTTCCACTAATTGGTTTTGTTTCAAATTCTCTGATTCGTAGTTTGACTTGATATTCTGTTGCATTCCAGGAAGTTCAAAGAATAAGGCGTGAACACCCTGACGATGCTTTTGCTGTGATGAATGACCGTGTGAAAGGTTCATTGAAAGTCACTCGAGCTTTTGGTGCTGGTTTTCTCAAGCAGGTACTTCAGATTTTATGTTTTCTAGCTTCCAATCAATACATATTAGGAGTGGAGATTACCGGAAAATGTCAAGTTATTTTGGATTCCTTTTAGTGCTTCATAAAGTAGATTCCTCAAATGGCTAGGGAAAATTCTAAGTTGAGTTCAAAAGGGAAGGAGATTGATATTTTGTTGAGAACAAAGTTTATGCTTTGCTATATTCTTTCCCAAAATAGAGGAAAGCAACTTGCCTTTCTATTTATGGGGGCATATTGTCATGATAGGTCCGTTGTGGACATCAGAGGGAAATTTTAGTAGCATAGCATTTGCACTTTACAAGGTTATGATTTTTAAGCTACAACTCCTAGATTTCATTGTCTGATTATAAGCTTGATACACCACTGAATGTCATTTCTAGGCCAACCTACATATAGTACAGTTGAGGTTAAAAAGCGGATTAAACTAAGTCTGGATCTTGTGGAGAAAGATTAAGCTAATAGGGCAACAGATTGACTACATATTATTTTTGCTACAAATTTAGCTAGCTAAAGATCTGTCTGATGAGATGATACCACAGAAATATTTGATGCCTTGTATCGCTATCTGCTTACTACAATGATTATGTTCTAGTCTCGGATATCTACTTAACAAGGTCCATCAAAGCATTCTCCTGAGGTTCTTAGAAGATTTCATATTCAAACTACAGTAGATTAAGTGTGACTTGGCAATTCTGATTTATATCTGCTCTAGGCAGTTATGAAAATTTCTAACATCAAGTATCTGAATGCTACTGTTTTTTTTTTTCTTTTGTGTGTATAATGTTTCATCCTGAAGTTCTTTTGCATTGGTTTTGTTTCTGCAGCCTAAATTGAACAATGCACTGCTGGAAATGTTTAGACTTGATTACATTGGAAATTCCCCGTACATTACGTGTCTTCCATCTCTCTATCATCACCGATTAGGGCCAAGAGACAGGTTTTTAATATTATCATCCGATGGACTCTATCAATATTTTACAAATGAAGAGGCTGTTTCTGAGGTTGAGCTATTCCTATCATGGTCACCCGAAGGAGATCCTGCCCAGCATCTGGTTGAGGAAGTGCTATTTCGTGCAGCTAAGAAAGCTGGTACAATACATGTTTTAGTGATAAAATTTATCCTTTTTCTTCTTAAACAACATATTAACCTGGAGATCTAAAACATTGTGTCTGATTTTGATGCCTCATAGGTCTGGAGTTTCAAGAGTTGCTAGAGATACCACAAGGGGATCGGCGTCGATACCATGATGATGTATCAGTCATTGTTATTTCCCTGGAGGGGAGGATATGGAGATCATGTGTATAAGTAGGAAACGACAAATAAACGATATGAAGAGAGATTCACAAACACAACCAGGAATCCATTTTTGATGTTTTTATTCTTGTCACCTTTGTAACATAGCAATTAAGCCCTGGGGAATCAGAGAGACTTGGTTGTGAAGATTGTAAACGTACAATATCTTGCTTGGTGTTGGCTATAAACTGTCATAGAAAACGTGTAATTTTTCGAATAAATGACATTCCCTGGGAGAAAAGGTTTCATTCGTTGCCATAATCATTCTCTATTTTCCATATCTTTTGCAAGCTTGACTGTAGATCTTAGAGGGGAGAAGCTACTAGTGAGAACATCAAGTGAGAGATGAGTATGAGGCAGAGTAACTTCAATTCTATTCGAAGTTTTCTTTTCCCTACTTGAAATAAAGCAAGTCTGCAGCAAAACATAGTCAAGTGAATCATATCCTTGTGTGTTATAAAGGTCAGTCAATTCAATTAAACCCTTTTATACTGTTGCAATGTTCTTATGTTTTCTTCTGTAGATAAGTAGTTTCTTCAGCATAGAAAGAAAAAAAAGAAAGAAGGTAACATCTTGCAAAAGGCGACCCAATTCTTATTGGGTATGCATTTTAAGACAGAGAGGGTCAAAGATTCAAAACTTGTCGCTATAAAAGAAAAAAAAAAAGAATTTAAGACAGAGGGATCAAAGATTCAAAACTCAACACTATAATTGAAAGAAAAAAAACCCGAGATTGTTTTTGGTTACGCATTTGGCACGTGGGAGAGGGGCAAAATATGAGGCCAGGGGATGAGGTATATGGTGTGGTGTCTGGAGTCTGGGCCTTGTGGTCATCTACCAACACCATAACTGCTTTCTAACCCCTAACCAATTTTTGAATTTGGGTAGTAAATGCAAATGCAGGTGGGAGAGGTTGGTATCAGATTATATCAGTGTAATAAAAACCTGGCATTTTGTCATTAATTTGAGACCAGAATTCAGGTATGCTGCTGCTCTCTTCATTCACTCAACCAATCCAATTTCCTTCATCTTTAAGATTTGATATTCTATTAGGGAAGAGCTAGAGCCCATATAGAGGAAGGTCATTCTGCTATCAATGAAACCGAAAGAAGGAAAAAAAAATCAGTGCAATCCGTATAGATTGAGACTTGTAGCTTGAAATCGAGTTCTGGTGTCAAACCATATCTTACAACATTGCCGACTTTTAAAAGTTATTGCCGACTTAAATTTTAGTTCCTTGACAAATGACTAATCTGAAAATAAAAATCTGGCGGACAGATTATATAATAAATGTTCTATAACCGTCGTATTAACTCGGCAACACTTTATGATGGGACCCACTCATCTAAGGGATGATATGTATTTAGGTTGTAATTTTTTAGGTTTCATTTGGTTTTTATAGCAATGCTCTTCTACATACAGGCACCTAAAGATATGTAGAACCTAAAGATAGAGTGAGAATCCATCTAATATAATTTTTTTATTTATTTTTCTCAATCTTCCACTGATAAATTATGGGTCATTTCTCGAGCAAAAAAAAAATTAAATAAAAAGTATTGAAGAATATTTATACTAATTATAAATGTCATATGCGGAAAAAAAAAAATTTTAATTTTATCCCTAATTATTATTATAAAGTCAATTATACCCACATATTTATTTTTATTTAATTTTTATTTTTTACACCTATTTGACTTTTCAAAATTTTTAGACTCTTTTATTAGTAGTATTTGATTTTTAAATTTTTCTGAACTCATTTATTAGTAGTACACTTACATATAACTTTTTTTATATCTATATCTATATTTATATGAAGAAATCAAGTCTAATTTATATTTTATTATTATATACATGTAGTTGCTAGATTAGATTCTACGAGTAATATATAAATTTTTTTGGTATGCAATAATGTTATAATAATATAATATAAACAATATTATTACAATTTAATCAATCTCTTTGACAAAAAATACAATAAATTCATAATATAATTGAACATACAAATACTTAAGATTGACAATCTTACAATGAATCTCCATTATTAAACAAAAAAAAATTAAATGGATTGTGCAGATACTAAAAAAAATGAGAGATTAAGTACTCAAAAAGGGATAAAATAGATTAATAATTAAATTTAAGAATAATTAAAATAAAAATTATTTATTCAACCCTTAATTTATTATTTTATTTAATTATAAATATACTTTACATTTATATAAAAAAATATTATTCAGATACGCTCACGTGCAACGCATATTGTGGGCACCCCCTGTGTTTCTAATTTTTTGTTGTTGAATCATGAGATTATCCCTAAATTCTGCCCAACGGGCTATATTGATCTTGGGCTTAACAGAAGCAATCTTCCCCAACTTCGGCTAACCACACTACCAGCTAAGAGGCCCAGTCCAGCTAATTTCATGTTTATTGACACCTCCACCAGAAAAATAAAAAGAAAAAAGAAAAGGAAAAACTGTATTTTATACCTTAAAAAATTTAAGAATTCTTATTTTATACTACTTTAAATATTAAATTTTCTATATTACACTCTCACTATATTAAAATTGTTACAACGCAGCCCTTCTGTTAACTTTAATTGAGAATGAAATATCAATCTAAAGTCATCTTACGTCGTGAAATCGATAACTATCTTTCGGATAACCTAACCTCCTCTGTCTCTCGGGACCAACAAGGATTAGTATATGAATATTCACATGTTGTCCATCGACTAAGTCTTATGACCTGAATTTAGGCCCTCTTAAAAGAAATAAGCGGATTATCATGATGGGTATTCTATGAAATCCAATAATATGGTAAGAAAGAAATAGATGAAATCTTTCTTTCTACCATACTATCTATGATTATTATATCTAGATAGCCAACTATTCAATAATCTAATTGGAAAAAAAGATTATTAGGGTAATCAAATTCCCAATGATGATGAGTATCCTAAACCTAAGCTCAATGATAGCAATCTCATTCTTACTTTGATTGAGTATTTTTTGCAAAAAAAAAGAATAAAATTCTAAAATTAAATTCATTTCCAAAATTAACTTCCTTCCTTAAATTCAACTCTCTTCCTAAATCAAACTCCATTCTAAAATTAAGTTAGTGGCATTCCGCCTAATGAATAAGTAATGCACAAGGAACGGAATCCTCCAAATGTACGATGTGGATGGGCAGAAGATAAAAAATCAACATCGTAATGAACTTAAATGCTAAAAGAACCAACTTAATGTGGTACCAATTCTTTATTTATTGTTCTAGCCATTGTCATGATAATTACAACACCAAATCAATTTGTCATTCAGTTATTTATATAAATCAAAGAGTTATACTATTTAGTATCACGACATAGTTACACAAATTATATACACTAAATTGGGTTTATAATTACACAAAAGAATTTACCATTATACTAAATTTGGTATATATAATTGGTATAACGATATTGCGATACTAAATTGTGCAATTATTTAGTTTATATAAACAATTGAATGATAAATTGGGTTTGTGTCATAATTTTGTGTAATTGTTTGGTGTAACTGTTTAGTTTATTAAAAAGCATAAGTAACTGTTTGGTGTATTATAGGACAATTATAACTGATTATTATAATTGTGTTATTGTAATGTTGATATAAATAGAGAGAGAAAAAAATAGTGAGAGATAAAAACTGTTAGAGAAATTAGGAGGAGAGAAATAGAGAGAGAAAATAGGGGGAGAGAGAAATGAAAAAATAAATCAAATATTTACATATTTGAAAATAAAATAAATTATTAATGATAGATAGAGAGAGAAAATAGGGGAGAGATGGAGAAAGTAATGGGGAGAGAGAAAGAGATAGAGAGAAAGTAAGAGAGAAATAGTGAGAAAGTCTAATGAAATCTTCACATATTTAATTATATATATAACTGTCAATCAATAATGTAAAATTTAAGGAAGGATATTTAGATAAAAAAAAGTTTTGATTTCATTTGAATTTTGTATTTAAACACAATATGTTTTATTAAAATTGAATTTAATAGAGTAAATAACTTATTCATACACTTTTCCTCGAATAAGTCTAAATAATTGTACCCACAATAAAAAAAAAAAAAACCCTTAATTGAATCATGAGATTAGCCCTAAATTCTGTCCAACGGGCTATATTGATCTTGGGCTTAACAGAAACAATCTTCTCAAAGTGTAGTAGTGGCTGAAGTTGGGCTGAAAATGGACTCACCAAAACTTTCCGCCAAGAGGCCCAGTCCAGCTAATTTTCATGTTTATTGATATCTCCCACCAGAAAAAGAAAAGAAAAAAAAAAAGGAAAACTGCATTTTATACATTAAAAAATTTAAGAATTCTTAATTTATACTCTTAAATATCAATTTTTTTATATTACACTCTCACTGTATTAAAATTGTTGCAATGTAGCGCTTTCGATAATTTTCGTTATTTATTCCGTCAATGTCAATAAGGTAATTTTTGACAGAATAAAGAACGAAAACTAATGGAATGATTGTATTACAATAATTTTAATTAATTGAAAATACAATATGAAAAATCTCATTTTTTAGGGTACAAAGTAAAAAAATATAAATTTTTCAGAGTGTAAAGTTAAATTCTACCAAAATATAATAATGTAGAGATGAATGCATTTCTATGATTACCGTAATTGTGAAATATCTTGCAGTAATGCCTATATACAAAATCTAAATTAATTTGGATCTAGATTTTTTTCAATATTTATATTTTTTAATTATTTTCTTGGCGAATCATCTACTATTATTAATGAGTGAACAATCCACTTGTATGCAATGAATCTTACTTGAATACATGATAAATAATTTATTAAATAAAAAAATTTAAAATAAATATATTAGAGATGATCTCACTTCAACTAATAGGAGCACCAAAAAAAACCGAAACCCAACAAATTACAAAAATAACTTAACTACTCTCTCCTAGAAAAATAGCACAGGTTTGGCTTCAAACACGACATGAGATTGAATCTCATTACAAAGTATATATACACTAGAGTAACCCGTATCTGAAGGTATGGTGTAATTTGAATGATTTTGAGAGAGATTTTGATGACCATTGAATTAGTCTATTTGAGATTGTCGAATGAATTTATTAAAGCATTCTCTGTTTTATATTATTGATGTCACCTCCGACAATAATTACAAATACATTAATGGCCTTATTTGGATGACGATAATTTTAATTGAGAATAAAAATCTCATTTCTAAATTTTATGATTATCATATTTGAATACTTAACTACTCGATAATTTAATTGGAGAATAAAATTAATATGATAATTAAATTTTTAATGATGGTAGGTATCCTAAACCCAAGCTCAATGGTGGCAATCTCACACTTACTTTGATTGAGTATTTTTAATTTAAAAAAGAATAAAATTTTAAAATCAAACTCTTTTCCAAAATTAATTTCATTCTTTAAATTCAACTCTCTTCCTAAATCAAACTTCATTCTAAAATTAAGTTTACTCTTAAAATAAAATTAAAAAGATATTCATTCTCGTACTAGTTTACTAGCAATAAGTAACCACTAATTATAAAATTACGCTGATTAATGAAATTTCGGAGTCTCATTACGAAGAATAAAATGTTTATTCTCCATTAAGATTTCTGTCATCCAGGCGAACCTAAATTAACTAGTATTCTAACATTTTTTTTTTTTATCAATGGAGCCCACAAACCACTCTGACCGGGCAATTGCTGAGTATTCTAACATTTCAATGTCAGACATTCTAGACTTCATCTCTAATTATAAATCCATGGATTAAATGTCAGGTTTTGGACCTACAAGTACTTGCTCCACGTCGCTGTATTGACTTATTTAAGGTCACACACTTCTACAAAAATCCAAATTTGTCTAAGCTTTCAAAAAGGTAGATTACATTTTAACCTCTCGAGCTATTACCTCGGTTCAACTAATTTTTTATTTTATATTGCACCTTAAAGTATTAATTTTATTTTATATCATTTCAATAGATAACGGTTATCAATTTTTTGACCGATTACAAGGGCAAACTTAAAAATTTGTCAAAGAAGAGAGATTTTTAAGTGTCTAATACCACTTTATTTTACCTCTTTTACAACCAAATAGTTGATGAGAAGAAAAAGAAGGTCGGGCCCATGAAAAAAATTTGAAATTTAAAAAGGGTAAAGTCATGGATGAGTATTTTTCTTAATTTTTGATCTGCACATGTACAATAGACAATTGTTTATTGATAGTACAGACCACTTATATGCACATTTATCGTCAAAAAATTGACAACCGTTATTTATTGGAGTGATATGAAATAAAATTGATACTTTCAAGTGTAATGTGAGAAATTTTATAATTGAAGGTATAAAATAACATAAAAGTAATAGTTTAAGGGGGGTAAAGTATAATTTACCCTTCTCAAAAACTGAGATAGTGGCATTTCACCTAGAATAGGTAATGCACAAGAAACGGAATCCCCCAAATGTACGACGTGGATGGTCACAAAATAAAAAAATCAACATCGTAATGAACTTAAATGCTAAAAAAACCAACTTAATATGGTCCCAATTCTTTATTTATTATTCTAGCGATTGTAATGAAAATTACATATAATCTCACAGGTTAGCTCAATTAGTAATGTAATGAGTTTTAAATTCAGACGCTCTGAGCTCAAATCTTAACAACTCTTTAGAACTAGACAATAAGTGATTTATCCATCATGAATACCTTAGTCGCGTCATATATGAGAAAAAAATTAATCGAGATATGCGTAAAATAGTCTAAATACGTATGAACATTGAATCAAAAAAAAAAAAAATTACATGACTTTTTTGGACACCAACCCGACAACTGCATAATTTGGAGTGAGGCCGAATTTTGTAGGGTGAAATTCCTCTAAGTAGAGTTGCATGAGCAACAAATGAAATTTCAAATTCAAACCGGCAAAGCCAGCAGTCTAATGCAGATGTTGACCTCACAATGTCTCATTAATGCAGATTCAAACCCCATTTCACCTCTTCATACAGAGACCCACTTACTTTCATCACACAAACTCTCCTTTGAATTGGTCATCTCTTTCTTCAATCTGCAGTCCAAGTGTCCCATTTTTCTACATTTTTTATTCTTCAAATTACATCTGCAAAGCACACTTTATTTGATATATATATGGAGTAGGTGTAATGCTAGTTTCTTGAGTGGTTTAGTTATACTTCTCTTGCTTACGCCATTCCTAATCTCCTCCATTTCCAAGCAACTAATCTCTAAAAAAAAAATCATAATTAGTCACTGTTCTTTTCTATCATCAAAGTATGTCAATCTTAGGAAGCAGAAGCAACAACAGTGCAAACATGGGTACACCACTTTTCCATGAATTCAAGAAGCAAGCTTCTTTCTTTTTGAAGGAGAAGATCAAGACTGCTCGATTGGCTCTCACCGATGTCACACCAGCTCAATTGTAAGCTTGTTCTTTACAATTAAAGTTAATGTGTTTAAGATCATTTGGCTGTTGTTTGATCTGGGTACTGTTTTGAATTGTGTCTAAAGGTTGACAGAGGAAGCAACAAATGTAAATCCAGAGGGACCAGACACTCGTACCCTGAAGATGATTTCTCGGGCTGCTTTTGAAGTTGATGATTATTGGAGAATTGTGGAGATTCTACACAAGAGGTGTTTGAAAGTTTATGTTTTTTTTTTTAATGTGTTTGCTCAGTTGTACCATGTGTCCCTATGTGATTCTAATTTAGAAATGGATGATATTGCTCTGTTGTGTTCATGTTTATGCTTCAGATTGTTGAGATTTGATAGAAATAGCTGGAGGATGTCATACAAGGCTCTGATTGTGCTAGAGCACTTGTTGACCCATGGACCAGAGAGTGTTGCAGAGGAGTTTCAAAGTGACCAAAATTGCATAAGTGAGATGGGAAGCTTTCAACATATTGATGAAAAAGGGTAAAGGGTCTTCCAGTTACTCTTCATTCATTTCTGCGTATTGGGTTTCCTGTGCTTCTGTCTGTTGTATGATTGATTTTTACAAATTTGAATGTTTTCTGTGCAGATTCAACTGGGGAATGAATGTTAGAAAGAAATCTGAGAGGTTATTGAAACTGCTTGAAAAAGGACCAGAGTGGAAAGAAGAGAGGAATCGATCTCGGAAGATAACTAGAGGAATTGAGGGGTTTGGGAGCTTCTGCCAGAGGACTACTTTTGGTCAAGAAATTCTAGAGGACTCCTCATTGAAAACATATGGAAGGAGTAATTCTCAGTTTAATGATCATGGAAATCAGGAAGATCAGTTTTCCCCATGGAACGATCAAAATCTGGCTAAAACAAGGCCTGGAACAGCAAAGCAGATCCATGGTGAGAATGTCAGTTCAGTTTTCAGCAAGAAAGTGGAGGATTTGAACTATTTGGATAGTTTTACAGATCACCAGAAGGTTGAAAACTTCGGTTCTCGAGCGAGTTTCAAAGAAGATATGGCTCCGAGGAAGGAAGTTCTCTCAGGGGACTTGGAAGAATGGAACTACACAGGCGAGTCAAATCCTCTTTTGGATGGCCAGAGAAATGATCCGGGGATTGGTAATTCCGTGGAAGAAGACCACCCATTCAATGATACTGAACATCTAAGCAATGTCTCATTGCTTTCTTCTACAGATCAACTCTTGCAAGCATATTGAGAACCAGGATGTTGTAGCAGTGAACGAAGTAGACACCTTGCCTGCAAAATACTAAAAAAAATAATAGCTCAGTGTACGAGTCCCTCGTCACTACAGGATTAGTTTTCAATTGTGGAAGTTTTTGTTGGTTGTATCATCATGTGTGCCGGATTCGGTACTAAAGTAGTGTCAGATGTTGTGATTTCCGTCGTGTTTAGGAGTCGCGGTTAGATTTTCTGTGGTGGAGTTTGGTAAAGTCCTTGAGAATATAGATAGAAACAAAACAAAAAAACAAAGAGGACCTTGTATGTATGAAATTATGAATGTTATGGTCATTATTGTCGATGCTTCCCACCAGTTTGGCTTGACCTGGTATCAAATATTTGTCAAATTATATTCGTAACATCTCTAAATCATCAGGTGTAATCCGGGAGACAACTAGAGTTAATAATCGAACTGAACTTTACGAGGTCAAGTCAAATTTGTCGAGTTCATTTTTCTAAATAAACTTAAAAATTTATTGAAACTCGGCTCGTTTAAAAAATGAGCTGAGCCAAACCCAAAACGAGCTGAGCTTTATAAGTTTGAGCCAAGCCTTTTAGTCTCGTTTTTTTAAACAAGCCGAACTAGAGTCGAGTCGAATCTAAGCCAAGCCCGAGCAACTCAGCTTGATTATCAGCCCTAGTGGCAACCCCTTGCCTTTTAGTGGAAGGAGTCTCCAAACCAAAGGAACAACACATTTAATCAATCTTCCATCAACAGAGAACAAATAGTTTTAATCATAATTGGCTAATCAATTCAAATTAGCACGGCAGGCCAAAAGTTCACAACTGCTCATGGAAATGTGATAATGAAAGAAATAAAAATATGCAATCCCTCCAGCAGCCTCTTTGGTAATTGGTTTTGCAACAAGAAGTTACAGAGAACTTGCAAGCAGCAAATTCTTAATCTAAAACAGGATTACACTATTCTCCCACATCTCTCGTCCTGGAGAATTAGAAACATTTCCTGTGCACAATGGAAGGTCCTGATTCATCATACTCTGCCTTTGCAATCCACATCTGCATTCCAAATATAAAAGATCTCTCTTTAGTAATCCTAGGGAACATCTGAATTATATTCAAACGAATACTAGCATACGATTGGTACTCTGTTAAGGAGGAAGAATAATATGAAATAAACAGAAAATAAGAAGAACCAAGTAAAAAGATGGTAATGTTGGTTTCTGCATACTATAGAGTAATTAGAAATGAGATGACAGAAAAGCAGCCAATCTATTTCAACAGACGTGCCTTCCACAAGGTAAAGGAATCACTTTCAAAAAATATGAAACACAATTTTCGCAAAAACATAACCGTCAATAACCACGACCAGCAATATGACAATTCAAGTTCAATGATAATTTTTAGGATTTCTTACTTCAATTCCATCAGCATCCTGTACTCGTATAGTTGTATATGTGACATGCATGCATTTAGGTCCGCTATTCATATACATAGTAGGCATGATTGGGACAACGAAGTCAATTAAAGATTGAAAGTTAAAGCAACACACCTGCTGGAAGGTGCTGAGGGATGCCAAGATGGAACCTCCAATCCAAACACTATACTTCCTCTCAGGTGGAGCGACCACCTTGATTTTCATGCTGCTTGGGGCCAAAGCAGTTATTTCCTTGCTCATTCTGTCAGCAATACCTGGGAACATGGTGGAACCACCACTGAGGACAATGTTTCCATATAAATCCTTTCTAATATCGACATCACACTTCATGATGGAGTTGTATGTCGTTTCGTGAATGCCTGCAGCTTCCATTCCAATCATGGACGGCTGGAAAAGGACTTCTGGGCATCGGAAACGCTCAGCCCCAATAGTGATAACCTGCCCGTCAGGTAACTCATAGCTCTTCTCGACGCCAGTGCTAGTATTGGCAGTCTCTAACTCCTGCTGGTAGTCAAGGGCAATGTATGCTAGCTTTTCCTTCATGTCCCTCACAATTTCACGCTCAGCCGTGGTGGTGAATGAGTAGCCACGCTCAGTTAATATTTTCATGAGGGCGTCCGTGAGATCACGACCAGCTAAGTCAAGTCGTAGGATGGCGTGTGGGAGAGCATACCCCTCATATATGGGAACAGTATGGCTGACACCATCTCCAGAGTCCAAAACAATGCCTGCAGCACAAACAAACAGCATCCATAAACACACAGCATGGCTCCTTATGTTCAATCATTGGACACCCCAGAAATTGCTGCTGTAGGATGAAATTAAACAGAGCGACTACTTGTCATTAAAAAAAAAAACCAAAACATGATGCTACATATTCGACATGCAATTCCTCAGCATCAAAAGCAAACAGATTAAAAAAAACAGGGTTAGAAGAATACAAACTTTCATAAGGTGCTTTTGAATGTTTCTAAAAACTGACATCAAATGGAAAATCTAAAGGTTTATAGTAGCCTGTTCCAGCAAGTTATTCTTCTTTTTTTCTTTTTTTCCGTTTTGCTTTCATGTGAACATCATTAGGTGGAGCCTCAACACATAATTTATGAATGTATGCTTCTTTGTTCAGACACTTAGATTGCACTTCCACTTCGATTTCTCCCAGAAAGCATGTGCACCTGTCATCTAAAGATCATTCAAATCTTAATACTAAAATTAAACCGATGTCAAGACAGTAGAGTTTTTATTGGCTTTTAGAGCACTTTGTAACATTTAGTGTGTTTTAAGGCTTTCCCACGCTATCCTGAAAAAGAAAACAACACAAAATAAAAGGAAAGACAAAATGATGCTAGTTGATTCTCACCAAAGGAGACCAAAGTGGACACTCCATGAGTCAATGCAAATCATTCTTCCTTTCAAAACCAGACTTTGACTTTAGATCCAACTTTAATTACATGAAAAAGTGAATTCAGCAGAATGCTTACCAGTTGTACGACCGCTGGCATAAAGGGACAAAACAGCCTGGATGGCAACATACATGGCAGGAGTATTAAAGGTCTCAAACATAATTTGGGTCATTTTCTCACGGTTAGCCTTTGGGTTTAGAGGGGCTTCAGTGAGTAGAACTGGGTGCTCCTCCGGGGCCACGCGAAGTTCATTATAAAAAGTGTGATGCCAGATCTTCTCCATGTCATCCCAATTGCTCACAATACCATGCTCAATTGGGTACTTAAGAGTTAGGATACCACGCTTGGATTGAGCTTCATCCCCAACATATGCATCCTTCTGGCCCATACCAACCATTACACCAGTATGACGTGGGCGACCCACAATGCTTGGAAACACAGCCCTTGGAGCATCATCTCCGGCGAATCCAGCCTAAAAATTTGCATTGTGATAGAAAGAATTCAAGAACAGTTATGCTCACATAATAGAAGTTACCCATAGATGAGGAGACCAAAATTTGAGAAGAAATTCCAAAAAAACAAGAATCCTATTTGATACCTTAACCATTCCTGTCCCATTATCACAGACGAGTGGCTGAATATCATCAGCTTCGGCCATCTTCTTTCAGCAACTGATAAAGTTAGCAGTATCAGACTAGAACAACAATGCAAAAGACTGAATGAAATACGATAAGAAGAGAATAAAGGAGAAATGCTCTCAGATGTAATTTACTGTTGATTACAAGTACATCATTTACTAGCCCCACGGAAAAAGATAAACTTTTTGCCTCTGCATCATTATTATAAATTAGTTCCTATTCTCCAGCATATTACATAGACTAGTTACTGGTAAGAAAGGATATAAAGGTTGGAAACCTTCAGTTAAGCACCGAACTCCATTCAACAAAAGCTCCATTTGGTAACAACTTATAACACCAAAAAGAATGTGCATCTCTGTTTAGTTACTTATTCCTACCTGGATTTTTTATGAAAAAACACATTTAGAACACCTTCTGAGGAATGTATATGACTATGTATTATGAACTCATAGGTAGAACTTGTCCCTGAATACCGGCTTGCAAGGGAAGGGTGTCAAGAGTTCATATACACATATCAAGTCTTTTATTTAACCAATGTGGGATCGTAACACACCAAAACAATGTGACAGGGAATTATGCAAGAATGCCAGCAATAGCAGATAAAGACCAAGGGGACAGTAACATTGGTTGTGCTGTATAGATGGAGGTGGCAGTGATGCAAGAAATAAGAGAAGTTTTGACTCCTTAAAACAACATTTGTTCTGGGTTCAATTAAGTAGCAATTTTTACATTTTTGGCCCCTTTTTTTTCTTCCAAAAGTGAAATAAGTACATTTGAAAACAAGAAATTGCATGAATTGCAAGCATGGAGCTTCAAATAACACGGTTCACACGTGGAAAAATGTTTCTGCTTGATCCTAAACGCTTACCATGGCTTCATTCTCATAAATATTCACCAAATTTCAATCTAATTCAATGACCACATACATACAAATTTACCTCATTATGTACAAAAAGCAATCGCAACTGATATGTCTACTTACACTTTCCAATCATGTCAAAATCAAATGAACACAACAGCAGGAATGATTTCAAAAAATGCGTCAATCACATTAATGCTGATCCCCTACCCACATTACAGGACGTGCTCGAACTTAAGACAAACATCTACGTTAATAATCAAAAAACATCAGATCACATCCATGTCCACAGCTCCAAAACGACAGCATAATGTTCACTAAATGATTACAAATCACACATATTTTTCAACAAATTCACGACAATGTGGTCGAATCACGAGCAAAAATAGAAAGAAGGATCCTATACACACCAAATTTGTGCACGCCCCCAAACAGAGATCAGATCCGTCAAAAAAATAACGAAATCAACATCAAAACAAAATCACGAAATTCGCTAAAAATTCACACTGTTCAAATCCAGATCGAAAATGATCGAGAAATTGCAAAACCTACGAGAATAGGGAGAGAGCGAAGGGAGAAAATGGACGAAAGGGCTCTAGTGGTGCTCCTGAGATCGGTCAGCTGCCCGCGCTCTTTGTTGGTGATTCAATTCAAAAATACAAAAGGGTGAAATGAAACTAACACCGAAATGAACATGAAATTCGCTTCAAATGAAACGTGTTCATTTACCCCCCGATTTTCTGGCTCCCTACAATCCTGTCCTGGCCGTCCGGCAATTTCTCCCAGTCTTTCTGTGATATTAGCTACTTGCGACGCGTGTCCTATGTGATCTGGGCTTGGCGTAAATATGAATAATATCATGCCCTAATAGCCAGTTTGGTTCGGTAGAAAAGTGGGTGGATGGAAAATGACATTTTCTTTTGTTTGGTATGAAAGGAAAATTGAGGGGAAAGGAAAATTGGGTGGAAAACATATCCTTTGGGCCCACCATTTTTAATCACTCCACAAATAGGAGGAAAGTGTACGTAAGAAAGTGTGTGGCCCACCTCTTTTGTCATATGTACAAGTGTACCAAATTAGTGGGTCTCACATCAAATTATTAATTTCTTGACTTTTTTATCCATTTTTTTGAACAAATGAATTTTTTTGCCCTTAAAATATATTTATATATAACGGTGTAATGGTAAATTAAATACATGTATTTTTTATTTCCTTCCATTTTTCCTTTAATACCAAACAATAGAAAATTAATTCTTCCAACTTTCTATCCATCGTACCAAACATAAAGGAGGGATAGTGTTTTTCTTTCCTCCAATGATAGAAAGTTTATTCCTCCCACTTTTCTATCCTTTCAATTTTTCATCCCTCCTACCAAACGGAGTTTAAGTGACCCGTGATAATAATACACTATGCAGAATAATTGATCTGTGTTAGTTACTAGTATTTTTTTATTTTATAATAAAAAAAAGGGGTGGGGGCAAGGAAGAGCGTCCAACGACCACCCCATTAGGCCCTCACCAATGGGATCATAAAGCCCTTGACCGCGCCTGGAACACCTTTCGGGACTAGACCTGGCTAGGCTAACATAGTGGCTAACAACCGAGCCCTAATAGAGATTCCAACAGCTTGTTTAGTATGTGGGTTTGGGGAGGTTTTGGAACATGGGTTGGGGAATAAACTATCTCAAACCTATATTTGGCAAATACACATCTACCCCAAGGTTTGAAACCCAGCCCGATTTAGGCCCGACCATGAAACTCATGGGGGTGTGGGTTTCATATGTGGGTTAATGGGTTTAACATTCAAATGACATTTTATACCCCTCATATATCCTATATATCCTATATACCCCATATTACCCTATTCACACATCAAAATTTATTGCGCTTTATTATGGTTATGAATAATAGTTATATTTTATCAACATTCATAATTTTTTTTCGTAAGTTAAGAAAAAAATTTAATCATATATTTAAACTATAAGGACACAAGAAAATGTACGTAAACAAACATGAGTTTGAATTAAATTGGTTAAGGGGCACAATAGTCATTTATATACAAATGTATTATCATAATAGTCATATATCTTTGTGCATACCAAACATTGGTATGGACAACATTAAATGTTGAATCTCATCTTTGGGTTTGGAAGGGTTTGGACAAACCAATCCAAACCCCTCTCAAAAAACATACCAAACAGGCCCCAGGTCTCGAACTCCTAACCTCTGAGTGAGGAGTAAGACCGGTACCCCCCACTAAACTAGTATGTTGGTTATTAGAAGATATTAAAATAGTGAAATTTACTATACACATATGATATACTATTATTCATTAATGATATCATGAGTCACTAATAATGTGATATCACAGTTATATTAAATATTTTCTTCGTAAAGTAAACTGGTTTGAGTCCTCAAAAAGCCAAAAGCTATTGTCAATTTTTATTTAGGTATTTTTAGGGTAATTATATGGTATCAAAAAAATTTAATATCGTAACAAAAGTTACTATTTTTCGAGGTCAAGTTACAGATTTTAAAATAAGTTATAACTGTTTTAGAAACTTTATAATCAATCATAAAATATTATGATCGGTCATAAATACCCCTCAATTATAACTTCATCTTTAAATATACTTTTTTTTTTCTTATCAAATATACTTTTTTTTTTCTTTTGAGTTATTTAATAAAATTAACGATTTCCTCTGATTAAATTATTTTATGTGGCCGACTAATCAATTGTTATCACTATCTTTGTTAATTACTTTACTTTTATTTTGTTAAAAAAAATTACTTCAATACAATAATAGATAATTTTTCAAAAATCTATAATATAAAATAGAGCAAGTTTTAATAAACTCATCCAACGATCTCAAATAGACTCATCCAACGACCACCAACATCCTTCTCAAAACCATTCACACATTGTATCGTGCCTTCAGGTATGGGTTACCCCTAATGTCTGTATAAGGTGGGTGGAGTAGGTCTATCAAAATCCGGCACGACATGATTAACCGACACGAATCGACACAAATTTAAACTGGTTTGGGTGAGACCTTAATGAGTTTGGGTGGTAAACGGGTTGACCCGTCAGACACGTTTAATAAATGAGTCGTGTTCGGGTGAAACCTATCAACCCGTTTACCTGTTTAAATAAATTTAGTATAATAATAAATTAATAATTATATATATATATATACATATAATAATGAATCAGTAAAGAAAAAGTTTTTTTTTTTTTTTTAGGACAAAGTGTCATTTTTTCATCTATAAATCAAAGAATTACAAGAATCAAAATAAGGAAAAACCTTTTTATGGCTTAAATCCTTCAAAATGCCCAAAAGCCAATAGCATTACCTCCACAACCACCCAAACCCAGTTGTCCATACAAAACCAGCTAAACAGAAAGAAAGAAAAGAGGAGGAAGAGAAAGACATTGTTTATGGTTTGGTTTGCATATATATATATATATATATATATATATATATATTGAATAAATCAATGGCTGAGCATCAAAGTTTGAGGCATTAAATTGTCTTTTCTTTAGTCCCACATCAATATATGAGTAGAGAGGGAAGACTTTAGTTGCCTATAAAAAAAGTAGTGGGCTTTCTCATTTTAACTAATTTTTGTGGTGTGGCTTTCATGTGGGCTGTTGGTTGGAACTCTTATAATTAAGGAAAGTACAGCTGAAAGCAAATAAATGAAGTGTAAAAATTTGTTAATATATATATAATTTTTTTTTTTTTTGCTGTTTTTAAACGGGTTAAACGAGTCGTGTCGTGTTATCCGTTTATTAAATGAGTCGTGTTCGTGTTGAAAATTTTCACTTGTTTATTAAACGTGTCGTGTACTGGTTTACATGTTTTTCACCCGTCACCCGTTTAACCTGACACGTAACCGTTTAACCCGACACGTTTAACACTCCTAAGGTGAAGTAAGGGTGAAAAGATGATGTTAATTTTGAGAACAACAACTAAGTTTTAAACTACAATGGCATTATGTCGTGTCATATTTTTTATGTGATGAATCGACATGGATGATTTATCTTTGACTGACTCGGAAAGGGAATTAGTCGAAGTACACGTAAATTGACCCAAACACCAATGACCGTTGAACCAAAAAAAAAATTATGCGATAAACATGTTTAAATTTAGGCCAAATTCACTGCATAAATTTGGATTCAAATCAGCCATGCGTCTCACCTTATTATCCACCATCAGTCATGTGCTTATTGATATCTATGTGTTCATGGGACAACCCCCCCCCCCCCCCCCCCCCCCAACCCCACCCCACCTAAGCCAATGAGTAAATATTTTTTATAACAATAGCACTACGTCATTTACGTCACGTGATCACAAAATTAAACAAGAAAACAACAAAATATAAACAAACGAGCCGTTTTGATATTAGACAGTCGTCACTACTCTATAAACTGATAACATTGTTATTTAAACTTAATTTCCTGACATATTTGTTGATCCAATTCATCATAACTATTAGATTGGTTGTGGGTCCCAATAAATACTTGAACTTACCATCAAACAAATGGTTATGAATGATTAGATTAACAAATTATATTAATAAATTAAATTTAAATAACATTGTTCTAAAACTGGAGGCAGCGTCAAAACAGATTTGGGACAAAATTAAAAAATTAAAAAATTAAAAATAAAATAAAACTGAAGAGCTTGAGCAAGTCATACGGGGCTGCAGAGGAAAGAGGATTGAAATTGGGGGAGAGATGATTGTTAGAGATGGGAAGCAAAATCATTAGGCATGAGCATGAGATGCAATCATGTGCCATGAGAGTATGTGCTCGCCGCACCTTTATTTCATAAAAGCATCATATCCCCCACATTATCATAGCATTTTATATTATATCATATAAACCATAACCCAAATTTAAATAAGTAAACAACCTATACAAATTTTATACAATTATTGGGTGAGATGGGATTTTACACATGTACCCTTTCATGCTAGTGTGTGTACTAATTTCTATATACAGTGATGTGCCAATGTTATTATGTATGGTCCCATGCATTATAGACATAGATGTACTACCGTTAAAATTAGATTGCGTACTGTCAGTGAACAAAGAAACGCACAAAACGGATACAGTAAGAACATTTTCATTGAGACATAAAAGAGAATACCCAAGAATAAAATAAAAGAAAACTTTGTATTTAGGGGAGACTAGAATTTTTGTAATCTCCTATTGAGAATAAAGTAGTGGAATTGGGAAAGAAAGGGCTATTTTCATCTGTATAATGCTTGGCAAATGACAACCTTTGTTTGAAATAAGCCTACCCAAAAGAATTTCTTCCTTTTTAAAAGGGGGTATCGAATGAAATTGTAGAAAGATTTGGGGAGATAAAGAGAGAGGAAACTAAAATACATCCAAAAGTGTTTGCACACAGACACAGGCATGAGTCATGTCCAAATGGTGAAATCAAAGCAATCTAGCTGGGTCCCCCACTTTACAGTTAAAGACACTCATGTCTTCATTTTATCATCTCACGATATAATAGCAAAAAATACATTAGAGAAGAGTGGTAGTCATAGGTAATCTAAAGTTGGTTAGTTAATAACAGGGACGAACTGTAAATTCAGACGTTCTGAATTCGAATCTTAACAATTTCATTTATCTTACTCTCGAAGTGGATGACCAATCTTTAACTAGACCGGAGATGAGATTAATTGAGGTGCGCATAAATTGGTCCGGAGTCCGAACACCCATGATTGTTGAACCCAAGAAAAAAATTGTAGTTTAAGACCATTTACAATGTTGTCTCAAATTTTTATTTAAATTTTACTCAAATTTTAGTAAATATTTTTTGGTACAAAAACACTACAATGGATAAATACATATTTAAAAAAATGACAAACTCAAATTTAAAAGAGGGTAAAATATGACAATTAATTTTTTTTTAAAATTAAAATATAATCATTGGAGTTTTGAGTAAATATTTTAGTCTTTTTTTATTTGAGTGAAAACTGAGTCTCCTCTCATTTAGTATAAAGCTTGAGTAAAGAACTAAAACTTCTTGTTTTAGCCTGTTTTATTTAAATTTAAATTTGAGTCATGATTTGATCGGTAAGAGTTGAATATGTCTTTACAAACTTGCAACAAGAAACAAAAAAATTGGCCAAAATCGACCGGTCTGATCTATTTTGAAAAAATAAATTTTATATAAATTCTAGATAGATTATTTACCCAAAAAGAATTCAGAATCAATAGAGATATTGGCAAAATTATAGTAAAATAAAAAAATAAAAAAAGGACAAACAAGATTTAAAAAAACCTCAAATAATACAAACAATGAGTGCTGCCCACATAAATAAAATGCTTTTGTATTGGGGCCATGTGAAGGCATATGATCCTATGCCAGCCAAAGGAAGCATCTGATCATGTGGTATATACAGTGTAGATCTATATTGGACTGGTTTTTGTTGAAAAATATTATTGGCCACATGTGCATTGGGTGAAAACTAATCCATAATGTTTGACCAACCTTGACAAGAAACTATATGATTTGATGATTTAATGTCTATTTGATTAACAAATTTATTTGAACAGGCATTACTTATTCAACATTAGTTAATGTGTAATCACTCGTCAGTTTCTTCACACCTAGATCAGCATCCTAGGATGGGCACAATAAGAAATAAAAGTATGGTGGTTGATAAATAAATGCATGTACATCCATTCTCATCCGATGTGAGACAAGATGCATAACTTTTACTCATATATGTACTCGTGAATAATAGTCTTTGAATCTTGATGGTACCATAAAAATATTTAAGGATGAACTCGATAATTCAGGTCATGTTGTTCAAGTCGGGAGCTTAGTTCATCTATATTATTTACAGACCTCGACCTTGACCTCAACTTCAACTCCACGTGTCCACATCTCGAGGAAGGTTGTGCAAATGACAGCTGGATCCCACCAAGTTTTCCTTTTCTGCAGCATCAATCACTCACCAGGCGTAAGTCTTATTGCGTAATAAAGGCAATTGTTATAAGGAAGCAGTGAGGATCTCGCCTCAGATCAAGCAAGATCCAGTGATAGGTATAAATAAGAGGCAAAACCCTCGAAAATAAAGAGGAAGTCATTGTAGCCTTACAAAAGACTCTCTATAAACTTCACATAACAATCAATATATTCAGGAGTAAGAGACTCCTTCAAGAATGGATCAGTCGAGCTCTCGAGCTGGTGAACCACTATAAACTCTCTGCGTAATTAGCCACTTATCTCCAAATCCTATTTCATAGAGCTTTGGAGCTCAGACTGAACTGATCCAATTATTCAGTGTGCTTTATATTAACACCACTGTTCAGTCGTGATAAAAACATCATCAAATCTAATTATTTGACCTATTTACTAATTAAATTATTGTTTTAGTTCAATTGACAATGGACCAATCCCATATTAAGTAATATTGGGACACATTACTAATGTATAGAGACAATATAGTGTCTCACATTAGTAAATTTAATTAGATAATTAAATCCATGTAACGTTACTCGAACAGCAATAGCCAAAAAGCGAAATTAGATTTCTAAAAATGAACAAGCTGTCGTCTAAACAAGTACTACAAATTGATTACCATTTCAAAATGAAAAACATTCATTATACAGGACTTGAGTCGATAGTTTATTTACTCGATTTTGGAACTAAATTTGAAGTGTGAATAAGATACATAAAATACTATTAATTTAAAAAAGAAGTGGACCTAAGTCATGATGCCTCATTATATTAAGTACGGTTAATAATATTTTTAGTCTTTAAAGTATGTATTTTTTACTACTTTAGTCTTCATTGTATCAATTTTATCAATTTGATCCCTAAAACATTTAATTCGCTTCACTTTGATCCCTATATAGATGAACCGTTAAGTTTTTAACAGAATGATCATGTATTGGACACGTGATACCGTCTAAAAAAATGACACGTGGTCACTTTTTCGTCAAAAAAACTTGATAGTCCGTCTATATAGGGACCAAAATGACACGAGTTGAATACTTTAGAGACGAAATTGATAAAATTGATACAATAAAAATTAAACTGACAAAAAATATATATTTTAGAGACTAAAAAT
The DNA here is from genome assembly GCA_951799425.1 of Ilex aquifolium. Classification (NCBI taxonomy): domain Eukaryota; kingdom Viridiplantae; phylum Streptophyta; class Magnoliopsida; order Aquifoliales; family Aquifoliaceae; genus Ilex; species Ilex aquifolium. The sequence goes on from OX637409.1 coordinate 18,236,282, forward strand.
TTCATTAACCCTATTAAAATATTTTGTTGTAACGTTTTGAACATCTTTAATAGCGTCACCTCAACCTAACAAACTATATTATGCCTGTTTTATACGTTCAGATTGTTCAAACTAATCTATTAAGGTTAGTTCCCAATATGACAATTGGAGCAATTAAGGACAATGTGTTGGTTGAGACATCCAAGTGGAGGTTGTTTTGCCTACATTCAACATGTCTTCTAGCGGCTACTAACATATTTCCAGAGAATTTTCACTGGAAAACATGAGTTGATCAATCGGAGTGCTTCAGAAATCTTCCATCTCATACTGTATGATAGCAATTTTTGACATAACACAAAAATACGATTTAAAATCGATACGAAATTAACGGGTTAAGATTGACAATTTTACCTCATCTCAATATTTTTTTTTTCATTATACAGGAAAATCCCAAGACCTCTCCTTAATGAGTAGAGGCGCACTTATGTTGCTCAGGCTCGTGACTCTGAGTAGAACTAAGGGCAAAGCCCGGGTGTATGAACCGATCCCTTAACTCATACACCATTTAAGTCAGGATTTGAGCTTCGCCGGGGATTCAAGACCCACACCAAAGACTTGGATACGGTTCGTCCAAGCAACTGAGGTTTTATCCTACCAAACAGCCACGCTTTTGCGTCCAAGGGACTTCAAACCCCTGACCTCCCACCGGAAAGCCAGAGTCTGGCCAACTGAACTACCCCATTTGGTTAAAATCCAAGTAAATAAAGAACACGGTCCCGGCGGGGCATGAACTCAATATTTCTTACTCATGCATGACTTGAGATTGAATCTAGGTGTTAAATATATAGAGTGAAGTTTTTCGGAAATTATGAGAGTAAATATTCAATCCTACGATAATACCACGTTATTATTGATATTAACATGTCGAAAAAGGAAAAATTGATGGAGAATTTCTTAATGGCAATTTGCAACCAAATCAGGCGTGCACTTGACAATTTGATCCAAAATATCGTGAGAAACTGTATACTCTTGGTAACATCAGGATGGTTTCCTTATGGCCAAGCACGTGCATTCATACATGAAAGTGCGTAGAGAGCAGAAAAGCGATTGCATATACGAGATTTTATAAGTTTGTTAATGTCCGACTGATAGAAAACAATAGTTTTAGGGAGAGAGAGAGAGAGATGAATGTGTGAATGTTTTATTTGCATCGGATCCTTCGCCGAAGTGGGCATGAATGAAGAGTGAAGACCTCTCCTTCTCTCTCCCATCCAAAACATGGGAAAGCTAAATCCAAAGGAAGTCACTAAAAAAACAACAAAGATGGTGAGTTGATTGTATTCATTATAACTTATAAGCCAACGCTATATCAACTATCTTTCTTCCCTTAGACATCTCAATCTCTATTTTTTTTTTTTTTCAGTTCTTGTTCTGATGATCTGTTTGTTTTAGGTGATTCTTATTCCAATTTCATTCTCTAGCTTGCACATTTTTTCTTCTTTATGTACTCAGAATTCAACTCGTTTTCAGTCGTGGGTATGTCTGATTTTGAGTTGTTTCTCTCTGAAAAGGATCTAAACTCCATGGAATGCAACTTCTTGTCAACACCCTTTTCGGAATATCAACCTTTTGTAGAGAGTGAGCTTCATCAAGAACAAGAAGAAGAAGCAGTAGAAGCACAAGAACAGGAAACATGTGAAAATTTTCTATCTGCATTGAAGATCAAATTGCCATCTGTAGGAGAATTCAAGGTTGACAACGACGACGATAACGACGGGCTTAGAACTCCTACATCGCCGGAGCATAAAATTCCATTGATCTGCCCGCCGGCTCCGAGAAAGCCCAAGTCAATTCCAACGACAAAGCGAAAAGCATCTAGTGGAAGAGTTCTTCTTGATCTCTCAAGCGAGATTGAATCATTTTTTACTCCGGCTCTTCTGGCAGATCTCGGCAGAAAGATCAAGAAAGTTAGGAAAGGGAAAGGGAAAGGGACTGTAACCTTATTGTTCACTTAGTTGTTGAATTATGTGAATTGAGAAGAAAAAAATTGCACTGAAAATGTCATTCCGTCTATGACAATGGTGTTGTCATATTGATTAAGGCCATTTCTTCTTCATTATGTTCTGACCTTGTCTTTCCTCAGAGTTATTCCTTGTATTTTGACTCTAGCTAGCTGGGAATTATTTTCAATTGTGCGTTGGCTTAGGACAGATCTCATTCAAGGTGATGGAGTAAAAGGCAAGAACCAAAGTCAAGTGTATGTTGATGCACCAAAGAATGTTGGCTTAGCAATTTAGCATTCCTACTTTGATGCACCATTCATTGTTACGTAATACAGGTTGTGTGGTTGTTACTTACTGTTCTCAAAGATTTGATGAGACTAGATCTCTCTCTCTCTCTCTCTCTCTCTCTCTCTGGGTGAGGGGGGTTTTCCTGGAATTTTTTGCATTGACTTGATTACCATGTTGGTTGTGGGAATGAGTTGCATTTACCTTCCCAAGATGAGAACATCCTTCATCTTGGGAAAGGGTAGTGATCAAAAACAAGAGGAATATTCTCCAAAGCCAGAATTTATCAAGCAGTAAAGATTCCGAACTTCAAGGTTGTTTGCCTACCGTTTAATACACAAATTTTCCTACTTTTAATTGATCGAGTTAAAATTGCTGTTGCTGCAATAATGCACTCTTAACTTTTCAGCCCTCTTTTAACCACCCTTTTCTCTACCAAACCCCAAAGAGAGAGAGAGAGCGAGAGAGAGAGAGAGAGAGTAGATCTGAGCACAGGTCTCTGGACTTCATGGATGAGTTAATAATACTACATAATAAAGATTTTTCTGTTTTTTTTTTTCTGTTGCAGATAAATTGTAGAAAGAAGGTGCATGGCCGGCCGATCGATGGGGTAGTTTACATTGATCTTCTTATGGACTTTTTCTTTTGGATTCATAAAGAAATGCAATCGGCAGTAGGAGTGACAAAAATTGGTCAAACACATCAAATGCTAATCGCCAAGAAAGAATCACCAACTGTGCAAGAGTAAACCAATAATTTTCTACCAAAATTTGTAATTTCCTTAAACTATAAAAGCACAATATATATAGACTTTCCCTAGTAACCCTTGACAGTAACCCTTGAAAGTGAATAGAGACAGTAAACTTTCCAATGTACTAAAGAGCCCAACTTGTCTAAGATTGCTTTACACCTTGACCTCAATTATCAGACTTGATTTGAATTGGAAAAAGAAACAGAAAACATCCAAGGTTGTACAATCAAAACAAGATGCTAGCCTCCCGCGTAGCTCAAATCTATATTTATACTACTAATAAAAGTACATTAGCATGAAATTTTTTTGATTCTCTCATAAAAAGTTATAAAGACCACTCTATCATTTCACAATTAAACATCTAAATTATCTATTATATCTTTATGTATTTCAATCTCTAAATTAACTCTAACATATCTATATCTATATCTATATTACTAATAAAAGTACCTTAACATGAAAATTTTTTTATTTTCTATTTTACCCTTATAAAAAGTTATAAATACCACTTTATCCTTTCACAATTAAATACCTAAATTATATATTATCTCCTCATGTATTTAAATCTCTAAATTACCTCTAACATCTCTTTTAATTATCTATTCTCTCTATATAAATATTAATTTCTATGAAACTTTTTGATTGCCTATATTATCTTTAAAAAATATGCATTATTACATTTTCAATAAAGTGTTCAAAAAACTTTCAAAAATTTTATTAATCTAATATTACTCATCTCATGTACAAATATAACATTATCCGCATATATGTTTATTTTCTTTTTTATTTAAAAAATTTAACCCTTTTATTTCTAAGATAAAAAATAATTATATATATAATTTTTTAAAATTAATTTATGCTATATCAATATAATTTTTTAGTTTACAATAAAAATTTTAAGTTGTATTACAATTTTATGTGAAAATAGTTTGTAGTGTATTCTTAAGTAAAACTTGAATTTTTTAAAATTTTGATATTTTTAAAATATATATTATAGAGTATTATATTAAATCTTATCCTAATTGACCTAACTAATTCTTAATTACAGTAAATTTTCAATATAATTTAGTAGTATATTGACTATTACTTTTATTTTATTCAATAAATTATAAGTGAAATCTTAATCGAATGAAATTCAAAAAATTTATTTTTTCAAACATTACTAGAAAATCACTCTCAATCAAAAAATTATAATTTCTATTTTTTTTTCTTATAGTTAAAATAACGAATTTCAGAAATATACCAAGTTTTCATAATCCTATAATAGAATATGAGTAATGAAAAATTAAATCTGATAAATTTGAGATAATATTTAATTTAGATACACATATACTAATATATTATATCAATTTTTATGTACGAAAACTATTCACGTGTAGTACACGTGGTGCATTGCTAGTAAAAAGAAAAAGAGCCTTAATTTGTGATTCTACTTCTCTTAGAATAGGAATGTACTTAAACAAGTCTAAAATAAATTGTGCCCGAATAGTTCAGTTCTTTTATCTGCTATTTGTATCAAATTAGGAAAGAAAGAATAAACGTCTAAAGACCTTAACTTTTTTTTTTTGGGGTTCAAAATTACAGGAGAAGGACGACGAGGATTCTACATATAACCTTTAAATCCAACAATGGGTCGGTGGTCATGACCAAAAAAAAAAAAAGGGAATTTGGAAGTTGATACAAAAATTTGGATTTAATTGAACTAAACTACATGAAGGAAACTTATTTGGCCCTAGGTGCATTTTTTTGAAAAAAAAAAGACTAAGACCATTTATTACTACATTATTCTCTCTCCCTCTCTCTCCATTACTCTCTCACTCTCTCTTCCCTATTTTCTCTCTATCTATCTCTCTCACATTGATAATTTATTTTTTTCAAATATGTAAAGATTTGATTTTATATTTCATCTCTCTCCCCTATTTTTTCTCTCTCCTCGTATTCTGTCTCACCGTTACCCTTTCTCTCTTTATTCTCTCTCTCTCCTTATATCAAGGTTACAACAACACAATTGCACCACTCAATTACACGAATTAGTTACAATTATTGTAGAATACACCAAACAGTTAATCATGTGTTATAATAAATCAAACAGTTACACTAAACAATTACATGAAATTACAACGCCAATTCAATTTGTCATTCAATTATTTACATAAACTAAAGAGTTATATCATTCAGTATCACAACATGGTTACACTAATTATATATACTAAATTGGGTTTATTATCACACAAAATTTTTTACCATTATACCAAATTTGGTGTATATAATTGGTATAACTATATCGTGATACTAAACGGTACAACTCTTTGGTTTATGTAAACAACTGAATGACAAATTAAGTTTGTATCATAATTTTATATAATTGTTTGGTATAATTATTTGGTTTATTATTACACATGAGTAACTGTTTGGTGTATTATACGATAATTGTAACTGATTGGTATAACTGATTAGTGTAATTGTGTTGTTGTAACGTTGATCATATATATATATACTAGTTATTGTCTGTGCCTAAAGGCACAGTGTAATAAAAAATGGTAAACAATAAACATATTTGTATTTATATTCAAAATCAAATCACAAACATAGAGAAGAGATAAAAGAATTTAAGCATCGGTTTGTAGTGGGAGTGAGAGGTGGCGAGCGATAGTGGTGGTGGTAGGAGATGGTGATGGTTGTGGAGGGTGACAATGACAGTGGTGGTGGTGATGGCAGCGGCGATGGTGGTGGTGGTGATGGTGGTGGCGGCGGTGGCGGCGGTAGTGCTGGTGGGGGGCGGTGGCGGTGGTGGGGGTGGTGGTGGGACGGTTTCAAACACTATTATTTTTTTAAAGTACTTATGAAAAATAATTTCTAGAAATACTTTTAAAAAATCACTTCAAACACACCCTTAGAGGCTTATTTTTCCTATTAAATTTAGAGTGTTAATATTAGCCGTTAAATGACTCTAAAGTAAAATTTAAAGCGATCTCAACTGCGAATAGCAAAAATCATTTTGTTTATCTTTTGAGATTTGAATTGTAAGCTACTTTATTATATAAATAAATATATATATATATATATATATATATATAGAGAGAGAGAGAGAGAAAATAGGGGGAAGAGAGATGAAAAAATCAAATGTTTACATATTTGAAAAGAAAATAAATTATCAATGATAGATAAAGAGATAATTTAGGGAAGAGATATGGCAAGTAAGGAGAGAGAGAAGTGGAGAGAGAGCATCTCCAACCATACTCAACAAAATAGCTACTCAAAATATATTTAAATATTCAATTCATTACTTTAGCTAGCAATTTTTTAAAATTCACTCCAACGCCACTCTCTATTTTAGCTAACTACTACACCCAACTTTCACTAACTTCCAATAATTTAAAAGAAGTAAAACATATATATAGAAAGAGATAGAGAGAAAAAAAGGTAGAGAGAATTTAGAAAGCTCAAATGGCTCACCACATTTGGTGAGTCATTTGGGTTAACTAGGAAATAGAGAGTGAGTTGGAGAGAATTTTTTGTGTTTGGCTAGCTAAAAGAGAAGAAATAGAGAGTGGGTTGGAGATGCTCTTAGGGGAGATATTGTGAGAGAGGAATGGAGAGAGAGGGAGAGAAAATAGGGGAAAGAGAGATAGAGACAATAAAAATTATGTATAATTTAAAGAAGGGTAAATAAGTAAAAAAATTCAAATGTCATTTAAATTTTTTACATAATCACAAGATGTTTTATTAAAATTGAAGTTAATAGAATAAAATACTTATCCATACACTTCCTTGAAAATAAGTCTAAAAAAATATATTCACACTCAAAAAAACCCCAAAAAAAACACAATAGGTAGATGGTCATTTGACCAACAACTAACCTCTTTAAAGACCCAAACTTATCTTGAACATACTATAGCGGTTTTATTTCAAAATTTGGGCTGTGTACCACTAACCTTAATAGGGCCCATAATATTATCTGGATACAGGTCCAATGGGCTGTTCAATTCTCGATCTACCACCTAATGGCCCAAAAATACACAACAGTCAAAGTAGTTCCTCTAGAGCCTACTCAGTAAAGCAGCATAACAGAACCCACCTTCAAAACCCTAAACCCTAAATTTGGGTTTTTGACATTTTTCACTCTTCTCTCCCCGAGCCTCTCCTATCTTAAAAGCCCTAAACACTCCATTTTACGTTCACCATAACCCTAGCCACCCCGAAAACCCTTTCCACTTCAGAGAAGTGACCTAACTCTCAGTAGCAACTGTACTCTCAGCCATGTCTGACCTCGAGATTACTCGCTCAGAGAAAAAGAAGAAGAAGAACAAATCCAAAGACGAGACCCACCAAGACTCTGACCCAATCGATACGCAGACCGATGGTTTCCTGATCAAACCCCAGAGCTTTACTCCAACCATCGACACTTCTCAGTGGCCAATCCTTCTCAAGAACTACGACCGCCTCAATGTACGAACCGGACACTACACTCCTCTTCCGTCCGGTTACTCACCTCTCAAACGCCCACTCGTTGAGTACATTCGCTACGGTATTCTCAATCTCGATAAACCCGCAAACCCCTCTTCTCATGAGGTTGTGGCTTGGATCAAACGAATCCTCCGGGTTGAAAAAACGGGTCACAGTGGAACCCTAGACCCGAAAGTCACTGGAAACCTCATCGTCTGTATAGACCGAGCCACGAGGCTTGTCAAATCCCAACAAGGGGCTGGAAAAGAGTACGTTTGTGTAGCTCGATTGCATTCGGCAGTGCCTGAAGTCGCGAAAGTGGCTCGAGCACTTGAAACGCTGACCGGCGCCGTTTTTCAGCGGCCACCGCTGATCTCAGCGGTGAAAAGGCAGCTTAGGGTTAGGACTATATATGAGAGTAAGCTTTTGGAGTATGATGCGGGTAAGCATTTGGTGGTATTTTGGATTTCTTGCGAGGCGGGCACTTATGTGAGGACTATGTGTGTGCATTTGGGTTTGATTTTGGGTGTGGGAGGGCATATGCAGGAGTTGAGGAGAGTCCGGTCGGGGATTATGGGTGAGAAAGATAATATGGTGACTATGCACGATGTGATGGATGCACAATGGATTTATGATAATTATAGAGATGAGAGTTACTTGAGGAGGGTGATCATGCCTTTGGAGGTTCTTTTGACCAGTTATAAGAGGTTGGTTGTGAAGGATTCCGCGGTGAATGCTATTTGCTATGGTGCTAAGTTGATGATTCCGGGGTTGTTGAGATTTGAAAATGATATTGAGGTTGGGGAGGAAATTGTATTGATGACTACTAAGGGAGAGGCAATTGCATTGGGTATTGCAGAAATGACTACGGCCGTTATGGCTACTTGTGATCATGGGGTTGTTGCGAAGATTAAGAGGGTAGTAATGGATCGGGATACTTATCCGAGGAAATGGGGCTTGGGACCAAGGGCTTCAATGAAAAAGAAGTTGATTGCAGACGGCAAGTTGGATAAGCATGGGAAGCCGGTTGATAGTACCCCGGCTGAGTGGTTGAGGAATGTGGTTCTCCCAGCAGGAGGTGATTCGGTGGTTGCAAGCCTTGCGGCTGTGACTGAGCCAGTATTGGGGAATGCAGAGACTCCAGTGATTGAGGGTGAGAAGAAAAAGAAGAAGAAGCATAAAGATAGGGAAGATGGTGATGAGGGGCGTAAGCGCAAATTGGAGGAGATTGATAGTAGTCCTGCGGCAGATGGTGCTAAGAAAGCAAAGGTTGCAGAAGTTGAGGAAACTGTGCTGGTGAAAGAGAAGGTTGAATTGAAGAAGGTAGGTGAAGAGGTTTTGGAGGTGCAAGTTGAAAAGAAAGAGAAGAAAAAGAAAAAGAAGAAAGAGGATGGTGAAGCTTTATCGCCTGATGGTGAAAAAGCTAAGAAAGAGAAGAAAAAGAAAGATAAACAAAAGGATGAGTCTGGGTCATCTGATGAAGAGAAATCTGAGAAGAAGAAAAAGAAGAAAAAGAAGAAAAAGAATAAAGGTGCAGAGAATGGTGATACCTCTGCGTTGCCCTCAGCTACCATTGGGAGTGATGATGAAGCAACCAAAAGTGAGAAGAAGAAGGAAAAGAAGAAGAAGAAAAATAAGGATGCAGAAGTGGAGTAGATCAAAAGATTGGTCTGACCTGAGAAATACTTGTATGTATGCCAGCTTATTTATCATCGCCAATGACATGTATGTGTTCAGAGATTTATCTTCTGTTGCACGTAGCGGGCACAACTTGTTTTCAGTCTTGAGTTTGGGTATGAGACTGGTTTATTTAGCTTATTAGTTTCAGTTGGTTTCTTGTACCTTTTATTTTCTTTTAGCTGGTATTTGAGAGCTGGTACGTTTTTTCTTGAAATTATTGTTATCTCAGTTTTCATAATATGCTTTAAATTCTGTACTCTTGTAGCATTGTTGATATTGACGTGTTTCTGTGTGTGGTGAATTTTGTATGATATCAATTATCAACCATGGTATGCATCATCAGGTTATAGTTATTTGTTAGTTTCAAAGTTATTAAATCAAATTGGCACCATCAGTTAGTGTAGCATATTAATTGCAACATTCTTAGCAACTGTGGCTGAAAGTTTATACATTGTTGGTGTTGACAGTTTCACTGGTTTATTCTTGGTGCAAATGCCCCTTGAGTTGAATTCTGCCTGTTGATTTTTTTTGGGAGACACCCCTCCCTCTCTCTCTCTCTCTCTCTTAACAAAAAAAATTTATGGTTTTGTAAGCTCTGACGGATTGCATACAACTACACTGAGGTTCTCTTTGTGTTCTGCTTGTAACGTGGAAATTTTAATGGTTTTATAAGCTCAGATGGATTGCATTGAAACTAAAGTGAGGTTTAGGACTCTTTTATAGGTACCCTGTTCGTTTATTTTGAGCAGGTTTGAATTTGGTAACTGTGCTTGTAAGAGTTATTTTCTGTCCTCTTTATTGAAGTACCATTGTATTAGCATCCTGAATTGTGCGTGGATGGCCTACCAATACATTGTTTAAGGCAGTTGATCAAGCATTTCATATTTTTGGAAGCAGTGTGTTTGAAGCTTCTGGTAGAACTATGATCCAGCTATGGGGAGCTGATCTAAACTAGTGTAGCTTTCGGACCTGTTCTCATGTCCTTGAATTTTACAAACAGATCACGTCCTTCTTGAGACCAAATATTTGTCTGTGAATCTTGAGTAATGGAAAAAAAAATCGAACTGTTTGCAAATGGCATTTGTTAGAAAGTTTGAAATAATTTAATTGAATTTCTTGCTGATTTCAAGAATACAGATTCTGCATTTACTGTATAGATTTTGGATGTGGGTGGATTGAATCCCATTTTGAATGCTTGATGGAAAAAAAAAGTGGGAGAAAGATGGCTGGAAGCTAATTGAGGTTGGTAGAAGACTACAAAGTTGGGAAGAAGATACAGTAGTTTGGCTGTGCTGGTGCAAATTTCACCGGGATTTCTGCATGCCGTTAAGTTTTACTTTGCAGTAATTTCTCTCTCTCGATAATTATTGTATTTTTCTGGTATATGAGGTTAAGAGACAGCGTGTGAGAATGGTGATTTTCACTTTGCATTTATTTTTCTAGTTCAGCAACCAGGGTATTCTTTTTGTATAATATGCTCATCATCCACATTCACTTCCAACCTCAAGCTGTTCTTTCTGTTCAAAGCTCTGGTTTGTGCCTTCTGTTCAATGTTTCTCCCTTGTTAATTTCATAATATTTAATCATGTCTCATTACAAGCATACGAAGGGTTCCTGCCGCCTTTGACGAGCATCTTCTCCTCCACACTTGCCAAGCCTACTTCAGCTGGCGAAACCTCTGCTCCGGTGGAATGTAAAACAGAGGAGGCCCTTCTTGAAGGTGTATCATATGCCACCATATCAGCTAGGTAAGCTAGTAGAATTTGATTGTGTTCGTACTCAACTCGCTTGTGATTGTTCAAGCTTTATTGTCGAGTTTAGATTTTTAATCAAGCAAACTCGGTAGAAGTTTACGATTATTTGATGTGAAACTGAGCATTACTTTTTAGCAATACATTTTGAAATTTAATTTGTAGAATCTAACATTCAATCGTAAAATATTCAATTTTCAACAAATATCTGAAAAATTGATCAAAAAAAAAAAAAAAATCTGAAAACGATATAATCGGTTCGGCCATAGATACAAATTTTACAAGTTGAAATTTCTTAAAATCCATTAGAATCACAAAGCAGAGACAAGTCTAGTATGGAGATATTTGGGGATGGGTATGATGTTTTTACTCTTTTATACATGAATATATTCAAATCGAACTGAACTGTGATTAGTTGAGTCCAGTCACAGACTCAACAAATTAGAAAAAAAAAAAATTCTCTGCCCATTAATGCCCCCTTGAAAACTAAACAACCCTTGCATCAAATGGGTAAGAAGACACTACGCTACCACAAAGTAGTTGTGTGGAAAAATAATTGGAATCGTGATTTTAATTTGAATATTTTTTAATTATTAATAAAAAATTTATAAAATAAAAAATATATATGTGACATATTTTTATTGATTAAAAAATAGATGTATGTACGATACTAAAAAATATAATTATTGCATAAATTAAGAAAATAGAATTCTACGTACAAATAGGTTAAAATTTTAAATAGCACCTACTTATCACTTAATACTGAAAATGTTAATTAATATGGATTTTATAAATTTTTCATAATTGATAAATATACTCTAAATGTATTTTATACTTTTAACTTTTCTAACACCGACTATCCACCACCACCACCATTGCGCCCGCCATCACCGTCGTCGTTGTCATCGCCACCGTTGTGTCACCACCATTGTGCTGAAACCGCTACCACTATCACCACCACCACCACTATAACTACCATTGTGTCGAAATCGTCACCACCATTGGGAAATTATAAAAAAAAACGAAAAAATCTTTACAATAAATCTATAAATAGGGAAATTACAAGCAGCCATTCGTCAGCTGCCACATCAACAAAAATATATTTTGGATAATTGTAATTATTCACTCCAGAATCAACAACTAGAGTCAAATCTAGTATATACGAATTTATGATTCAATAATTCCACATCATTCGGCTGGCTACCCTTGTGATTTTTTGATATTGATCTTTAGCTTTGACAAGTGTAATTGGTCTTAGCCTGCTTGAAGGATGAGAATTGCACTCGGTTGTTTGTCCAATGGCCATAGTTGAACTGGACGCCAGAAATTAAAAGAAATGTTGGTAGCAATGAAGATTAGGGTGGCCCGCCCGCCACTGAGCTGTGTCTTGGTCCGGCTAAGTTTCTTAAAGGCGATGCTTCTTTTCAGAGGAATCGTAGTTGACAAAGTTGAATAAATAACTTCAAAAATTGGGATACATTCTATGGGTAATTATATTAAAAAATGTATACTAAAATTTGTATCAAATCAATTACAGTCGTTAGATTAGTTATGAGATTTATCAATCCAACGACTACAAATGATTTACTGTAAATTTTAGTACACATTTTTTGGTGTAATTCTTTGTGCATCTGTTTGCTGTTACTTTTTGTAGTCTCTACCATGTGTCACTGTATGTTATCTTTGTTTGCTTGGTATCATTCTTTGATGTATGTTTTTGGTGTCACACTTTCATGTATCTCTTTGGTGTCATATTTTGATGTATCTATTTGGTGCTACTCTTTGTGGTTTTTACCATGTGTCATTGTATGTTAATTTTTCGTACTTTTCAATAAAAGAGAGAAAATAAGGAGAGAGAGAGAGAGAGAGAGAGAGAATATGGAAAGGGCGAGAGAGTAACAGTGTCTTGAATACCCAGAGAGAGAAAGATTTTAAGAGAGAAAATAGGGGGAGAGAGAGTGAAAATAGGATGAGAGAGAGTGAGAGAGTAACAGTGAGAAAAATAGAGAGTGAGAGAGAGTAACAGTGAGAAAAATAGAGAAAAAAATAGGAATAGAATAACGGTGAAAGAAAATAGAGAGAGAGATAGAGTGAGAGTATAAGAATAAATGTTCAAAATTTTACACTATTAAGTCCTCTTATATGTAGATTTCTTGTTATTAAGTACACAATTCAATTTGCTTTTTTATTGTACTACTTAATTACCCTTCCTTAAATAATGTATAACTGATTGACAGTTTATTTTCTTTTCAAATATATAAAGAAGTGTTTTTGTCTTTTTCTAATTATCTTACTGATGTGTCAAGAAGTTATTGGGTATCCGGATAAAATTTAAACTCATTTCAGATTCACAACACTAACTAGGTACCAGATGAAGTATACCTGGGAAAAAAAATCATTTTACCTTAAATTGGTTTGCAAGCAATCAATTGGGTCGCACTTTGAACTAACTATGGTTAACTCAAACTTGGTTCAGTTGACTCGCACAAATAAAGAGTTAAGAACGAAAGAATCAGCCGTTTTCAACCCCAAGTCTTTGTTTTCTCTGGAACCGTCAAACTTCATCTTCTCCGGCATCCTCCAACTTCATCAGAAAAAATAATTTTGGGATCTTACCTAGACTCAAAATTCAGTGTTCAACTAGAGCCAAGGACCAAAACTACAAAGAATATATCTCAACACACCGAATGCTTTTAAAAGTTACAAACTTCACAACCATTCTCTGTCAAATAGGTGACGAAGCACAGTTATAAATTTGCGAAAAGACCCACTAGATGGATTCTTATCTTCAGTCAAACATTCAAGAGAGGGGAAGGTTATTGCTAGCGATAAATTCAAGGCTTCCATGGCTATTTTTGTTATAGAATATTTGCACTCACCACATTTACAGAATAAAAGAAAATGACAAATGAAATTACAGTTGGACGGTGAAATAGTCCAAAGACTCCAAACAATCGTTTCCTTGTTGTTTTTAACCCTAACCACGTTGCATTAACTAGAGTTGGTGGGTATAGAAGTTTGGTGGCGGTTTCTTATTTTTCTAGTTATGTTGCTTTTGTGTCAAGAAGCTATTGAGTATCCATAAACTTAGGATTCACAAGGAGTCCGGATATAATTTAAACTCATCTGAAATATACGATGCTACAAATACTACAAATTAAACAAGTAGAAAAATGAAAACTTATAGATAGAGGCATGTAATCACTATCCTTCAGAGTAAATTTCGCCCCTCTGAGTACGAAGCTCGCTGCACCAGGTTATGGCGCCATACCCTTCGGAATTCAACTATCGCTTTTCCACACGCGTGCACTCGCAAATGCAAAGGTGTTTGAACATTCTTAATTATTCCCAAATAGGGTAAAATAAATCACAAAGTATGAAAAGAAACTCGGCATGTCGAATTCTAGAAATTCTTTGTATGCTGTATACTCTTCGTTTTCTTTTCTGTGTATTCTCTTTTCTTGAAAACAAAACCACGTGGCCTTATGTAATAACCGGGAAAGGAAAATAATAGGAATCCAACGGCTATAAATGCAATGGCTAATTGCACTGCAATGTCCAGCCATCAACATTTATAAGTTTTACAATCTATATAATAAAGTATAATACAATTCAAATTTCAAAAGATAAACAAAATGACTTTTGTTTTTCGCAGTCCAGATTTTTAAATTTTATTTTAAAATTAATCTGACAGTTAATATTAACTCCTCAAATTTAATAGGGATAATAAGCTCCCTAAAGGTGTGTTTGGGGTGACTTTTCAAAAATGCTTCTAATAAACACTTAAAAAAAAATAGTGATTGGAATGGCCCTACCCCCACCACCCCCACTGCCCACTGCCCACCATCACCCCCCACTGCACCACCACCACTACCGCCACCATTGCCCCACCACCACCCCCACCGTTGCCGCCATCCTACCACTACCTTCACCGCTGGCGTCGCCCACCACCACAACCACTGCCCCACCATTACCAGCGCTACACCACCCCCACCGTTGTCGCCACCCCATCACCATCACCAATACCACTACCATCACTGTCACCCCACCCCCATCTCCACCACCACCACCACCATCACCACTACCATCGCCACCACCCAGCACTCACCACCACCGTCGTCATCCACCACCAATTGCTACCACCGCCGCCCACCGCCACCACCCACCACCATCATCATCTCATTCTTATATTTATTACCACTACCACCATTATCCCACCACCATCGTCGCCCACCACCACCACCCACTACCATAACCCACCACCACCCGTTGCCCACCGTCATTGCTCCACCACCACCCGTTGCCCACCGTCATCGCTCCACCACCACCGTCGCCCACTGCCACCCCCCACCGCCACCCCTCATTGTCATCCACTACAATAACTCACCACCACCCGTTGCCTATCGCCACCCACCACCGTCACTGCCCCACCACCACCACTACCAACCACCATCATTGTAGCCCACCACCATCACTATTGCCATCCACGGCTGCCACCACCACTACGGTCGTCGCCACCCACTACAACCATCACCGTCTCTCATCGCCACCCACTACCATAACTCATCACCACCCGTTGCCCACCGCCACCCACCACCGTCGTAGCCCCACCACCACCACTACCAACCACCATCATCGTTGTCCATCACCATCACTATTGTCACCCACGACTACTACCACCACCACGGTCGTTGCCACCCACCACAACCATCACCGTTTCTCACCACCACTATTGTCGTTCACCACCACTACCACCGCTCACCCCCACTACAACTGGTGCTTAAATTCTTTTCTCTCTCCTCTATCTTTATAATTTGATTTTGGATGTGAATACAAATATGTTTATTGTTGACCATTTTTATTACTCCGTGCCTTCAGACACTGGAAATAACTAGTACATTAATATTATAGTGCTGCCACTGCTTCAAGACAAGGAATGGAGAGCATTATTTCTCCATGTGTTTCAGGATAAGAAATTTAAAGTCGTTGTTGGCTTTGATCGGCTGACATCAACGGGATACAAAATTTCCACTAAAAAAATTAGACCACTTGATTTAAAAGGATTTTGTATTTTGAAATAATTATAACTTATTTTGAGAATCTAATGCATTGTGATGGTGTCTTTTGGACTATGAACCGAAATTTAGAGTAACAAGTTAGTGCTCACAGAAAAACTGGTGAAATATAAAATTTCTATGAATCAGATTTCTGTAACATCCCGGATTTTTATAAAATTAGGGTTATAATTGGTGATATAAGTTTTAGAAATTTTTACAATGAGACAATTAGTTAACTTGACTCTGAAAAAAAACCTAGACTTTAATAATGTCAAATTATGATTTTTTTCGGTGATCGGGAGAATAAATAATAATTTTTTTTATATTGCAAATAAATAAATTAATTACTTGTGTAAAGGCGAGTTCAATGATTGTAATATTGGACATGTTTTGAGTCAAATGAGAAATGTCATGCAAGATATCAGAGTGTGAAAACCCTAAGATGTGTCATTATAAAGTTGATGAAGTGTCAAGATAAGAATGATGATCTGTTAGAATAAGAATGACGAGGTGTCAGAATAAGGATAATGATGTAGAAGATAGGGACAATAATATGTCAAGATAAGGTTGATGATGTGGAAGGATAAGGATGATGATGTAGAACATTCAATATAAGGACAATGATGTGTCAAATTAAGGTGGATGAGGTGAAAGGATAAACATGATGACGTGGAACATTCAAGATAAGAATGATGATATGTTGAGGCATGTAAATTGTAGTGAGTTTAATAGCAAACACTCGTTATATTTATGAAATTGGTATCAGAGTTTGCTCATTATTTGGAAACTGTATAATTTAGTACCTATGAGGTCTATTAGCGCTCTAAATATTATGGAAATGGATCGGGGCATTACAATTTCCTTTGGTGTAAACTGACTAAGCTTATCACTCATATTAGACACTCTGAATTCTAGTTCGTTCGTTGTGGGTTGGTACAAATAGGTCATGCACCCTACCTGAATATTCATAAATGCTCTAGAGAACTTGCCCAACTTCTCATAGGAAGTGGCCCCACTTTCACATCTATATAGGTGAATCTATCAAGTATCTACTACAATTAAATACACTATCTAAATTAGGTTATGGATCCATTAAGAGTTAAACTCAACTTTATGCATTGAATTTTTCACTGTCTACACCATAAGGATGGACTTACAATATTAATTGAATTCGATAGTTCTACAAATCACCAAATGACTTGTTATTACTCATATGAACTTATTTCTCGGGATTTCTAATCATGCAAGTCTGGTTCCCATCCCTCGATATATCGTTCACCAGTCTTCTTCCTAGTGTTTTTGTTAAAGGATCGATCAAATTCATTTTTGACCTCACAATAATATGTTTTAGGCGAATATGTCTATTCTCCCATCTCCCTCACAATAATATGTTTTAGGTCAATATGTCTATTCTTGCCGTTATAGGTCTTGTTCTTTGCCCTAACTATTGCAACTTGGCAATCACAATGCATAGACACAGACAGAATTGGTTTCATCCATCAAGGGATATCCGCTAAAAGGTTTCTTAATCACTCATCCTCCATGCCAGCCTTTTCTAAGGCAATAAACTCAGACTTCATTGTAGATCGAGCTATACACTTCTGCTTGCAAGATTTCCAAGACACTACACCCCCACCAAGGATGAACACATAACCACTTGTGGATTTTGTCTCATCTGAATTAGAGATCCAGTTAGCATCGTTATACATTTCTAGTACAGCAAAAAATCCACTATATAATATACCATAATTAGCAGTTCTTTTAAAATATTTTAACAATCTAGATATAGCGTCCAAATGTTCCTTATTGGGGTTATGTGTGTATTTAGTTAACCTGCTAATGACATACATAATATCAAGACGTGTACAATTCCTTATTGAACATAACCATTTTGTCACACAGAATCACCTTTATTTTTCTTAAGTTTAACACTTGCATCATAAGATGTAAGAAACATATTTGTAACCAAAATGATTGAATTTTTTAAGTATCTTATCCATATAATATTCTTGAGATAACATAAAACCGTTAGAAGTTCTCAATATTTTAATTCCAAAAATTACATCTGTCTCAGCCATGTCTTTTAGATTAAACTTAGATATCAAGAATTTTTTAGTATCTTTAACAACTTCTAGATTTGTACCCATTATTAGCATATCATCAACATATAGGCAAATAATAACTCCCGATTTATTAGAGAAATTGCAATATATATGTTTATCAACATCATTAATTTTAAAGTCATTTGACAATGATACATTATCAAATTAATCATGCCAATATTTTTGTGCTTGCTTTAAACCATATAATGATTTAATTAAGTTGCATATCATATGTTCTTTACCTGGTACAGTCGTCCCTTCTTATTGCTCTATATAAA
This sequence comes from Ilex aquifolium, assembly GCA_951799425.1. NCBI lineage: Eukaryota > Viridiplantae > Streptophyta > Magnoliopsida > Aquifoliales > Aquifoliaceae > Ilex > Ilex aquifolium. Next base: position 18,254,614 of record OX637409.1, read on the forward strand.
TTTTCTTCTCTAACAAATTCTATTCTAGTAATTGGAGAGTACATATCAAAATAACCAATATCTTTCTTTTGTTTATAACATTTGGCTACTAATCTAGCCATGTATTTATCAACTGTGCTATCGAATCTTAATTTCTTTTTAAAAATTCATTTACATCCAATAAGTTTTGCACCAGACAGTAATTTTACTAATTCCCATATATGGTTAGACATTATAGAGTCTAACTCGTTTTTAATTGTTTCTTTCCAAAAAAGAGCGTCTTGTGAATTTACTACTTTCTCATATGTTTGTGGGTCATTATCAATTAGAAATGTGAAAAAAAAAATACATCTCCTAAGTTGGGCTCTTTCCTTATTCTTTTACTTCCTCTTAGTTCAAGTACTTCTTCCCTAGATATGACGACTTTAGATCCATTATTTAATGGAATCAATTTTCCCTCATTCAATACCTTATTTTTCATGGGAAAAATAATTTCAAAAAATATTGAATTTTTTGCTTCAATAATTGTGTTAGGCTCCAAAATATTATTCTCACTTTTAAGTACTAGAAATCTATAAGTAGTACTATATATCGAATAGCCTATAAAAATACAATCTGATGCTTTGGAACCTAATTTCCTCCTCTTTAGTTCTATCAACATAACTTTGACTAAACACCCTCACACTTTTAAGTATTTTGAGAATGGTAGATGTCCTACCCAATGTTTATAAGGAATTTTTCTTGTTGTCTTATATGGAATGCTATTTTGAATATGACATGCAGATAAAATGGCTTCTACCCATAAATTATCTGGTAGTCCTGAACTTATTAGCATAGCGTTCATCATTTCTTTTAAAGTTCTATTTTTCTTTCTACTAAACTATTAGATTCTCGTGAATATGGAGGGGTAACTTCTTGTATAATACCATGTTGCTCGCAATAGTTATTAAAGGAATTAGATTTGTATTATCCTCCCCTATCAGTTCTTAGCTTCTTTATTTTCTTGTTCAGTTGATTTTCTACTTCTAGTTTGTATTTGATAAACATTTCACTAGCTTCATCTTTATTTCTAAGTAAATATAATTTTGTGTACCTAGAAAAATCATCGATAAAAGTAATATAGTTTTTTTTTTCACCTCTTGTCATGGTATGTTTAAGGCCACCTAAAACACTATGTACTAGGTTTAGTAACTCGATCTCTCTTCAACCAATTTAGAGGACTTTTTAGTAATTTTATATTCAACACAAACTTCACATTTATCAACATTCAAATCTACAAAATTAGATATAAGCCCTAATTCTCTCATTTTCTTGATATAAGAAAATTTGGCTTGACCTAATCTACCATGTCACATATCAACTAGTCAAGCATATAAGCAAATGAACTAGATGCACTTTCATTCAAGATTTCAACAATGTTTTGAACATAAAGACCCTTATTACAATAGTCTTTTCCCACAAATGTGTCATTCTTGGTCATAATAATCTTCTCACTTTCAAATGTTACTTTCACTCCAACTTTATTTAAGACAGATATCGACACTAAGTTTTAACGAATATTAGGCACGTAAAGCACATCAGACAATAAGAGGATTTTCCCAGAATTTAATTTTAGTGACACTTTTCTTTTACCCATGACATTCGAGGGTCTAGAGTCACCCATAAATACTTGTTCCTATCCGTCCCCCAGATGAATGTAGGAGGTGAAAGTACTTCTGATGCCACAGATGTGTGTGATAGCCCCAAAGTCTACCAACCAATTTTTTGCAGTAGCAACCATGTTAACCTCGAAAACGATCGCAACAATAATGTCATCCGACTCAACCAAATTGACATTCAGCTTAGCAAGTTTGTTGTTCCGCTTTCAGTGTCGACATTCTTGAGCATGATGACCTGACTTACCATAAACAAAGCAATTACTTTTCTTTTTAAAATTAGTACCTTGGCCCTTACGAAATTTTTTCTCATTGTGGTTTGTTTTACCCTGAGGCTTATTCGTCTCCACAACATTGGCCTTGGAAATTTTTTCCTTAGCCTTTTCAATTTTGTCCTTCAAACGGTTTTGCTACTCAATCCTAATATGAATAATCACATCTTCCAAACACATCTTTTCGTTTGTGCTTCAGATTATTTTTATAAATCTTCCATGAATCAATGATTCATTCATTCCTCAACTCGTTAACAATTAGATTATACTCATGAATTTGAGAAGACACATCCTTATACTCAACCATTTTATAATCTAGAAAATTTTCAATAGCATACTTTTTGATCCTAGCATCTTTGACAATATACTTTTTCACCAAATTCTCCCAAATCTCTCAAACATGCTTGTAAATTGTAGTAAACATCAAACAATTCATTCGACAAACCTTATTAGACTTTTTCCATTTTTCCTTTTCTCTTTCATAATGTTCTGTATCTTCTTTAGGTTCTAACTCAGTCTAGACATGGGCAACACATGCAATATCTAATAACATCAAAATCCTTTGTTGCCAATGCTTAAAATTAGATCCATTGAAAGACTCAATTTTTGTCACATCCAGAATGGTCTTGTTTATAATTGTAGCATCCATTTCGATCTACTCTTAAGATCTTTGTGAATCTGAAATATATGATGCTACAAATACTATAAATTAAGCAAGTAGAAAAATGAAAACTTATTTATAGAGGTGTGCAGTCACTGCCCTTAAGAGTAGATTTTGCCCCTCTAAGTACGAAACTCGGTGCAGCAAGTTATGACGCCCTACCCTCTAAGATTCAACTATCGCTTCTCCATAAGTGTGCACTCGTAAATGCGGAGGTGTTTGAACACTCTTGATTATTCAAATAGAGTAAAATAAATCACAAAGTATGAAAAGAAATAAAGAAACTCAGTATGTTGAATTCCAGAAATCCTTTGCAAAGCACACTGTATAAACTCTTCGTTTTCTTTTATGTGTATTCTCTTTTCTTGAAAACAAAACCATATGGCCTTATTTAATAATTAGAAAAGAAAAACAATAGGAATCCAAAGGCTAGAAATGTAAGGCTATAAATGCAATGGCTAATTGCACTGTGCAACATTATTGCTATGCAATGTTCAGCCATCAACATTTATAAGTTTTACAATCTATATTAATATTATAATGCTGCCAATGCTTCAAGGCAAGGAATGGAGAGCACTAATGCTCCATGTGATCCAGGATAAGAAACTTAAAGTGGTTCTTGTTGGCTTTGACCGGCTGACATCAATGAGAAACAAAATTTTCATTAAAAAAACAATCAGACCACTTGATTTAAAAGGATTTTATATTTTGAAATAATTATAACTTATTTACAACAGTTAGAACCCTAATATTTTGCTTATGTATACTTTTTTTTATGTTATACAAGCACCTACTATCTAGTGGATGTTGGTTACACTAACGAGGAAGATTTTTAGCTCCATACCGGGGGGGGGGGGGGTCAAAGATACCATCTAGAACGTTGGGTCAAAGTTGGTATCGGTTGGAATGATCATGAGAATAGACTTGATATTCCAAATGAAGACATATGGATCGAGTACCTAAAGGTGATTTATAACATTGTAGTTTTGTTAAGTTACTTAAAATTGTTTATATTATTAAACTTTATAGAAAGACAAAAATGCAAAGACATTATAGCCTTTGCAAAGAGAATGAGAGATAAAGTGTGGTCGTTCTTTGATGATTGGGGTATTATATTTGGAAAGGACTAGGCAACTGGTGAGTGTGCCGCGAGCTTTGAGGAGATGGAATCTGAGAATGTAGTTGAAGGTAATAACTCAATCGGTGATGCAATGTCAGCTGGGATGATGGAAGAGGGAGGAGTATCTCAAAGTGTGACTTAAGGCATGGACAATGCAACCATTACTCTTCAAAGTCGTAAACAAAGGAAGAAAAAAGGTAATGCATTGACGGATGCAATGGCTACAAGTCTTGAACAAATAACTAAGGTGTTTGGTGACTATGTGGAGAACAGTGGAAATCAATTGGCAAGTATTGCCCATAGGATTGAGTATGAGCAAGATGCAGCAACGACACGTAGAAACATACTTGCTGAGTTGTCTAATATTGAAGACCTTGCTATGCAACACTACCATGAGGCGGCATACAAAATTGCTTGAGACCCTATTAAGGTGGACATATTTTTCAGTTTGCCCAAGAAGGAACTGGCAGTTTGGGTTGATCGTCAACTTTGGCTAGGTGTAGATGTGTTATCAAGGTCAGATGTGACCCAATTTATGCTACTTGACTATTTTTGGTTGGTGCCTTGCTTTGGCATTTTGTGATGCATGAACTTATTTTGAGTGGTATGTAATAATTTTAGGATTAAGACTTGGTTATTGTGTTATTGGATAATGTATGGTACTTGGTTTATTTTTTAAACATTATGTGGTTAACTTGAATGGTTGATGAGGTGTATTTTTTATGGTTACAATTTATTTAAAAATATTTATTTTATATTTGAATGAGTTATTAAAAAAATAAATGTGAAAGTATATTTTTTTGGTTTAGAATGGGTTGCTGACTAATTTATAAACCAAACATGGTGGTGGATTGGATAAGATAGAAATATAATAGTCGATGAAAGCAAATTACGTCACTCTTATCTATGAGTCCCACAAAAATGTATAAGATGAATGTTTTATATCTCAAATTTGTATCTCAAATGTGTATCCCAAATGAATGGGAACCATTGGATGAGTGAGTTTCACCAACTTTTTTAATTGGGACTCACTGATCCAACCATCCTTATTGATTTGGGATGCACATTTGGGATACAAATTTGGGATATATAACATTACTCTATATATAATCTAACCAAAGAGGAAAAATGACTGAATATACCGATTTATAGCCTATCCGGATGACAACTGAGCGAGTTTAGATTGGACAAGAAAAAATATTTTTTTAAATATATAATCCACTGCAACTCTGTCATCTAAACATACCCTAAATTTTAATAAATTTTAGTTACTAAATAAATCTGAGTGAGCTTAAAAAATAAAGCTTAGTGGTTGACTCAGTGTGTTCAATTAAAAAAAATAGTAGGACTGCTACTCAACAATTATTAATAAAATAAAATTTGTTAAATTTTTTTGTAGAAATACCATTCTTTACATAGAAATCTCTCTATAAGGGCACTTACACGAAATAAATCTAATACAACACGACTTTAAAATTAACAAGATTGATAGATACACAATTTTTTTTTTTAAAGGGGTGCAACACGAGTACTTCCCAGAAAGTCACCCATCCTAGTATTACTCTCGCTCAAACACGCTTAACTGCGGAGTTCTGATGGGATCCGGTGCATTAGTGTTGGTATGTTCGCATTAGTGCTTAACATGATTGATAGATACACATAATAAATGAGTTAGATTAATATTTGACATTTATACCATATTAAATAATTTTTTTGTATATAATAACAAAACTACAACGCAAATTATAATGACATCATTCAAAAATATCATTCAAAAATAACAATACGTGCACGATCCCACACACGACCAATTGATTCTTTTTCTTTTGAAAAAGTGTACTAAATCATTAAAGAAATTGATTCTTTTTCTTTTGAAAAAGTGTACTAAATCATGTACTAAATCATTAAAGAAATTGATTCTTTTTCTTTTGAAAAAGTGTATTAAATCAATAAAGAAAATGAATAATCAAATAGGGTGGTGGGGTCGACCTATTCTTTTTCTTCACTACATTATTGTCAATCTTATCATCAACAAGATTGTGGTACAGTTAAAAAAATCTCGATATTGTACTATTAAAATTTATAAGTTTTGTAGGTTAAAATATATATTTTTGAGTTTGTTGTTGTTTTCAAAAAATTTCTAGGTTAAAATATAAATTTTTGAGTTTGATTACAACAAACAAAATTTTTATGGTTTAAATTACAACTTTTATAAGGTTATTTGTAACTTTTGAAAAGATTGTAAATAATCTATAAGAGTTGTAAATGACCCTTAAAATTTTAAAATAACCCTCAAATTTTATAAAAAGAAAATCCCCATAAAAATTATAAATACCGTTATGGCACTGAAATTTTTTTATTTTTTATTTATAGTAGATTGCTCCTTTAATTCAATCTTTTTTTTTTTTTTTGAAAAAGTGTACTAAATCATTAAAGGAATTGATTCTTTTTCTTTTGAAAAAGTGTACTAAATCATGTACAAAATCATTAAAGAAATTGATTCTTTTTCTTTTGAACAAGTGTGCTAAATCCATGTCGGGATTAAGATAAATAATCTCATAAAAATTGTCAAGATTCGAACTCATTACGTCTACCTCGTTATTACTTGAGCTATCTCTTGGCATTTCTCTCTCTCTCCTTTCACGCACACTCTCTATCCTTCTTTTTCTTTTTCTGTCTACTTAACAGCTGCACATTTTTTTTTTATGAATTTATAATTTTTTTTGGGGAGGAGAATATTGAACCCTTGACCTCAAGAAGACAAAGTCTTTATAAGACCTCAAGAAGACAGTGTTCATAAGGTAAGGAGTACCATTAGACCAAAGGTGCGTTGATTAACAGCTACACATTAGAGGTAATGTTTTAGGGCTGCAACTATTTAAGCTCTGGTTTTATGTTTGTTTGTTTGTTTGTTTGTTTTTGTTTTCCATATTGTGGGATGTTACAAAGTGCTATACAAATAAAATGTTTCTGCAGCCCTTCCCCTAAACTCTGGTGTTATTCAATCTTAGCCTTACCTCTATTCAGTCCATAGTCTTACGTGCTATAACATAATACAGATTCTGGTGGCCTCAATGTCGGAAACAAACATAATAAGCTTGAAGCTTCTTGTGGACAAGAATTCTAAGAAGGTGGTCTTTGCAGAGGCTAGTAAGGACTTTGTGGACTTCCTATTTGGACTGCTAGAGCTGCCCCTTGGTTCCATTCTGAGCCTTCTGATCCAGCATGGCGTGGCTGGGTCATGGTCCTTGGGTAGAGTCTATGAGAGTGCCAAAAACCTTGACCCCAGCTATTTACAACCAGACCAAACCATGAACTTCCTCCAGAGACCCTCTTCAAGTACGTCAAGTACTAAGCAAACCTATCTACTGGACAAATTTGCATATAATAGAGAGTCTAGCAGCGCCTCGTTCTCGAGCACCCCCGCGTTCGGGAGCAGCAGCTCCTCGTTCGGGAGCAGCAGCTCCTTGTTCGGGAGCAGCAGCTCCTCGTTCGCGTGCAGCACCACGATGAGCAGCCACTCGAGCAAAGAGAAAGAGGTGGATGGATACGTTAAAGCAGCAGTGGTATACATGGTGATGGATGATCTTACAGTGAAACCCATGTCCACTATCTCTAGCATTACTCTTTTCAACACTATTGGGGTAAAAGATATGAGTAGTTTCCAAGAGAAGATTGTAGAGATCAACATGAAAAAGGTCTTGTTTTGCTTCTTTTTTCTTCTTCTTCAAAATCTTTGTTCGAGCATGAGTTTGTTTCAGTTTAATCATTGATGGTTTTGTGTTTTTCTTTGTACCTTCAGGCATTGGAGATGGTGAAGACCTCCTTTGAGTCTACTACAGTCCTCTCCGATGTGTTTATTGGGAAGCAGCCACCAGTAGACTGTAATTCAGAAAGCAAAAGGTGCCATTAAAATTACCCTTGCATCCATTCGATTAAAAACAATCTTTTGTTTTGATATAGGGTGGTTTTTGTAAGGAAAATGCTCTGTTCCTTTGCCTGACTATTTTGCAGGGAGAATTGTGAGTTTGCAACAAGTCTCGTGTCGACATTAACGAGACAGTGAGGGATGTTTGGCTCAGGCTGTAAGGATAATGGTTGATTAGGCCACTGGTGTTTTTTCTAGTTAGTGATTTGTTTCTATGATTGTAAGATAAAGTATACCAATTCTGGCTAGTATGGACTGCTTTGTCTACCCATTCATTTGTCAATTTTGTGTAGCATTGCTGATTGCTCCTCTTCCTCCGATAGAGGTGTAAAATGGGCTGGGCCGCAACAGCCATAATCCTTTTGACAGTGGGCAAATGCATTGAACTAGCTGTGTTGGGCCTGCTGCCCTTCCGGCCAATCAATGCAGGTCCGTTTCAATGGCAGTTGGAATTTTGCTCAAATTGACAAATTATCCAATCCCAACAGCTTTATAAACTTGTGTGTAGAATTTAGGAAACAAGGGATAGAAAAGAAGTAGAGTTGGTCTTTAAGTCTGCTGAATATTATTAACTGAATGGAAATGGCTATATCTTATGAGCAATGCTAGAGAGACCTAATTTAGGGACCTAATGATGTGGCTTCAATGTAACCATTGGATTAGTTGTGAGTTCCAATGTTATATGGAGCCCACAACCAATCCAATGGTTATATATCATTAGGTCCGTAAATAAGATCCCCAAATTAGGTTCAAATAGCATTTCTCATATCCTTATAGCCTTACACAACTTGGAATGAAAGAAACAACAATGCAAACTAATAGGAAACCATAACTACCATGGTTGGTGCCTTGCTATGGCATTTTGTGATGCATGAACTTATTTTGAGTGGTATGTAATAATTTTAGGATTAAGACTTGGTTATTGTGTTATTGGATAATGTATGGTACTTGGTTTATTTTTTAAACATTATGTGGTTAACTTGAATGGTTGATGAGGTGTATTTTTTATGGTTACAATTTATTTAAAAATATTTATTTTATATTTGAATGAGTTATTAAAAAAATAAATGCGAAAATATATATTTTTTTGTTTAAAATGGGTTGGAGGCTAATTTATAAACAAAATATGGTGGTGGATTGGATAAGATAGATGTATAATAGTTGATGAAAGCAAATTACATCACTTTTATCTATGAGTCCCACAAAAATGTATAATCTAACAAAATAGGAAAAATAACCGAATATACCGATTTATATCCTATCCGGATGACAACTAAGTGAGTTAAGATTGGATAGAAAAAAATATCTTTTTAAATATATAATCCACTTCAACCCTGTCATCTAAATATACCCTAAACTTTAATAAATTTTAGTAACTAAATAAAGCTGTGAGTGAGCTCAAAAAATAAAGTTCAGTGGTTGACTCGGTTTTTTCTATTAAAAGAAATAATAGGACTTACTACTCAACTATTCTTAATAAATAAAATTTGTTAAATTTTTTTGTACAAATACCATTCTTCACATAGAAATCCCTTAATCACGTACACGAAATAAATCTAACACGACACGACTTTAAAACTAACAAGATTGATAGATACACATAATAAATGAGTTAGGTTAATATTTGACATTTATACCATATTAAATAATTTTTTTTGTAGATAGTAACAAAACTACAACACGAATTATAATGACATCATTCAAAAATAACAATACGTGTGCGATCCCACACACGACCAATTGATTCTTTCTTTTGAATAAGTGTATTAAATCATTAAAGACAATTACTATCAAATAGGGTGGTGGGGTCGACCTATTCTTTTTCATTACCACATTATTGTCAATCTTATCATCATTAAGATTGTGGTACCGTTAAAAAAAATTCGGTATTGTACCATCAAAATTTATAAGTTTTGTGAGCTTTGTTTTCAAAAATTTTGTAGGTTAAAATATAAATTTTTTAGTTTGATTATAACAAACAAAATTTATAAATTTTGAAGTCATATTATAATTTTTATGGTTTAAATTACAACTTTTATAAGGTTATTTGTAACTTTTGAAAAAATTGTAAATACTCTATAAGAGTTGTAAATGACCCTTAAAAATAAAAATAACCCTCAAATTTTATAAAAAAAATCCCCATAAAACTTATAAATACCATTATGGCACTGAAATAATTTTTTTTTTTTACAGTATATTGCTCATCTACTCCAAATTTTTTTTGTTTTTTTTAGGCGAAAAAAAAAATAGAGACAAAGGAAAACACCTAGACAATAGGCCCTCTATTAGGGTCTGTTTGGTTAGGAAGAAAAAAATGATGGAAAGTGAAAATGATAGAAATTGAAGTGAAAGAAAAGAAAATGATAGAAAATATATTTTCATGCATGTATTTGGTTAGAATGAAAAATTTACGGGAAAGTTTTAAAACAATTTCATTCTATTGTTTGAAAGAAAGTAAAGGTATAAGAATTTTTTTATAATTGTCTAAATTAACCTTAATTATATTAAATCGGTTTAAAAAAAATATGTAATTACAATTTAAAGTAAAATTTTTTTAAAAAAGTGGCTCGAAACTTAATTCTAAGACAATCACCAACACAAAGGTCTTTGGGCCAAATTATGTGATTAATTAAATTCATACCAAATTTTTTTTTAAAATTAATAACCAATAAAATATTTTAAGAAAAATAAGAGTACAATGGGAAATTAGTTATAGATCACAACTTTATTGCATTTCTTTGTATTTTTTACAAGAATAAAAAGTTGGTTATTTGTGAGAAAATTTAAGGATGAAAGAAAATTATTTTTTCTATCATTTTCCTTTTCATGCTAACCAAATACATGAAAATTTTAAAAAGTTTCTTTTTCTTGTATTTTCTACCATCCTCCCGCTAAACAAACGAACCTTTAATGAAATCATAAGGCCAATATAGCGGTCAATTAAATATGAGCTCCAAAACTAGGGGTGGCAATTTTTGATACGACACGATAATTCGATACGAACACAACACAAATAAATGGGTTTGGGTTAACTATTTTTTAGTACAAACCCGTGTATGACACGACCCATCAACACGAAGTGTTAATGGGTCGTGTTCGGGTTCAACCCGAATTGACCCGTCAACATGAAGTTTTTAACTCGAATGAGATTGACCTGACATTTTAGTTGCATGAATGAGTTTTCATGTTTTGATGGCTTGTTTTTTCCATTACTTCTGATGTTTAATTTGGTTACGCAATGTACGATTAACATATTTAATTAGTATTATAGAAATAAAATATTAATTATTTGTAACTGTTTATCAAATACTGACATAATTATTGTATAAAAAAGATATTATTAATCATTACTATTATTATTATTATTATTATTAAGTTAATTTTTAGTTTGTAGAAAAAGTATGAGGAGAGATTCAATTAAGTGAAAATAAAATCTTAGCGTTAAATTTTTATTCAAAGTTTATGTGGGTCAACATGAATATGAACACGAACACGACACAAAAATAAACAGGTCAACTCGACACGACACGATTAGTTAAATGGGTTGAGTTAGAATTGACTAATGTTCGACACGACACGAACCCGACACAATACGACCCGATTGCCACCCCTATCCAAAACTCAATCCTCTACCTTCTTTGCCCTTTTTCAGTGGTTGCTCTGCTTACGCTCAAGAGTCGAGACAAGCCGACACATTCGTCCCCCTTTTCTTTGGGTAAATTTCTTCTCCTCTACGGTAGAGAAATCGAACAGATTGCTCCGAAGCAAAGGTAATGTCTCTCTCTATATATGTGTGTGCATCTGTGCATTGTATATATCTGTTATACTAACTACATCTATTAGGGTTTTTCTAGGGTTCTATAAGTATTGTGACGTTGAAAAAAAAGGACTCTTTTTGGTTGTTTACGGTATTTTTATCTTCTGAATTTGGCATTTTATGTTGTTCTTTGTATGTAAATTGCTTTGTTGATGAGATCCCAATGGATTACTCTGAATCTTTTGTCATCCTTTTTTGCTCAATAAATTCCATATGGTTGTAACACCCAGGAAATAACTCATACTCTGGTGATTGAAATTAATGGAAACTGTAGTTAACATTCCCTTTTATCCTTCATCTAGAAAATGCAATATCTGCTAAAGATGGATGTATGTGAGCTCTTGACACGTAACGTTACTCCACAATTGGTTAGCCCTTTTGGTATTGAAGTGGTTGTTTAAGACCTTATAAACGTCTCTCTCTTGATGGAGAGTTTGTGTTCTGTTTTCATATGTTGAAATAAGAGGCGAAGAAATCAATGGTCGGGAACGACAGTCTGAAATTTCATCATGGTCGGAGAGATTTCAGAGCTTGGTATTCTAACCAAGTGAAATTTCTCTGTTTTTTTCTGTTCATATTGATGATGTTTTTTAAGACCTCGTGATGTCTTTCTCTTGATGGAGAGTTTATGTTCTGTTTTCATCTGTACAAATAAGATGTGAAGGTCTCAATGTCAAGGATGGCATTCTAAAATTTCATCATGGTCAGACAGACTTCACCTCTTCATCCTCTGACAAAGTGAAATTTCTCAGTTTTCTCTTCGCTGTCACAGACTGGATGTCTCCCCTCTCTCTCTATTCTTTTTTTTGGTTCAATGGTCAATGGCACTCCTCATTAATTCCCTCTCCGGTCTGGCCAAAGACAAGTCATTCATACGAAGACTATGGTATCTAAACCTCATAAAAAATGTCAAGATTTAAACTCAAGAGTTGCCAAAATTCAAATTCAGGACGTCTAAGTTTATAGTTCGACCATATTACCACTTGAGCTACCCTCGACGTTTCTCTCTCTCTTCTTTCACACAGACTCCCTATCCTTCTTTTCTTTTTTTGTCTACTTAACAGTTGCACATTAGCAGTAAAGTTTTAGAGCTACAACTATTTAAGGTTGCCTTTGGTAACGCGTTTCTGTTTTTGTTTTCAATTTTTGCCAAAATAAAAATGTGTTTGCGATGTGTTCTTAATTTTTTTTTAGTAATTCTGTTTTAAAAACAAGGCCAAAAAATAAAAACACAAAAAAGATGTTTTCAAAAACATGAAAAAATAGAAACATGGGCGAGGGAGAGTGGGACTTAATGAGGTCCAACCATTGAATCCCATTAGTAACAAAAATTCTATTTTTTGGTGGAAGTATTTAAATCTCACATTCCCCACATTTTACATGTCTTCTCTCTCTCTCTCTCTCTCTCTCCATCTTCAGATCTATTCTCGATGGTGGTGGTATGTGCTTCAACTTTAATATTGTAAACCCAAGCGCAAGTTGAGCGAAATAATATATTTCTCGGAAGACTGAGGTCGAACCCTTAGGGAATTGTAAAATAGCAGCAATCACACAAATACTAAAGCAAACTTGTAAGAATAATTTGTTTAAGAGATTGTTGAGTTGAAAATATTGATTGAAATAATTAAAACAGTATAACAAAAGTACTAGAGCATCAGGTACTCCCTCTCAATTTTATACAATAATGATTAAAGACTTAATTCTTAATTCTAGACAAGAATCAAATGTCGGTTGATTCAAGTCACCGAATTAAGCAATAAAACCACAATTTATAATCAAAAGATTATTCAGGAACCTGAATAACCATCCAACTATATTATTCTATGAAATAATGATAATTAACTTAAGCGTGGAATAACCAGTTATTTACTCGCAGTGAAATTCAAGCAATCAATGTACGTGGCACAATGACTCAAGGATTTTTACAGAACAAAAATTTTGCTAAGAAATCAAAAGCTGAATTAACAAAATATCACATATCATTAAGCTCAAAGTCAATAACATTACCGTACTTCATTGAGAGGTCCTCCCCTAGTTCTAGCGTAACCTTCTAGCTAGACATGATAAACTAAAACCAAAAATAATATATGAAAAGAATAATAATGTTAATTTTAATTCTAATTATAATTCTTCTCTCTCAATAGATGAGAGCCCCTATTTATAGTAAAATAAATCCTAGGTATAGGTAGGAGATCTAAGGTTGGCTTGGAAGAAATTCATTTCCAAATAGAAGTCTTTTAAAGTTAAATCCCGTACATAAAATCTTAGGGCCCGCGGGTAGGGGTGCAACTTGGGTTGGTCAACCCGAGCCCAACCCGAAAAAATTAGGGCTTGGGCTAGAGTTTTTAATACTTAGGTTGGACTTGGGTCAAAAAACCTCAACCCGAATTCAATTTGGGCCGGACTCGGGTTGAGGCATTGGCAACCTGATTTCAACCCGAACCCGACAAATTAAAAAATAATTTTATATATATAAAACATTAGCACTTTTTTTCATTTTTACTCCATCGTCCTCTGTTTCTTGTTGCTTGCTACTCTATTATGCGTGATTAGTAGTGATAGTGTGATGTTTTAAGTTTAATGTTTTTATGGGTCTAATTTCTATGTTTTCTGGGATTACGCTTTGAGATCTCTAGTTTTTTTGTGTGAAAGCAGATGATCAATAATCGTGCACTGTTATGAATGAAATATATGGATTGTTTTATGAATTTGTAATTATTCCCCCCTCTCTCTATCTCTCTTGCAGTGAATCCGAATTCAACCCGAGCCCGCCCGAATTAAACTCGGGCAGTGCTCGGGTTGAGTTCCTCAACCCGAGGTAGGGTTGAAGATTATATACCTAGGGTTGACTGTCGAACCCGCCCAACCCGCCCGAGTTGCACCCCTACCCGCGGGTACACAATCTGTCCAGAATTCGATCTTGAATTTCGCATATTTGGAGGCTGAATTACGAAATTTTCGTAAAATACACTTTTGTAGCCCTTGAAGTCTTCTTTCCAACCCCACAAAAATCAGGTAAATCCGATATCAGAGTCAAGAGTTATGGCCAAAATACTGAAGACGTGTCAAATTCTTATCTTTTAGGAAACTTTCCTAATCCAACTTTAAATGAGTTTTCTTTTCACTTGGACTCTTATAAGGATTAAAATTGTTGATTTATCTTCAAGTCTTCCTATCTCAACCTTGACTCTTCAATCCTTATCAGTTATGATTCTTCTTTTAGTGATTGCTTCACTTGCATTATCCATTATTACTCTAAATCAACCAATTTACCTGCAAAATAAACCAAACAACTAGAAAAAATATCAAACTAGAAAATTAAGGAATTTAACACATTTAATCACAAATAATATGCAATTAACCAATCATTAATTATAATAAAATAGCACTTTTGATGATTAATCAGTATGGTGTTGGTGGTGGATTTTTTGTGGTTCGATGGTGGGTTTTCAGGGGGTTTGGTGGTGGGTTTTGGATGGGTTGAGTGGTGGATTTTGGGTGGGTTGGTGGTGGGTTTCCATGTGTCGGGTGTTGGGAGGCATTTTTTTGGTGGTTGGGTGGTGGGTGGCAGTTTTTTGGTGGTTGGGTGGTACATCCCCAATTGTATTTTGAAAAGCGATTAAAAAATTAGGGAAATTTAGAGGCCGGTCCCCCTATATGGATTTGTTTGGACTTAAGTCCGTCAAGTAAACTTATTTGTTATGAAGTCCGTTTTTTATCAATTTTACCATACTATCCCTTCCCTTTAGAAGTGAAATAAAACTAAAAATTAAAAATTTCTAAATCTTATGAGTTTGACTAACATTAAAATATCTTCTCTCTCATATCTATCTATATTCATATATAGGTTAAGAGTTTGATTAACATTTAAATTTTTCCTCTCTCTTATCTATCTATATCCATAGATAGTATATATATATAGTAACATTAAAAATAAAAAATAGTAACATTCAAATACAAAAAAAAGTTATCATTTGAACACAAAAAATAATATATTTGAACACAAAAAATAATATATTTAAACACAAAAAAATAGTAACATTTAAACATTAAAAAAATTGAAATAGTCAATATTAATATTTTTAAAAAATAACAACAATAACATGTTCAACAAAAATAGTAACATGTTTAACAAAAACTGTAACATACTTAACAATAATTATTTCTCTCAAATTTAAACGCAAAAAATAGTACCATGAACAGTAACATACTCAACAAAAATAGTAATACGAATTTGAATATATATATATATATATTCGGCTACCACTTTCCTCACCATAGCACTGCCACCATCGCACCATCGTCACCTCCCGAGCAACGCCAACCATCACGTTGTCATCACCTTCACAACAACGCTCACCACCATCACCACCACACAAAAGCCCATTCAAGTTCCACTCTGGTAGCTCTTTTTAACTCCACACCACTGCCACCACTATACTTGCATCATCTTCATAACAATCCAACGTGTATATATATATAGAGAGAGAGAGAGAGAGTGCTTTGAATTTGAATTTTAAATTTATGATGAAGATTTTATTGACATATTTTAATTGATATTGAATTAAGGGATAACAATTTCCAAAATAGGAAATTAATTTAACTTCCTTTCAAGGAAGGGTATTTTTGAGATAAAAAAAAAAAAGTGGATTTAAGTCATTACATATAATTTTAAACATAGACTTAGCCCCTTATAAGTTTTCTTGCAGGACTTATCTCCAAACAAGTACGTCTAAGGAGACTCACTTCCAATTTTCACAAAAAAATAACCAAAACTGATGAGTCCGAAATTAACTGGGCCAAGTCCAACGAATCAAGAGAGGCCCACGTCATCCCGGAACCCAAGTCATCAAGTCAAGGAGTCATCAAGTCAAAGAGGAGTCCAAGGGGACCCTCCCAAAGGGGCGCCGCCCAAGGGGGGCCACCCAAGGGGATCATTTCCCTCCTTAGTTCCACGCTCCCTCTCATGCGCAGTCCTTCGCCCTCCTTACTTTATCACTCCAACTCAAAGTCCAGCCTAGCTCAGGATACTCCTCCGACGGAATAGGAGCACGAGGGAGAGAATATCGAGATACGCACCGGAGATCAAATCCTACCATAACTGTACTTACCAATATAGTAGAAACTCTCTCCCTCACGTCACCGTCTCAACTCACCGCTTCACCATACCTATATAATGTAAGCCCTCTCCACATAGAGGGCATGTCCAAGGAACTTGGAGACCTCTAAAATTTGAGATCCCTACACACACTACACCTCCATACACACATTATTTCTCTCTCCCAAAGCACTGTAATACTCCCGGAGTTACTCTTCCAGTAACATTGTTCATCAATAAAGATCTCCGGCCACCGCAGCCGTTCCCAAGAGTGGAGTAGGTCACCCGGACCGAACCACTATAAATCTTTGTGTTGACTCTATATTTGCTGTTTTGCCATTGATCTGTCATTGATTGCCTATTTATTGCTCATTAATTATCCTGTTCATATACTTGACTGTTGATCTTACACGAAAATCAATTTGTGCATTATCAAAAACAACCATAATACCGAACATGCTTTCAATTTTTGTTTTCGTAATTTTTTAAATATAAATGACTATCAAATATGTTTTATATTTTCAGTTTTTATCATAGAAAAAACAAAAATTAGTTCTGTTTTTTTTATTAAAAAAAAATATAAAAACGGAAACGTTACCAAACGCATCATAAGCTTTGGGGTCTTTAACTACAAAGCACCACTGACCCAACCCACTTTAATTTTATAATCTATTTGTTTGTTTTTGTGTAGCTAACCACCACAAACCGTAGCACATGGCATTATAAATCCAATTTTTTAAATCTATTTGGTTGCTTTTGTTTGTGTGAGAGAATTGTTTATACTCTGATTCTTTACATCGTGCAGTAACTCTCCCATTTCACTGCTCCTCGAATTCTCTGTCTCCTACTAACTCTGGTTTTATGTTTGTTAGTTTTTGTTTTCCATATTGTGGGGTGTTACAAAGTGCTATACAAATAAAATGTTTCTGCAGCCCTTCCCCTAAACTCTGGTGTTATTCAATCTTAGCCTTACCTCTATTCAGTCCATAGTCTTACGTGCTATAACATAATACAGATTCTGGTGGCCTCAATGTCGGAAACAAACATAATAAGCTTGAAGCTTCTTGTGGACAAGAATTCTAAGAAGGTGGTCTTTGCAGAGGCTGGTAAGGACTTTGTGGACTTCCTATTTGGACTGCTAGAGCTGCCCCTTGGTTCCATTCTGAGCCTTCTGATCCAGCATGGCGTGGCTGGGTCATGTTCCTTGGGTAGAGTCTATGAGAGTGCCAAAAATCTTGACCCCAGCTATTTACAACCAGACCAAACCAAGAACTTCCTCCAGAGACCCCAGAGACCCTCTTCAAGTACTAAGCAAACCTATCTACTGGACAAATTTGCATATAATAGAGAGTCTAGCAGCCCCTCGTTCTCGAGCAGCAGCCCCTCGTTCTCGAGCAGCAGCCCCTCGTTCTCGAGCAGCAGCCCCTCGTTCTCGAGCAGCCACGCGTTCGGGAGCAGCCACTCGAGCAAAGAGAAAGAGGTGGATGGATACGTTAAAGCAGCAGTGGTATACATGGTGATGGATGATCTTACAGTGAAACCCATGTCCACTATCTCTAGCATTACTCTTTTCAACACTATTGGGGTAAAAGATATGAGTTGTGTCCAAGAGAAGATTGTAGAGATCAACCTGAAAAAGGTCTTGTTTTGCTTCTTTTTTCTTCTTCAAAATCTTTGTTCGGCGTGAGTTTGTTTTGGTTTAATCATTGATGGTTGTGTTTTTCTTTGTACTGTCAGGCTTTGGAGCTGGTGAAGACCTCCTTTGAGTCTACTACAGTCCTCTCCGATGTGTTTATTGGGAAGCAGCCACCGGTAGACTGTAAGTCAGAAAGCAAAAGGTGCCATTAAAATTACCCTTGCATCCATTCGACTAAAAACAACCTTTTGTTTTGATATTGGGTGGTTTTTGTAAGGAAAATGCTCTGTTCCCTTGCCTGACTATTTTGCAGGGAGAATTGAGTTTGCAACAAGTCTCATGTCGACATTAACGAGACAGTAAGGGATGTTTGGCACAAGCTGTAAGGATAATGTTTGATTAGGTCAGTGGTACTTTTTTTAATTAGTGATTTCTTTCTATGATTGTAAGATAAGTACACCAATTCTGGCTAGTATGGACTGCTTTGTCAATTTTGTGTAGCATTGCTGATTACCACTCTTCCTCCTGTAGCGGTGTAAAATGTGCTGGGCTGCAACAGCCACAATCATTTTGACAGTGGGCCAATGCATTGAACTAGCTGTGTTGGGCCTGTTGCCCTTCCGGCCTATCAATGCAGGAACAATGCAGGTCCGTTTCAATGGCAGTTGGAATTTTGCTCAAATTGACAAATTACCCAATCCCAACAGCTTTAATTGACAAATTACCCAATCCTAACAGCTTTGTAAACTCTCTACCCCAACAGCTATTGTATGGTAGTTTGGTAATTTAATTTAGGATTAATTACAAAATACTCCCCTGACGTTTAGGTCACATTCAATCAACTACCTCTGATTTTAGTTTTAACAATTTACCCCTTGAGAGTTTGAATATTTGTAAATTAAGTCTAGCCGTTAATTTTGATAGTGAAAAATGATAAAACATTTATTTGTAAATGATATGATCTCAAATTCTACGAAAAAACAAAATAACCCTTCACGTCATTTTGTCTTGGCAAAAAGAACAAGAAGTTTTTTTACGAGAGAAATTTTTTTTGAATTCAGGATAATTTTTTGTTTTCAATAAATTCGAGATCATGTGACTTAATGTCCATTATTTTTCATTGTCAAAACTAACAATTAGAGTTAATCGAAAAATCTACAAACTTTGAGTGGATAATTTGTTGAAATTCAACAAAAAAAATTGATTGCAATTTCAAGTAACATTTTATAATTAACCCTTTAATTTATTGAACTTCTCTACGGTACCCACGACTGAAGAAGGGGCACAACACAACCAGGGCGAATCACGTGTGCGTCATGCCCAGCACGGATAGGCACACACACAAGACTAAGTGGCTCGTGCCAGTGTGACATGACACAATCATTAATTATCTAATAATTTATTATTATTTTTTTTTATCAAATCAATATGAATTGTTTTTTTTTTTTTTTGGTCCAGCCTACCGGTATCCGAACCCACTGGGCCGACTAATCCGGTATCGGAGCGGGTCCTAGGGTTAAGGTTTTAAACTCCTCCCAACGGGCTTGCGGGGGATCGAACCGTAGTCCTCCCTACCAAAGTCTAGCCCCTGGCACCACTAGACCAAGACACCGTTGGTAATCAATATGAATTGTTGGTTCACTTGAGTCTCATCCATTTTTTTCAGTGAGATTAACTCATCCACATTCAAGACCTAGTGGGATGAATTTTCTAGAGAGAGAGAGGTCTTGAAAGCACCAGAAACTTCTCTTTTTCCCGGATTTTATATTCCCTTTCCTCTTTTGCCCCAGAACTAGAGGAAAACCCCAGAAGCGTCTCCCCATGACTATAAATATGCAACTCACCTCCCCCAACTTTTCATCATCCAAAAATTCAAATCTCTCTCGTCATTCGCTTCCAAACTCCACATCTCTAATCTCAATCTTACTCAAACATTTCCAACCATGTCGCTCATTCCAAGCATCTTCGGGGGCCGACGCACCAACGTCTTCGACCCATTCTCTCTCGACATTTGGGACCCTTTCGATGGCTTCTTCACCTCTGCCCTCACTAACGAACTCAATTCAGCCGGCGAAACCTCTGCATTCGCCAACACGCGAATCGACTGGAAGGAGACACTGGAGGCTCACATTTTCAAAGCTGACCTCCCTGGACTGAAGAAAGAGGAGGTGAAGGTTGAGGTCGAAGAGGGAAGAGTTCTCCAGATAAGTGGAGAGAGAAGCAAAGAACAAGAGGAGAAGAACAACAAGTGGCATCGCGTCGAGAGGAGCAGTGGCAAGTTTCTCCGGCGGTTCAGGTTGCCGGAAAATGTGAAGATGGAGGAGGTGAGAAGGCTAGTATGGAGAATGGAGTGTTGACTGTTACTGTGCCTAAGGTGGAAGAGAAGCAGCCTGAGGTGAAGTCTGTTGAGATCTCTGGCTAAGACGACAAAACACTCCCTAGTTGTTTTCTATTTGTCGTGTGCTGTGTTTGTGACCACTGTTTGTCTTGTCATCTCATCTGGGATAAAATAAAGTCAAAGTCTGTTTTTGTGCCTCTAAGGTAAGGGGCTTTACAACAATGGTGTTAAGCTGGTTTCTTGTTTTTAATAAAAGAATGTGATTTCTTTTTAAAAAATAAAAGTGTAGTGTAACATATGTATATATCCTTATCATTCAAAGAGAATTTAAGACTACTGAGTATGGTGGTCTAATGAGTTATTGACCAAACTTTCCATTCTGAAATTAAAAGTTTGAGTCTTAGAGTTTACATTAAAATTCGGAAATTGATTGTTATGCTAATTTAGTTAAGTTCATTATCGAGAAGAATAACGGATAAAGTTAAAAAGTCTCGTGATTTAACTAGTGAGGATCTATCAGGATGGTTTATAGGCGCTTTCTTTTGCCTTCATTTTTTTCTTACAAGCAAAAAAAAAAAAAA
The DNA here is from genome assembly GCA_951799425.1 of Ilex aquifolium. NCBI lineage: Eukaryota > Viridiplantae > Streptophyta > Magnoliopsida > Aquifoliales > Aquifoliaceae > Ilex > Ilex aquifolium. The sequence continues at coordinate 18,275,699 of OX637409.1, forward strand.
AAAGAGAATTGATGGATTTTTCAATTCTTAAAAAATTGGAGGAGAGCCGAACCCGCAATGGAGTACGGGTAATGGACCAAAGCAGGACAGGTTTAAAACTACGTAACCCTAGAAGCTTCAACAGTTGGGACAAAAATACAACATCGAGATGTAACTATTCATTAAAGCACACACAGTACTTGTAAAAAAAGGTAGAACAAGCACCCATGTAAGAAGATAAACATACTGTGACACTAGCTAGGATGATCAAACCTCAATGTTTCTACGATGCTCTGTTTCTGTCAAGATGGACTTCTGCTTCTTTAACATATCTGCAAGGTATAACAACTGTTACCCAAATTCATAAACCACAAAGGAACATACCTTATAGTGACTGATTGAGTCTGTGTACATATTATTTCTGTTTCCGAGCAGGTCATGGGCCTTACCACAGTCCACCTCGACCCATCAAGTTTGCCAGCCTGGCCCATTAACCAAGCTGGGAGGCCTGCCAAGGAACTCATGAATTCGAAAATTTTGTTGTTTTATGTTTCTCCAAATTTCAAATTATATACAGAATTGGCACTCAAGAAATTTATAAATGTGTACTAACATTTTTTTATTCTTCTTTATCAATGAGTCTCAATCAATAAAAGGTGTATTTTTTTTTTATCTCAATTTCAACTTTAATACCCCAATTTATGATTTTATAAAAGACGAGGTTTGTTGGTATCTCGTACACCTAGACAGAACAAAACGAAAGGAATTGGATTCAAGTGACCAGACAACAATTGAACAAGACAGTTGCATGGATTTGAGTTCATATTTGACCTATATATCCTCCTCATATTGAATAAGAGCCAAGGGAAGGAAAAAAACAAAAAATACGAAAAGTTCTTCATACTGAAGGTGTGCTTGGTAACGTTTTTATTTTTATGTTTTTTTTTTATAAAAAAAATAAAACTAGTTTTTGTTTTTCTGTAATAAAATATGTATGATAATCATTTATATTTAAAAAATTATGAAAACAAAAATAAAAAGTATTTTTGGTATTATACCGAAAGTCTATCCCCCAATACCACCAACCACCCAACAACTACGACTAGCCACCCAGCCACCACCAAAACCCCACCGATACATCACCCACCACCAAAACCCACTACCACCCAGCCACCCAACACCAAACCAAGCAAAACCCACCACCATCAGTCACCCAACAACCACCACCAGCCACCCAACTACCACCAAAATCCTACCGATACATCACTCGCCACCAAAACCCACTACCACCCAGTCACCCAACACCAAACCAAGTAAAACCCACCACCACCAGTCACCCAACAACCACCACTAGCCACCCAACTACCACCAAAACTCCACCGATACATCACTCGTCACCAAAACCCACTACCACCCAGCACCAAACCAAGCAAAACTCACTACCACCAGTCACCACCCAACCACCACCAAAACTCCACCGATACATAACCCACCACCACCCAACACCTAACCACACAAAACCCATCACCACCAGTCACCCAACCACCACCACCAACCACTATCAACACCCCACCGAAACATCACCCACCACAACCAAAACCCACCACGACCAACCACTCAAAAAATTCAAAAAATTACTCTTTAGAGAGGGTTAGGACTACAGAGGGATATCGATCTAAATAGGTTTGACCTTGAGAGGACGAGCAGCTTCAACCTTCAACAGCTCTGGAGTCTTCGCATAGACACACAGACGAGAGAGAGAGAGAGAGAAAAAATTTGGGTGAGCAATATAGGAGAATAGAGAAATGACATTTTTATACTTTCAGCCAAAAGTCCTAAATTTTGGTGTTAACAAGATTCGAAGGTAAGACCTGGCTAAGAGAGGTGCGTGTTTTTTTTTTGGATATTTTCAAAAGCATCATTTTAGATGTTTCCATATTTTGGTCTTGTTTTCAAAATGGAGCAGTAAAAAAAAAACAAACATTCATCAAACGTCATTTTGTTTTTTTTTTCCATAAAATGAAAACAAAAACATCATATTACCAAACGGCACGTGAATGAAACCTTCGTTAATTCTTGCTAGCCTAAGAAATGTCCGGTCCACCAACGGACTCAAGCCACTTTATACAAATTATGCCAGATTTCTGTCCAAGGTTAGCTGGTCAAATTATGCCAAAAAGACCACAGTTTGAATGCTAAAACCACATTTCCTATACCATATCCTAAGTTACTTTCTACATTTCACACGGGAGAGAAACTATACGAGGTTAGCAAAACTGAATGTCCTAAAACACCATCAGCAGGACCTTCAGAATTCTCTAGAAGTTAATCTTTTCTAACATACCAGATGATTTTGTTGCGTCTGATCGGAACAAAGTTTCTCTCATAAGTCAGCATATCTGCCAACTTTCGGCAGGCGACCATGTTGGCATCTTTGAATAGACAAATAATGTTCATTCTACACTTTTTTTTATACATAGTGGAAACCTCATGTCATTCCCATGTGATATCGGTTAGATAAAATGGCCTGAGAAATTGTTCATGCAACCTCAGGTATCATACAGTGAAGTTTTTAACCTATGCCCATGTCAAAAGAATACCTCTCTGTTAGAAAGCAAAGCACCATTTGTAGCTAGTACAACGAATATTCATGTGTTATCATTTTGCTATCAAGAACTCCTTTAAATTCCATAAAATTCCCTTGTTATAAGGATTTGTAAACCGTATCTCAGGTACGGGTTGCCCTGCACAGAGAGAGCAATAAAAGATCTATTTCATGAAGGATGGTTAGAAAACTATGTCCCGCAAGCAACTTACCTGGCTGGGGTGGGACAATTAGTTGGAACTCAGGATATCTCCTCCAGTTTATCTGCAAACCATGACAATAGCAGTCATCAATACCGCAAAATCAGGAAATTCAGAAATACCATAAAATCAGACTGGGCACACAAATATTTTAAAACATTTTCAAGTTTCATCTGTTGAAAAAGGCTACAGAATCAAAAAATAAATTTGGAACTTAAAGAAGCCCATGTGATAAATTAAAATGTAAGTATAGTCTGTATAGATGTAGGAATTTACCCACTCATCAGTTTTGATATTGAAACATATACAATACACATGCCATACCAAGAAAGCCACCTAGACATTCACCAATAATACTCTAGTCAGTACATTATCAGCTGATAAAACAGGCTACATCCCACATTTTTCAGAAAGAGCAGAATTAATACATAACCAGAAATAGTATACACCTGCCAAAGCACTTGAAGAAGAGAGAATAGCATTGTGCTAATAGCCAAATTTCCAGATAAACTAGTCTGCATAGATAATATTAATACGACAGAAAGACACGGTTAAGATGTCGCATGGGCTGTGATGCTAGTACAGCAAAGCACAAGACAAAAGAGCTATTAAATACTGATAATCAACACATAAGAATGCATGATCTTGTGAGAAATAAAATACCTCCCACCCAGCTTTCCCCAGTATACGAGATTTTGTGGAAACTGAAATACAGAGACAATCCGTATCAAAACATATTATCCCACCAAAGAAGAAAGGAAAGAACACACACATATCAAGTGCTTTGCACTGCATAATCAAACAAATGAAGAGAAACTGAAATGGAAGACACCAGTACAAATTCCACTTCATGCTTAAAAGTCAGAAGCTGAGAGTTGAGGATGAGGAAAGCTCGGCACAACTTAGTCCCCACAATTATAAGCTTTTTTTACTCACACAAACTTCACAAACTATAGGCTCACCATGGTGTAGGGTCAACTAACATCTAAGATAGATAACACCACCACCACAGGTACTGTACACCATGATGGTATTGGAGGATATAGAAAGTATAACAATAAATATTAAGCCGAATATGGAGTTGACATGGCAAACCCAAAATGTGATGATAGAGGCAATGGGAACAGTTAATACAATGAGGTTATTCATACCTCTTCCAACATAGACATATGAGCACACACGGAAACATGTCTATGTTGTCAGACGTTCACTAATAGTTTTGGACCATCAACGTTACAGCTGTCTGGCACTTTCAGCTGTCCGATATTTTTGTTAAATCATGGGTATCATGTCTTTCAACACCTTTGACCAATGTTCTTACAACCTTAACTCAGCCATTTGTTTTCATTGCAGTTCCAAATATGTTTTGCTCAAGTGTTCCCCCTAGTTGACAAGGAACATTCAGCCAATAAGGTCTGCTATAATTTCATTTTTTCCCACTGACGACTGCAAATTCTGTTCTTCTTTAAACATTTTTCACCGAAGGTGTAGGTGAAAAACACCAAATGATATTCAGAAATTCAGTTCAACTGCATCTTTAGGGATCTTATTGAAATACCATCTATGGAGAGCAATGGACCTTCATAAGCATTCTTGACACCATTTGAAAATCTGTACATTGACGTCATTGATCGAATTTGCTAAATGATTCTCATTTTTCAAAACCTAGCTTGTCCTTACACATTATATACTTTGTAGTTTGTATGACCCTAACATTTATTAGAAGTTTTGGTTTGCTTGCTGACAATACAATCTAACTGGTAGGCCATTTTGTGTCAGCTCCATCTCTAGCCATTTATGCACAATTAGATGCCACATTATAAAATAACAGATATCTGTAACAAAGTACAGAAAACACGATTGATCAAAGCTTACACTGAGATGAGCATGTGATGTAAGAACACTCAGATATAATAAATCCAACTAGGAGAAATATGAAGAGGGCATGGTTTCCTTGACCTGCATGAAAAGAACATCACCTTCAGCATCCACTAAGGTATATTTCTGCACACAAAGCCATGTCCTATACCGAAATCTTTAAGTAAAGTTCACAAGAAGACAGAAAAGTGTAGAGCTGCAGTTCTTACAAGTAGGCTTTTTTTAACAAGAGAAAGTATTGAACAAAAACCCATACTATTTGCCGTTACCTATACAGTTCCCAAAAGCAGGACAATGGTGATCAAATCCCTTTACATACGCCTTGCATTGCCTGCAATATCTTGCCCTCTGAACCGACACAGAACTCTATGAAGGGGCATACAAGGCAAATATTTTAGATGGTGCAATATTATAACTAAAAAGTAGACATAGAAAAGAAAGTGACAGTAATCCTTAACTTCTTCAGCAGGAAAATCTTGTGGCATGCCACAACTCAAAAGCTCCAATTCCTGCACATGTACATAAGATCAGCACGATGTTGTGCTATCTAAATGGCTTGTCAATGTATACAACCTCTGAATGGGCTTCTACTTCATGTTTTTCAAGACTGGAAGATTGGTGCATAATGAAACCAGGGTCACTTGACAAGATACTGCCACCAAAAACATGCAGGTTATTGTATAACATATAGGATGAAAGGAATTTAGTGTGAGAAATATCAAACATCTTTTGTGTATAAAAGAACAACTTATTTAAGTCTTGAAAGTGCAAGAAGCTGACCAACATAGACCAATTACAAGCATAAGAAGTTCCATGTTGAATACAATGTCCAACAAAGGTGAGATGGCTGCAAAGAAGTAATACATTTAAAGCTGTAATGCTGCCCAGATCCAACAGAAAAAGTTTATTAGCTTGCCTAGAATCAGGTGGCGATGTAAATGGAGACTGATTCAGCAACTACAAGTGTGATTGTTTTTAGCATAAGCATTTTCCAACTATGCACCCTTAGACATGAGCACACACAGCTTAGGCATAATGGAAGATAAGATACACACATTCTGTTAAACCCCATTAATCAGTGATCTCCAAATGCCTAAGGTCAAGGTAACTGTTTAAAACAACAATTTAAAGGAAACGGGTTTGAGTCATAGTTAAATGCTGAAGCATAAAAGCAAATTTCACTCATGAAGCCTAATTACGGAGACATATTCAGTCCTTTAAGAGCTTCAGCTGAATTGCCTTTTTTGAGAAATGGACCTTTATACACATACTGGAAGGCTGAAACTACTCTTTTTTGAAACAAACAGCAAGAGTATGACATATATTCTAACATATTAAGTACAATCCAATTTTTCAGATAAATTATACCACTAACAGGGTGAGAAATTCCCTGCAGAACAAGATAGTTATCTATATCCATAATTCTTCTTTTTGTTTCCAAGATGTGCAATAACTCTATCAGAAACTGATATGCAACCTATTTCATGAGGCATTAATTTACAAGAAATGTAGTATGCGGGGAGACAAAGAACAAAGAAAGGATAAAACTTAACTACTTAATAATATTAAAAATAATCTATGTGGTATCTACTCATATAAAAAAAAAAACCATAGGACACCAATGGTGTCTTCTACTCTTTTAGCGAATTTACCTATTTTGTATTTCTTTGTCCTATTTCATTTTTGAATTCTAACATTCTCCTCATCATGGTTCTTCCTTTATCCATGAATCTATTTCTAAATTCCTCTCTTTTCCCTTATAATGATGGGTTGTATACGCGTTAATTTTTAATATTCTAACTTGCCTCAAGTACCATGAGCCTGCTTGTCCCTTACATATGTCACCATTTTTTTATTACTAAGCAATTATTTGTGTCTACTTTATATTCCAATTGTTTTATCACATTTGGTTAAACGTTATGAAGGATATGCTCAACCCTAAAGGAATTTCATTAATTTTTGCATAAATGTCTAGTGACTCGAGAAGTTGTTTTCATAATCACCTTTGATAATACTTCTACAAAATTTTGAAAGGCTATTTGACTTCATCAAAAGTGTTTCACTATTACATATACTCTCATTCCAAAATCAAATTGTTGCTCTGTTTGTTATTTTTCATTTAGTTATCATCAAAAGATCAACAACAAAACCACAAAAAAAAAAAAGATTAGTTACCACCAAGTCCCGCCCATTACACCAAATCCTCAAGTACTAAAAATTAACTAACAAATCCAGATATTAGACATATTTATTTATACCTGGAACGGACTATCTCTCTCCAATACACATAAAAAAATTTGTTCATAACTTGATCCAGTTTTAAATTATACAATTAACATTAAAAAATAAGCATGATTGAGAATTAAGAGTAGGTACCTTGCCGAACCACAGCAATATGAACGCACCAAATGAACAATATACTGAAGAAAACGAAAGCCGGAGCCGATGCACGCACTCCAACAAGTTTCTTGCAGCATCTACCGAAACCAACCACTGCCATCAGCACTAGAACTGCAATACAAAATCACAACAAGCTTCGAACATAATTATACACACAGATATATATATGTATATAGTATGTATACGAGACGAGAGAGAGATTGAGAAAACCTGAGAGAGAAAGAAGGATAAGGAGGGAGGAGAGGGGAAACAAGTGAGGGACCATGTATAAGGCAAACTGAGTGAGGAAGACAGAGATTAATGACACAACACAACGCCCTATCAACTCCCATGACGCCTTTACTTTCCTCTTCTTGTTGATTTCAGGCATTTTCAGCGCCAAAAGTTCTGTATAGTTTTCGTATCAAGTTTTTTGGGGGAGAGAGAGAGAGAGAGAGAAATATGTCGTTCAAATTGGGTGCTTTCTCGATGGGGTTGCCACTGTGGACCTTGGCCTAACATGTGAAAGTGATTACGGTCCCGACGGGCTGTTGGGCTACCCTTAAACCACAATTTGGTGAGCTGGATAGTGACTGGCCCAGTGGGCCACTGGGAAGATGGGCTTAACCAGTTTTGCATATTTGACCGAGCAAAAGTTGATGTGAATAAAGTTTGATTTTGACTTAAATGTAGGGTCTAATGATCATGAAAGAAGCAAAACGGGACAAGATGTGAGTGGTCCGTTGAGCTGAATAGTTAGATTAATACACTATCAATAAATTCTATTACTCTTCTCTATCTCTCTATTATATTGTTTGAAGAAGAATATCTACTCCAATCCACTAGAATTATTGGGGGAATATTTGACTATTAGAGGCTAACAATGTGACATTCTTAAGGTGTTGGTTCGTTGTCCAAGAAAGCATGGGTATGTTGATCTTTCCCCTTTCTTTCGGACACAGGCTTTAAGCTACCTTTAATTGATATTGAGCTGCTTGGCAATTCGAGTATCAAACGACTTGGGCTAGGTTAGGTCGACATAATGCAGCTTGGTCTAATTTACGGTATCATCAGAGTCAAACTTGAGTAGCTTGAATAGTTATATAGTATTTCAATGATAATTAGTTTATTGAACCCAAATTAAGTCAAACTCAATAAATAACAAACTTAAATATTTGCTTGAACTTGTCGTGTTAATTGATTGTGATCTTGAACTGAACACATGTAACATGGTTCGTTTTACAATCCTAATTGTGTTAGCCTAATAGAAGGGGGATTGATTGTCAATCTTAAAGCTCATGTTCAACGCAAGCTAAGATTTATTTTATTCCCGAAACTCAAGCCCATTAAACAAGTTTACCTCGATAAAACTAATTAGTTTGTAAAACTAATTTAAAAATAATTCCAAAGATATAGACCAAATAATATATTGTTGACGTAACAATATTTTATCTATTTAAAGTTAAAAAAAAAAGGTGTCAAAATATTAATCCAGAATTTCCTCCAATCAAAAAACTTCTCCGGACTAAAATTAACCGAGTATGGGATTGGTTACGGAGACAATTTGAAAGGGTATGTACTCAACTGTAAGTCTGTAAACATACTTGAATGGTGTCCATGCCCCATGAGGTTTTCTCGAGCTTTAGCCAGGTGATGTAATCATTACTTTATTGGACTAAGCAGAAGGCCGTTTCACTAAACACCAAGAAAAGTCTACTAAAAGTGTGAACATCGAATAGGGAGAGGGAGCATCGCTTACGCCACTGAGCTGTCCTTACGGCGGGTCACATGCACCTGCCATATCACACTGCCTTTCTGCCCGGCCCCACCTGCCATAACAATTTACCATCTGAACGAATCGTATTAAAAAAAATAAACATACTCACAAACGACTATACTCTTTGTTTTTTAATTATACTCTTTTCGTTTATCAATTATATCGTATTTGATTCATTCATTTACGAATCACGTGGTTTAAAAAATAATCAAATTATCTAATTTCGTATCCTGCTAATACATCATGTGATATTTTAAGCTTATAATTTCACTGTAGAATAATTCAAACGACTAAGCTAACTAACTGTGTAGATTTGGCCCCCAACAACTGGTCCCACTCAGGCGATGTGTATAAGTAATAAGTATATTATCGAATCCCTAGTATTCTCGGAGATACAAAAGTATAGTTCGAGAGATGGACCATTGAAAATGGACGGCTGAGATTAGTTCTTAACTCCCAAGATAAGATCATGCCACGTTGGTCTGGATACAGGGAATCAACTGTACACACGTCGGCCATGTGCCGCGATTTTCGTTATTTGGGACCCACATCTATAAGTCTTCTTCAGGCGTCCAAGTCTTCGATTAATTAGCTGTCTTCATCGGACGGCTCTGGTTTATTGTGAAGGGTTGAGCAGTTGTTATTGTTAGTTAATGCTTGAGGCGTTATCGGCCCAAACTAGTCGGCTCGGCTTCAAGCCGGTTTAACTGATAGGTTAACCTATTTTTTCTTTTTCAGTTTTTTGGGAATGGTGATTGGTTCATTTTCCTAAACCCACCAGTTCCCACCACCAACCACTGCTTGCATGTGGGCCACGTAGACCGTGGATCAGGTACCGCCAGGGTGGCACAAGATCGGACGTCTGAGAATATCCTATAAGTCTACTTTAGGGATAAAATACAGAAACGCCCCCAAGTTTTCAATCAAATACTGGATTTTTCCTTCACTTTTCCATAGATACAAAAATTTCATTTAGCCATCAAAATTAGTAAATCCTTTATTTTAACGATGAAGTAACTATATTAACTCAAATTAAATTGTTTTATTTGATTGATAATAACATAATAGTCGTAACGATTCTGATATAATATTTAGGTGATGGAAATTTTTTTAGGATTTTATTAATAATCATGATGACATCACTGACGGATTCATCGGTATGTGATAGTAAGGGAGATTTTGGTAAGTATTTTAGCAGTCAAACGAGATTTTTATATTTATCCAGAATTTTTTTTTTTTTTTTTTTGATTCACACCTAACCACTTACTCTATCAGAGTAAGGGTCAAGTGGAGACTTATAAACACACTCACACATCCAAAGCTATCCGATGTGGGATAGCCCAGTCCCCCAACACCCCGGCGTGATTAATCTATTCAGAAGTTAAGAAACATACCATTTTGATTGAAAATTATAAGGGTATATTTGTAATTTATTGTTGAATCTTGACTATGTCTAAGGTCTAGATTATTCTGAATTGATGAAAAACAAGCCATCTAGTGATTTTGTTTGACTTTAGTGGAGGATCATGTGAAAAAAGTCATTTGATCAAGTATTCAAGATTGTGGATTAGGTGGCTTGCAATTGCTTAGTTTTAAGGAATCAAAATGCATGATCAAGGCGGGTAACCATGATTGTCTAAAAGGGACAATCAATTGCCCCTCATATGTGTAGTTTATCTATCTCTTTCTAGAAAAAAAAAACGAGAATGTGATCGAGAAAGAAGTGAAATAATAATTTATATTCACCAAACAATTAATAAAGAGGCCGAGAATAACATTAATAAGATGATGTTGGCATACAAAACGATAAAAAAGAATTGAGACAATAATTTGTGATGCTAATTCCCTTATTTATAACAAAGTAATACCCGAATTATTTCGAAGCACGATAATAGTATAATACTAGAGTGATTCTAACCTACCTTCATCATCATGTGCTCTTGTGGGTATGTCAATTTTTTTTTTCTTTTGCATTGTTGGGGTAGATAGGCCTTGTTAACCTAAGATTAGGTCCCTAACCAACCTTAGAGACAATATGATAGAATTTTGATGGTTCTAGCTAATACTAGTTGTCCCACATACCAGCCACTGTGCCCCGTATTAAGTAGTCCGACAATTGGGTATTAGCAGGAAGATCCATCTTGGTCTGAGACCAATTGACCCACCTCTACAGGAGCACTTTGTTGCTCCATAATTGGACCCTACCCCCCCTGCATGTGTGCACGCTTTGGCATTATTTTTTCCCACAAGGCAATATTGCTTTATCTGTATCCTACTTGATGTTGATTTTTTTTTAAGGAGGTCATCACTATAACAAGTCATGCAAAAAGTAGCAAGGTATTCAATTATCAGAAATTGAATTTTCGAATAACCAATTAAGAGACGGTATTTAGATAAAAATCATATTTTCTTACTTAGATAAGAATTTGATTGGAAAGGAGGGTGGCTAGGTATATGATAGAAAGGAAAGACAAATGCATTGAATGTTGAAGAGAGACAGCTCAACTGGGTAAGAATGGAAAATCGTCAAGGACGACTTCTTTGTTGGTGAAACAAATGACTAAATAGTGCAAATTATTCTCTGAGTCGGTCTGAATATGAAAAACCAATTTAATTAGTTCGGTCTTATTAGATCAATTTTTATAAAATAAATTTTAAATACATGTAATTATTCACTCAAAAATCAACAAGGAGAGTCGAATCTAGTATGTACGAATTTACGATTCAATAATTCCACATCGTTCGGCTGGCTGCCGTTGTGACTTTTTGATATTGATCTTTAGCTTGACTAGTATGATTTGGTCCTTGCCTGCTTAGAGGATGATAATTGCACTCGGTTGTTTGTCCAATTGCCTTTGTCCTTTGTCCTTTTTTTTTTTTTTTTTCCCTTGGTCACTTGTCAGTGGTTTGCCAAAAATTCTCGCATGTGGGATCAATTTCTTGCCCTTTTATGAAAAAAAAAAGACCTAAACTCGGCGAGTTTATTCAGTGTATAAAATTTTCGTTAAGGAAAATTAGATATATACAATTTTACCCCTACAAGCAGAGACAATTTTTTCTACTCAAATCCTTAACCTCCAAATCACAATAAAATAATTTTATCATTACGCTAAGATCCGCCCTCAAAAAATGAGTTGAACTGGACGCCAGAAATTAAAAGAAATGTCGGTAGCAATGAAGATTAGGGTGGCCCGCCCGCCCGCAACTGAGCTGGGTCTTGGTCCGGCTAAGTTTCTTAAAGGCGATGCTTCTTTTCAGAGGAACCGTAGTTGACAAAGTTGAATAAATAACTACAAATTGGTAGAACATGCAATGTGTTTAGATAATAAATTCATTAATAATAACTTTTTTTTTTTTAAATAGGCAAGGAGACAAACTCAAGGTGAGGTGTGTGAGATCTGCCCCCATGTTTAGGGAGTTTATAATTTATAAGCGCAAAACCCTAATTGAGGCGGTAACGTGAGTGTCAAGCTACTAATTTTATCGGGAATGATAATTACAATTGAGGATGAGCACTATCCTGAAGTAATGACTATCCCGATGATTGCTTTCCCACACGTGTTGAATCTTCTTTGACTCTTGAGTTTTGGATTGAACTGAAACTATAAGTTAAGTCTAACATGTCTTTTGATGATTTGTGCTCAATTTACGAACTAGGCCTAGACCTGGTCTGAATCTGGGCTCGTCAATCACTATACAAAATCAATCGTATATAATTTTATTTTTGGGGTTAATTAACAATATACTTAACCCACTAAAATCAAAATTAAATATAAGTTTAAAAATCAAATACAAAATTTTAGATGAGAGAGAGAAATGACAATAGAATTCTAGTTCGTATTCATTGCATAAAACCAAACCATCACCCAACAACCAAAAAATTACATTAACTTATATACAATTGGTAGAATTTCTTTTTAAGCAACTACTTTTTTTTTTAAAAGAAATTATTTCATCAAAAAAACAAAGAATTTTATTGTTGTTATTTTTTAAAATTGACTAGATTCATCTTAGTATATAAAATGATTCATGCAAGAGAGAGAGAGAATTAGAACAAATTAAGAAGTAAAAATACAACAACCAAAATTACTTAAAAAATAAAAAAAATACCAAACAAATGCATTTATCGTCGCAAGGCCATTGTTAAAGCAAGGGTCCAACTATAATACCGAAAAACTATTTTTTCAATATTATATTTTATTTTTCAACCAATGAGAACATAAAACGTGTTTTTTATTTTATATTATTACTAAAATAAATCAATAAAATTTTATGACCACTGATTATTTTTTATACCTTATCCGTCAAACAAATGAAAATAAAGTCTAACTAATCAATCCTTTACAAAACGTTGGTTGGGGAGGTTTTTTGCTTCCCCTTGTCACATTTACAAGTTAAGTTATTTGGATCTAATTTATTATAACCAGTAAATTCAATATGTGATGGAGCCCACTGTTAATCTAATAATTATAATTGATTATGTTAGAAAATTAGGTTAATAAATTAAATCTGAATTAAATTATTATACATTTATATATTTATTAGCTTTTGTTATACTGATAAAGTTTTCTTATTAAATTTTTTATTTCAAGTTATGTAATACAATTTTTATCATTAAATAAGTAAATTTTATTAATATTTAATGATAAAAATTGTTTATATCAGCATAATATTTTTGAAATTGCCCTACCACCGCATTGACCATCTGATTCACGCACACTTTTGCATTACTTGGTTTAACTTAACCGAAACAACAACCGACGTTACCAGTTTACCGTACACTCTCCGGTAATAAACCCTAATCCTAGCCGAGCCCCATTCACTCCCCACTCCGCGCCACGCCGAGCCAACCACAAGCCATCCTCTCCAACCTCTACTAGCCTCTTTCCAGCTAAGACGAAAGAAAAACTGAAAAACCACTAAACCATCTCTCGAGTTAAATCGTAACCCATGGTTAAGCTCACTCAGCCGCGCCACACAAAAACAAATCTCTTTCTCTTTCTCTCTTTCATTGGTCCATCTCTGTGTGCTCATGAGCCCAGCAAGACCACCTCTTTCTCGTTCTTGTATTCCCATGGAGACGACTACAAGTGCAACGACCTGCTTCTGCTACTCCGGTGACCGGTGGTTTAATCTCCGTCAGATTTAGCAGAGCCTCTCTCTGTTCCGTCAAATTTGTCGAATTTTTCTTTCAGATTTTTGCCGATCTTTGAGTTTTGAAACAATGGAGTACGAAAAAGGAGCTCTGATACAGAATCTAATTGATATAGTGAATGAAATATCGGCGATTTCAGACTACCGGTGTACGGTCAAGAAGCAGTATTGTAACCTATCGAGGAGGTTGAAGCTGCTGACTCCGATGTTCGAGGAGATTCGAGATAGTAAAGAGCCAGTTCATGAAGAGTCATTCAAAGCCCTAGCTTCTTTGAAGGAAGCTCTGGAATCAGCTAGAGACTTGCTTAGATTCGGAAGCGAAGGAAGCAAGATTTATTTGGTGCGTAAGTGTTTTCCGATTACGCAATTTGACCATTCGTTGAACTCTTCCGATTTTGTCAACAAACTGTTCTGATTGACCTCATGAATTTGGATCGTTGTATTTGTTCTGATTTTGTTTTTCCGTTGTGTTGGATTAATTTGTGATTTCTTTTAAATGCAATTTACGTTCTGTTTGGTTACTGAGAAAATTGGAGGAAAGAAAGTAAAGTAACAAAAAAAGAAATTAAAGAATCTTTGCTTTGGTTCTGTTCGGATTTTAAGAATAAAAGAAGAATTTTGTTGACCTAAGCTAGATACTACTTGTGCTTCCTTCAGATAAGGAATAATCTAAGATACTTTTTTTTAAGAACTAATTTGAAGTTACATTTTTGTTGCTTTCTCCCCATTTTCTCAGCAACCAGACAGCGTCGGCCACAGGGTTTGTGGGTCTTGTTTTGTTTCTCATTGCTACTATGCCTATATTCAGAATCGATAATTCAGCAGCAACTAAGTTAATTGGAATTCACTGTTTGAAACTTCCTTCATGCTCATCTTTTCCATATGTTACCACTAAGATTTTTGTTTTGGGTATCTATAGGGGAGTAACGTATGCTAAGTGGAATATATTTTTTTGGAATGATAGAAGTGGGAAATTCTCAGCCGCCACTGTGTTAATTTAGTTTTTGGCAATGCAATGCAAGGGAAGTTTTTGTCTTTGGTTTCATGAGTGCCCCTCTCACGTAGAAGTTATCAAAAAGTTTGGATCTTTCCCTCTCCACACATTAAAACTTGTCTTGATTAACTTCTTGTCTTAACCAGTTTCACTCATGCTGATTGTACGAATATATTAATTGCCAGTGGGTCTTCTTTCGTATTAAATCTTATATTTTAGTGATGTGTCTTTTTTAGGACATAAGATAATTTCATTCAACTTTGATACTATATGCAAGTTGCAATGAGGAGAAGATAAGAATTTCTTTCTTTGTCTAGGTACTTAGGAAATTTGCCCATTTCTATGGAGACATTGTTGGTTTTTTGTCATTCTTTAGGTAATGCCTCGATTATGTTCCAGAAAACTTTGCTTGCAGTAGAGATATAATTGATTTTACTGGCATTCTGGAGTGAATTCCCAAGAATTTAATTTTATCAAAGTGAAGTCTAAATAATTTAGGATAGATTTATTCTGAACCGCAAAAATCTGGCTGCTTTATTTAACAATTTAAATGACATAATTGGCTTGTTACCTTTCATTTTATATTACAAGAGAACATCTAGTTTATGCATGTCATACAGCTTGTTATGCATGACGACAATCTGAGATTTGGATACTAAATGTGGAAGCAATGGCTTGAAGTTGGGCTTCAATTGAAAACTACCGAATATAAATGAGAAATGAAATTCTAGATAAGTTACTCGAAATTCTGGTGGTTCCATTAATCGTAAAAAGTTTCACCAAGACACCACCATTGATCTACATATGCCCAAATGGGGGAACCCCTCTATGTGGGGCCGATCATGGATCAGAAGGTGGTGGCCCCAAAAGGAGTTTCTCCAATTGATTGGGAATTGGAGCCTCAATCTAGAGGAAAAGCATTTCACAGGGCCTGAACACAAACAAGGTGCTCACTTAAAGTACCAGTTTCGATCTGCCTTTCGGTCTTGGTTGTTTATCGTGGATTTGTGTGTATTTCCATCACAAGGTTCTTTTGGAGTAAATTGTCAGTGGTTAGTCTCAGTTATCTTTGAGGTTTTCAGGCCTAATTCACATCATTCTCCCAATTCACAGCACACCACCACTAGTACACTGCCTCCTGAAAATCAAGTACCCAATTCACAACACACACCCCTCCAATTCACTGCATTCAATGAGAACACCACCAATCAGACCATCAATGCACAACACCACCAATTGCACGTTCTGCCATCTGTCCATAGTCACCAAAACACCGAAGCCTCATGTGCAGAACCATAAAACCCCCTACGCAGAACACTAATTCCACCACCAGAACACAAATTGCTCACGGTGGACCACCCCCACCTCTAGTTGCCCTGCCCCTTGAAAATCAACCACCCAATTGCACCCCTGTCTTCTCTACAGAATCACCAAAACATCAGAACCACTTGCGCAGAAAAAGAACACCACCTGCAAGGATCTGTTGTACTTTATCAGACTTGATTATTTAAAACACTACTTTTTGATTTTGGACCCAATAAGAGTTGATTCATCCATTCATTTTTTTGCTTTCAAAAAGTTAAAAGTATCCTAAGAGCGACAAAGGGGCGTAACCCATTTCAACCAGAAGTATGCCTTTAGAACAATTATTTTTTAAGAAAAGCATGCCATGTGCTTATATCTATAAATACATATATGAGCACACCTTAAGATGTAGGGAAAATGCAAGAAGTATTACCTGATAATTGACATAATATGCAACTTCACAACTTTGAAGGTGATTACACAGAGTTGCATCCTTTTTTAACTGGATTATTTTGCAAGTGGGCGATGTTTGCCTGCATTTGCTCTTGTGGTCATGTGTGGTCAATCTTCCATTCTTGCTCTCATAAAAGTTAAGTGAAATCCTTGATGCACCCACTTATTTTTGATGATTTTTTTTAGCAAATGCAGAGAAATGTGGTCGAGACTAAGAGTTGTATGTTGGTCAGTGTACTGGTTGTGTTTCTTGCCTTGTTGTATTTCAAGATTCTATATTGAAAGGAATACCTATGTAATATCTATAAGCCTGTATACATCCATGCTGTGGTCATGCATATCTAAAAATGCGGTCTAGTGCACGAGGCTCCCCCCATTGCTGGGTTTGGAAAAGATCAAATGTATGCAGCCTTACCTCTACATGCGGAGAGACTGTTTCCGCTGTGGTCTATGCATACCTACAGACAAAAACACCAGAGGCATGACCATCTTTGGGAGCTCAAAAAAAAGCATGCAAAATCATTACCCCCCCCCCCCGGGGCCACACACAAAAAAAAAAAACCACACACAAACACATTAAATAGAGACCGCGAGAATAAGCTATTTTGTTTTCTAATATTTTATGGCCTCTCATGTTGCATCTGAGCATCTCTCTATTCGACTTCCATCAGTGGTTTTTGTAGTTGAGCCTTGTTGACCTCACATAAGTCTTTCATGATCCAGTACCTTTTTACCAATGAAATAAATAAAGAGAACAAAAATTAAACCAAGAATTTTTCTCTTCTTTCAGGTCTTAGAGAGGGAGCAAATCATGAGTAGATTCCAGGAAGTGACAGCTCACTTGGAACAAGCTTTGAGTGGAATTTCCTATGAAAAACTAGACATAACTGATGAAGTTAAAGAACAGGTAAGGAAAAATCCGTGAATGCTTCTGTCATTTGTGCAAATGTGATTATAGAGGACCCCGACAAGATGCTTTTTTTTTTTCTTTCTCAATTTGATATATCATGCTAATTTATTTCATGTGCAAAATGATGAGATAATTATTCAGAACTGTGAATGTCATAGTGGCACCGATGACACCTTAATTAGGTTCCAAAATGTCTTGTTTGATTGTTTCAAAGGTGGAAGTAAGTCGATGTTTCATAAATTCATTTTAGAATTTATTTTTTCGAAGATTTGAAATCCAAGAAGTTCTTTTATACATCTATTAGAGTGTGATTCGAGAAGAATAGTCGGCTTGAAAGCAGTAGAAGTACTGAAATTTGTTTGTATCTGCAATGTTTCCTTGTTCCTTTATGGCTTAATCCATCTCCAGGTTGAGCTCGTTCTTGCTCAGTTCAAAAGAGCCAAAGGAAGGGTTGAGGCACCAGATGTTGAGCTGTATGAGGGTCTGTTATCCCTCTACATTACGAGTAATGATGCAACTGCAGATCCAGCTGTACTAAGGACATTGGTTGAAAAGTTAGAGCTAACTGGAATAGCTGACCTCACACAAGAATCATTAGCTTTGTATGAGATGGTTTCTGCCAGTGGGGATCCAGGGGAGAGCATAGAGAAGATGTCAATGCTACTGAAGAAAATTAAGGATTTTGTGCAAACGGAAATTCCCAACACGGATTCTCTTGCAAGGGAAAAGTCTATTCCATTAACTTGCTCTGGACAAGCATCCAAGGATGGAGATCAGAAATCCCCAGTTATACCAGATGATTTTCGCTGTCCTATATCTTTGGAATTGATGAGTGATCCTGTCATTGTCTCAACAGGGCAGGTATTGCAACAGGACCTGCTTTTTGACAGCCTAGTCAATTGCATTATAATCTATTCTTTCATGCCTCTTCTTGTCTCAAAACTGGCTGCATCTTTGATTTTAGCATTTATTGTGAGTGCACCCATAATTGTTTGAGGTTTTTCTTGGCTTCACTCGCTTACTGGCAAAACAATGCCCCAGCTATGGGAATACCGTACTTGCGGAGTAGCCATTAGTTAAATTGCATAATCTTGTGAGCGTGGCCTTTTAATTGAGAAATTTTAATTTTGTCAGCAAGAACTAGAAATTTTGGATCATGTCAGTTATTTATAATCATCTACTCCCCCCCCAACACCCACACACACACAAGCACACATACATTGGTGTGATATTCATTTTGATGCCTGGGTTTCACATCCCTGTAACACAGGCCATGTGGCAGCACGGAACACATATTTGGTGAGATCTTTGTACCCATACTTCTCTTTAACAGGCATAATTTTCTCTTTGTAGACATATGAACGCTTGTACATTGAGAAATGGCTGGATGCAGGGCATGGCACTTGCCCAAAGACACAGCAGGCCCTCACTAGCACTGCTCTCACACCCAACTACGTCTTACGTAGCCTCATAGCCCAGTGGTGTGAAGCGAATGGGATTGAACCACCAAAACGGCCAGGCAGTTCTCGACAAAATAAGACTGCATCTGCATGCTCACCTGCTGAGCGTACCAAGATACAAACTCTCCTCCATAAGCTCATGTCTGCCAACCCAGAAGATCAGCGATCTGCTGCAGGTGAAATCCGCCTTCTTGCCAAGCGCAATGCTGATAATCGTGTGGCCATTGCTGAAGCTGGTGCCATTCCTCTACTCGTCGGCCTCTTATCAACACCCGATTCCCGCACCCAAGAGCATGCTGTTACAGCACTTCTTAACCTTTCCATATGCGAGGACAACAAGGGAAGCATCATATCTTTTGGGGCAGTGCCTGGTATAGTTCACGTGCTCAAAAAGGGAAGCATGGAAGCACGAGAAAATGCAGCGGCCACCCTATTTAGCCTCTCAGTTGTGGATGAAAACAAGGTTACAATTGGTGCTTCTGGGGCAATCCCACCCCTGGTGACCCTGCTTAGTGAAGGTACCCAAAGGGGGAAGAAGGATGCTGCAACAGCACTCTTCAACTTGTGCATATTCCAAGGCAACAAGGGAAAGGCAGTGAGAGCTGGGGTTATTCCCACACTGATGCAACTGCTTACAGAACCTCAAGGTGGTATGGTGGACGAAGCGCTAGCCATTCTGGCAATACTGTCTAGCCATCCGGAAGGGAAGGCAGCCATCGGAGCTGCGGAGGCACTGCCAGTTTTGGTAGAGGTCATTGGAAACGGGTCCCCCAGGAACAAAGAGAACGCGGCTGCAGTTTTAGTGCACCTCTGTTCCGGAGACCAACAGTATCTGGTAGAGGCTCAGGAACTAGGAGTGATGGGTCTACTGGTGGATTTAACACAAAATGGCACAGAAAGGGGAAAGCGAAAGGCTGCCCAGTTACTCGAACGTATAAACAGATTTGTTGACCAGCAGAAACAGGCCCAGGAGCAAGCCGATGCTCAAGCTCATGCGCAGACACAGATCCAGCAATCACTGCCGGCCTCACCAGCAAATGCTGTTGATAGCTGAGAATTTTCGTTCAGTGTTCGGGTTGGCCTTGCTTGTTTGTCTCATTGCAAGCATTCTAGAGCCTTTTTTGCTTGATTAGAGGGGGAGGATGGAAGATCACCCACCCCGTCTAGTTAAGTAATTCATATGTTTATGTTGCGTTGAGGACTTGAAAGGGGATCATAATAGAGGTGAGAAAGAAAAAGGGGCTAAATGTGTGACCTCACAGGTATGTTGAGTGTACAATTGTAACATGTAATCATCCTCCGTTTTTATTGAAGGGAGATGTTTTGTGTATCCAAATCGAACTCATTCATAACAATCCAATTGGAAGGGGAAAAGAAGAAAAATGTAGGGGGTTGAATGCTTTAAATCCATATGTATGTATAAAGCAATCAAATTGTGTAGGAAGGAGCTTGGGAAGTATTCTCTACCCAAATATCAACTTATAATATTTCTGAATTGTAAAATTAAACCTATGTGTTTATTCTAGTCAAATTTCTTTACATGCCCATGTAATTACCTTTTCAATTACTTTATTTATTTAACCATTTTAGTTCTCGATTCTCTCTCTAACTTCTTACTTTTTCTTCTCTTTGAACCTTCCATCTTTCTTCTTTTCTATATCTAACACCAATAGACAGATATGGAATGGATTAGGGGTGGAGAGAGGGAGCAGTATAGGGGATGTTCGGGCGGTTAATGATCATCTTTTGAAGTTTTATTTATTTTGTGGATGAAGGGGGAGTGAGTGGAGACAAGAAGTCTATAGTACTCAATAAATTCCAAACACATGTCACATTATAAAAGGATAAATGGTAGGAGTTATCGGTTGACATGGTAGTGGAACCCAATAGGATCCAAGAGAAGTAGTATGGACAACAGTGTCACGATAGCATTTCAGCGTTGTGGCAGCACCCCCAATGTCGCAAGAGCACCTCAGTGTCGCTACAACATTCCAGTGCCGCAGGAAACATCAAGCATCGCAGAAGGAACACATACTCATCATATTTGAAGGGACAAAACGGACCCTTCACCAAGGACGGACAAAAGTGGCATTGCGAAAGTCTGGAAGCAACCTTGGCGTGACCCGCCTCCCTCACTGCAGCAACAAGGTACAAAATTGAGATTTCACAACTGATGAAATTGGTATCCTCAACCTACGGGACACCATTGCTCGACTGAACTAAAGGACTAGGAAGAGGGGTCCCCATCTAAGAACATGACAGTATAGCCCTTCTCAAGGGAGAACTGAGCAACGGGGCTGACGAGCACGACATGACCCTCTCGCGATTATGGTCCCACAATGACCAGTCACGGTCATTGACCTTAGGAGCCCACCTTTTCCCTTCCTCGAGGACTCATCAGATTCGCCTAATTATTGTTAGGACACGTGACTCGCGATGAGTGGTTGTCGATATCGTCGTGATCGAGACAGTTGCAGGTTGACACGGGTGTTAGAGGACAGCCAGGGGCGGAGTCAGAATTTTGCTCAGAGTGGACACTTTAATTACGCACTCTAATTTTTTTCTTCCTAACCAATCACGCTATATAATATATTTATATTTATTGTATCACATTTGATACATGGATTCCATTTAACATAAAAAATGCCAAAAAAATAATGCATATTGTATATGTACAAAAAATGACTAATTATCACCATCGTAAAAAATGGAGCTAATTGTCATTTTTGTAATTAAAAAATATCAGTTATTCACTAACAATCTATTAAATTTATTCAATAAATGATATTCTAAACACACTGAGATATTAACATAGTAAAATTATTAAACTAAAATTTAAGAGCTAAACATAGTAAAAAAAATTAAAATTGATTGACACATAACAAAGACTATAATCCATACTTGAATAAAAATAAAAACGATTTCTCGTTAAAAAAAAAAAAAAAGTTAAATGAAGGTCAATTGTAAGAATTTTCACTTGCAAAAATTCATAAATAATAAAATTAAGGTCATCTAAAGAAAATCTTAATAAAATAAAAAACTTGTCTCATTGTTCTATTTGCCTTTACAATACTGTTCAACATTATCTATACGACTACAAATATTACAGAAAAATCTAGAACTTCATATCATACCCATAAAAAACTGAAAAGATATGATACACAATGATCAACTGACAACTCAATCGGTTAAAAAATTAGATCGATACCAAATTTCAACAATTTGGAATCCATTCCAAGTTTTGGGGATCAATCCTAACTCAATTCTATTGAGTCGCAACTTAACGTGATTAAGTTTTAATTTTTTGTATGATACTCAGATTTCAACAATATGAGACCAGAGTTTTTTTGTTTTATGTGCACTTGATTTTTTAATTTTTTTTGGGCGGAGTTGGAGGGCCTAACTTTTTTGTCTTTAGTTTTAGGTGGGCACAAGTGATATATTTTACAAATATAAAATATATATACATAAGTAATACAAAAAAAAATTTGGGGGGGGGGGGGGGGGGGGACATTTGCCCACCCTGAACCATACATAGCTCCGCCCATGAGGACAGCCCGACTTGCCTGAGTAGTGTACTATAAATATATGCATTACTTGTCCACTCTAAAAGATTCATTACTATCTAGTTTGGAATAGACACCCAGGTTAATGAGAGCATTTATTCTCTCTATTTGTCTTTTGTTTAATTAGTTGGTCCCTCCATTAATAGATAACTCAAATTTATTTCATCCTATTCACTAATCCTATTCACCTCTCTAAATACACTTAGCATAGATACTCGTCTCATCCTCTTTTAACCACCAACCTGCAAACTCTTTCTAACAAAAATCATAATGCCGTTTAACATACAACAATTACTTTCTGGGGTTTGGCTTGGCCACATCCCCCACCCCCTTATCAACCCAAAGAACACTTAGATTAACAACATAAAACAAAAAGAAAGACAAAAAAAAAGAAAAGAAAAGAAAAGAAAAAGATAGGGGATTCCCTTGAGAGCTCTTTTTGGAGATGGCCTGTCGGCTACCATTGGGTTGTTAGCTTGAGACTTTTGACTAAGCTGCTACCATGACGAAAAAAATCATAATTAGTAAATGATGTGTATAATAAGCTTTTTACTACTTATCAATTGAATTAAATGTAAATGGTTGAATTATTAAATGTCAGCCAAAAAAGAGGATGAGACCCATCGATCTTGATTAAAAAAAAAAGTCCTTGGGATGGAAAAAATCAATTTTAAAAGTCAACTCAGGCTTATCTCCAATTGTCGTATCAATCTAATTTTTGCTTATTCCCTACAGAAAGTTTGTAGCCACCATGTAGAATTCAAGTCTAAGGAAAGTGTGAGATCAGATTTATGGTAGGTGATGGGTATTATGATCTCCTTAATAACTTTTTTTCTTTTATCATTTCTTCAATGTTACATCATTCGCTATCTATTAATTAGAGACGACACAGTATACAAATAAGCGCTCATAAAGATATGTATAATACTAGATTGACAAAAATAGAGTCTAAATGATGTGTTATTGTAATAGTGATACTTTTGACCTTATTTTTATTTATTTAATATTCAAGAGTTACTTGCCATTTTAGCTGCCACATCATTTGGACTCTATTTTTTATTTTATTTTTGGACAACATAGCTTTCTAAAGGTATATTGTAGGGTTCCCTGTTGTGAAGGAATTTAGTATGGAAATGGATAGCAACAAGCACCTTTTGTAAAAAAATAATGCTACTTGACCTAATGAATCACGGTTATTGGATTGACTGGACCTTAGTATTAGTTGAAACTCACTATTAATTCAATAATTATAATGCACTAGATCAATAAATTAGGTTTAAGTAGCATTTTTTGTAAAAAAAAAAAAAATGGTTATGTGATGGAACATAGGGATATAGTCTAATATGAGAATGGTTAGAAAAAAAATTTCCTTCAATTTTGTGAGAAAATTCTTCTTACACATCTGGAACTCTTCCTAAATAATAGAAGATGTATGCCCATATTAGGTGTAAAGAATAAGATTATGAGTGTTTTTGTATATTAACGAAAACTTAAAATTAAAAAATAAACTCATTTAATATCTATATTCATTTGTACAAAAAAACTTGAAAACCTAACCGGTTTTTTCTTCTGTTAAAGCCTCAACTAGCGAGAAAACATTCGATTACACTACACTACGGATAAAACACAACAAGTTACGCAGAACCCTAAATTCTATAGAATGAAATAAAAGACCGGGTTTAAGCAATTAGCCGAGAGAGAGAGAGAGAGAGAGAGAGAGAGAAAAGCGAAAGCTGATTGGGAACAGATTAAAAGAGAGGGAGAGAACGATGTCACGTCTATCTATGCATGTGGGGGCATCAACATGTCATGAACATGAATACAGTTCAACCTTGGGTTTCCGAGCCCTCCTCTAGATTGCTCATCTTCTTCTTCGTACCAACCCACCAAGTAGCAACAGGTCCAACAACAACAAACTCACTCTTTGATCGTTCTCTTTCTTTCTTTTCTTCTTTTGCTACATACCCATCCACATCGACAATTTTGGCATCATAATAATAACTGTAATCACTTAAAGCCAGACTTGACTATCATGTATGTGTGTGTGTGTGTGAGAGAGAGAGAGATTGCTTTAATGCCATCCTGTATACTGGTTCCTACCGCTTTATTCGTTCTTGAGGGGTAGCATTGGTCCTTGCAAAAGCGTATCCTCTGGATTCCTCTCTTTTCAGACAACCAACCAGAGTCTTGTTACAAGAATACTATGTAATAATTTGAGTGGGATTTTTGCTCAAACACATCCCTTTAAAATATTATATTTATAAAACTCTGTACATATTGAGAGAGAGAGAGAGAGAGAGAGAGAGAGAGAGAGAGAGAGAGAGAGAGAGAGAGAGAGAGAGAGAGAGAGAGGGTGGTACAAAACAAACCAAAGCAACCTAAGGGTTAAGTTCATGCTACTGGAGACTGAAGTTCTTCTTTTGACCCAGGGTTTGTCGTCTACGCCTCACTTGCCTTTGGTTTTGATATTGCATGGTTTTGAGAGGAACTTTGGCTTTTTCTTGGATTGTTTGTCGTCTCTCTCATAACCAACAAATAAGTACTTACCGTATTATTACTCTCGTTATTACAACATCATTGTGTTGTATGACAACATTTTCTCTTTCACTCTTGCCTTACACACAGAGACACACACACACACTCTCATACACTTTACTATAGATACCCTCCTGGACAGTCATTGGGTAGCGGCAGAACTCCTTGAAGTATGAGAAATTTCCTGGAATTTGAAGGTTGCTAACTTTCTGCTTTCTTGCTATAGTTGAATTGGGGAAAAGAGGAATACGATAGTAGAATCACATTTACACTTAGATTTAGAACAATGTTATAGAGAGTTATTGACGAATTAATCAAATACTTGTCAAATTGTCATTGAATTAATTGTAAGTTTTAATGTTAAATGAAGTTTTATTAGGTTTTCGATTGGGTCCAAATCGACGGCTCTCTTTTGATTGAACAAAAACTATAGAAAGAACACTATAAGCCTATGAGGAGGCTTGAGTAAGAGAAGTGGCCAAAACTAGGTTAGGCAAAAATTGCTACTTTGCCTTCTGCAACTGTTAAGATAACTGCCTCACTCAACTCTTGAAAGAAAAATGGATGCAAAGGAAAGTCTTACACATACAGTGCTAGTACATTCTATTGCCCTAGTTTTAAGATGAAAAGTTAAATTCACTGACCAGAAACACCAAGAAAACATCAACTTGGCTCTTATACTCATGAAAATTGATCAAACCTAACAAAAGACAATTACAGCTGACTAGGCAATTCAGCTGAGACCACCTAGACATGCTTCTACAATCTGCATAGCAGAGTACGATTGGTAAGATTTACTACAGTTAGCTACTTATGGTCTCCAATTATTAAGTGAAGGTGAAGGATAATGATTTTGCTTGAAACTGCTCAAAAGATTTGCTTCAAAGAAGACAAAGAGTTTAGACATCATGCTAATTAATTCAGTGCTAGGGCTAATTTATTGAGCAAAAAGGGAATTGAGTAATGATAAAGGACTTTCCATTAGAAATCAGCTTATCATGTCAGATATCAAACAAGCAAACCTTCACACACTTAACAAACAAGCCCATAACATACAAATGACTATAAAGATCAGCAACAACTTACAACTAACAAAGCATTAATAAATGAAACCACAAAAACACAAACCCTACCATATTCTTAATTCTTCGGTGATCATGATGTGATCGTGCGACTGGTTCCTCACTCAGCCCTTGAAATTTCATCATCTCACATGCTAATTGAGATTAAGATCTTGGAAGTTATGGTGGTTTAGTGCTCCAGTGGAACACCCTTGAGTCAATTATCGTGGATTGAAGCTGCAGGGACCACAAAGGTCAAGCTTCAAGTGAATCTCTTGCAAAACATGAAAGTTGAAATTATAGGAAATGGTTGATAGAAGAAGAGTTGAGACCAGAGAGTTCTGGCCATGTATTTCCACCCCAGTACTGATTATTTTCTGATGAAATACTCAAAAACTGCCTTGATAAATTTGACCCTTGGTTGTTTTCCACTTTCACTGGAGCCGCATGAGTAACCCCTGTGCTCGTTGCTGTGGACAGTTGATGACTTTCTCCAGCCATGGAAGATGGTGCTTCAACTCCATTTTGATAAGGGAATAAGCCGGTGGGTGGCTCGAAACCGGCAAAGAAAGGAAATCTCCATTGATCTGCACCTCCAGCAACTAAAATGTTGCTGTTTCCTCCTGAATGATTACCCATCTGGAAAGTCATATGAGTCTCTGGCTCAAATCCACCAATATTTGATCCAATATTAGCCCCTCCATACTGATTTAGATTTTGTACACTAGCCATGAGAGATAATTGTGATGGTGGCTGTAGCAAATGGCCAGTACTCATCCTTGCACTGCAGCTAGAGGGACTTGCACTTGTGGGATTAGAACCCGTCTTCCGTTCACCGGTGACAGCAGATTTTGAGCAATTGCTTTTGTTTCTCTTGTTTCTCCGGCACCCTCCACCCACCGGAACGTTTCTTAGGGCACCACCTCGTGTCCAGTATCGTCGACATGTCTTACAGAAGTGCCGAGGCTGTGAGCGGCTGTAATTATTGTAGTAGCAAAACTTAGTATTAGTAGAATCACACCTCGGGCAATTTAGTGCTGCTTCTGGAAGAGGTAGCTGAGCCAGCCGAGCTTGATCGACTACTGAACCAGGTCTGATTGGGCCGCCTCCACCACCTCCCACTTGAGGCGGTGGGGGTGGCGGTGGAAGCTGAAGATTGTCACCGCCACTTCCTTGTTGATGATTTGCTTGCTGTAATTGAAACACCCCAAAGAAGGAAAGTAATAGTTTAGATATCAAGTATATTCAAGAAGAGTTCAGTTTACACAAGAATAAAATGAATATTATCTTTTTAATCTTGCTTTTTTTTGATGAAGAAGATGTGGAAGGAGGTTGATGAAAACCTTACCTGGTGCCAATTGGGATGGTCTAGATAGACTGGAACCGATGAGAAAGCCATGGTTTAGATTTAATCTTTTCTCTTTTGTAAAGGCCAAAGGGTAGTGATGCGTTTTTTTGGAAATATATGCTGGAGAATCAGAGTAAGAGGAAAATACCAAAGCTAAGAGAGATAGAGAAAAAGAGAAAGAAGAAGAAGGAAATTAGATGGGGAGAGGCTTTTGCTTGTTTAATTTTCTTTCATTCCCCATCTCTTTTTGTTTTATTATATTTTTAGGGTTTTGAGTGGGCGAAGTTTCTTAGCCTTTAAGCTTTCTTGTGATTCCCGTTGGACTGCATTTTAGTGCTCGGGAAAAAAAGAGAGTTGTGACTGCTCCATGCATACGAGAGAGAGAGAGAGAGAGAGAGAGAGAGAGAGAGAGAGAGAGAGAGATAGAGAGAGAGAGAATGGCCCCAGCTCACAGATCACATTCATTCTGGGGTTAGCTTTACTTTTGCCACATGACATGAGTATTCTACCTGATCGTATTACACCAAAGTACTAGTTTGAGATTTAAGTTGATAGTGAAACCAACTTAATATTAATACCCACTTCTGCTAATCCAATACTAAAGACAGATTAGATTAAAAGATAAGGTCAGATAATTAAACCTAAATACCATTACCCTTCAAATTTAAATCCTTCTATTTCACTTCACTAGAATGCCAATGTAACCCATAGAAATCCACTAGTGTGACCTTGTGAATTGAATGGAAATTCAAAATTAAGAGGATTAGAACGCGTTTTAGCTTCTTCGTTCTGTTTCATTTTCTTCTTCCTCCCTCATTTTTGCCCTCATCTATTTTAATTTCATAGTTCTTTTGGGTAGTTTAAATTTTAGTTCAGGCAAGTACAGTAAAAACTCACCAAGGCTAGGACATTAACATCCTCAGTACTAACTTCCTGGGAAAAGAAAAAACATCTTGAGTAGTAGCTAGCTTTAGCACAATGAAAATAATTGCAGCCCAAAATACTCTTGGTATGTGTAATCCCCTTCCACTTCTACTTTCCAATGAGATTTGCAAAGTCATTGTTTAATTCCAAGATTCTCTCTGAACCATATAAACCCATTACTCCTGCCAATTCCTATACGGAATGTATGTTTTGAAAACTTTATTCATAATATTCCATTTTACAAAAAGAAAAACCAGCTTCTAGATTTTTCGGAAGGTATATAGTTTTATTAATCCAAAAACTATAGACATTACGACAAAACTCAAAACATCGAAAGGAAAGCATGCTCACGAAAAGGCTTATAGTTTCCGAAAAAAAGAGACCACGAGACTTCAAAACAAAAGAGGAAACTGTGCAGACTCCAACTATCGGAGTATTAAAGAGAACCCAAAAAACTATTGGAAAATTTGTGCTCTGAGATCCAACCATTGGTAAATGCAACAAGACATATCACTTTAGGGCTTTAATACCTTTAGTTGATGAGGTTATGTCAATCAACTCTTTCATGAGTTAGCCCTAGTGAGCCCTGTGTGCACAGTCGGATATGTTTTGAGTAGGGGTGTTCACCCTACCGTACACGTAGAAAATATGGTTTTCTGTCTTTCTATTCGATATTTTGCGGAATAATTTTTTTTTGGTCTACCCTATCCGATCAAGTGTGGTACTCCTACCCGACTTCTGGCCAAATTAATCGGGTAGGAAATCGGGTGAACACTTTTGTAATTATCAATTTTTGAATCATTTTAACAATTCAATTAAATAGCATGCATCAATTTAACAACACAATAAACCAATAATTCTAAAACCTAAAACAATTACAACAACAATTACAATAAAACACAAGAAAACATAAACATCAATCCATCATAATTGTTGCACAAATACAATAACAATTATTTTAAGGTTAAACCATATGATTAGGGAATTAGGGTTTTTAGGGTAGGGTAGAAATACAGAGATTAATGGCTATTCTGCATTCCTACCCGATTTAATCAGAAGACCAAAAACTCTTCTGTATTTCTACCCGATTTTTTCGGCTAGCCGTTCAATAGGGTCGGGTAGGGTAGGAAATTGCGGCTAATCGAAAATTTAAACACCCATAGTTTTGAGGTATATAATAATATGGGTAAAATATATTTTTAGTCCCCAAAGTATGTGTGTAATATATATTTGGTCTCCAATATTTTAATTGTGTGTATTTGGTCCTTAATGTTTTTAATTTGTATTTACGTGGTCAAATCTCAAATGTTCGTAAAAAATTATTAACGGCTCTGCTTACACCCCAATCATGTGGGAGCAAATAAACACAAATTATGAATTTTAGAGAACAAATAGACATAAAATTAAGAATCACGTGATTGACGCGTGAACAGAAATGTCAATGATTTTCTAACGAACGTTTGGATTGGACCACAAAAATAAAAATTAGGAACCTTATGAACTAAATAGACACAATTAAAATATTAGGAACCAAATAAACACTAAATACATACTTTGAGAATTAAAAATGTATTTTACCCTAATAATATTCTCAATAAAAATGATTCAGTTATAATGTCAGAAATCAAAATACCCAGACATATGTGGATAGACAACATTAAAGCATTTTGTATGGAAAAACATGTTCCTTAAGCGCTAAGGACTAAGGCCCTCAACCAAATACTCTTAGAATGGCAATGCTATGCTGACTAACTCTTTATTTTAAATAATGTGACATATTTAGGGTTAATTGTATTGGAGGTCCCTAAAATATAGATTTTGTCTTATTTTCATCCCCAATGTTTTAATTGCATCATTTTAGTCCCTAAAATATTGAATATGTTTTTATATTAGTCATCAAGTAGACAACGTCCAAATTGCTAATGATTTTTTATCATAAACTTGTCACATCATACCTAAATATGGACAAAAAATAATTTTGATAGCTCTTAAACAAAATTTGAGTAGCTCTTGACAAAAAATGTGTAATATGAGTAGTTTTTGACCAAAAATGAGATAACTCATGATCAAAACTGTGTAATTTGGGTAGCTATTTAACCAAAATTTAATTAGAAATTTGATCAAGAATTATTTAAATTATTTTTTTGTATATATGCAAGTATCACGTGACAAATTTATGATAAAAAATCGTTAGCAATCTAGACGTTGTCTGCATAAGGGATCATATAGAAACATATTCAATATTTCAGGGACCAAAATGATGTAATTGAAATATTAGGGACTAAAATAAAACAAATGCTATACTTTGGGGACCTCAAATACAATTAACCCACATATTTATATTCATTAGATAAATGGATGATTGTATCATATATGAAACATTTGTATATAAATTTAGTAAGTACCACTTTATTGTAAGAATATAAAATTCCGATAGCTTTTGACACCCCAAACTTCAATGGAAGTAGGGGTGTTAATCAAGACAAATTATTAGGGATTGGCTCAGGCTCGGCTCGGATATAATTCGGTTCGAGTTCGACATGTGTTCTTAAAGAGCTGAGCTTGAACAATTTTTTAGACTTGTTTAAAAAAAAAGTCTAAATAGCTCGGCTCGAGCTCTTAAAAATCAGCTCGTTTATATGTAAAATAGTCGAGTTACTCGGGTTCAGCCTGAGTTTCAACAATTTTTTAGGCTCATTTAAAAAAAACGAATTCGACAAACTCGAGTTCAAGCTCGTAAAACTCGACTCAAGCTCATAAAATTCGATTCAATTAACCCCTAAATAAAAGTGAGGAAACTAATTCCATTGCCTGAAGTTCTATACACATCACACATGGTACCTATGCTATCAAATGTAGCCATCGAGCATAATGGAAAATATGACTATTAATAGATTATAACAGAGAAACAGAATTCATATATCCCAATCTCAAATAATTGTGATAAAGACTTTGTCCATTTCAACATAAACACATGAAAAAATTATCAAACACCATTGTGTGCGTAGCTCATCAGTCATCACTGGACTTCCAAACTGAAGAGGAGGGGAGCCATTCCCTGGTGAAAAGCACGTAGTTTGTGGCCCCAGAAGGTCTACACATGCAGCGACAGAGAAGGTGGTCAAGCATCAATCAATCGTATTTATAGGATTCTCATGGTCTGTATTATTGGCTGCCATTTTCACCTTTTTGGTACCTCTGCTAACCCAATATACAGTCCCTACTAGCCTACGGAATTTATACGGATTTGGCCGGTGGACAGCAAAAAAAAAAAGCATGATTCCATATCACCAAGACAATGAAACAACCCATTGCTTTTCCATTTTATGAGTTAGCAATTGTTATGATGTCAACCTATAAATTGGTCACTTCACTTTGGGTTTCCAGGGATCACTTCACATTTTTCACTTGTGGAAGACACATAAGGGTCGTGGCACCTTCAATCGCCATGCACGTGCATGGAGCTCAGACTCAAGAGTCCTCTGATTTGGTTTTAATACATAATATATATTACTTAATATGTTTGATGTTGTTCAGTGTACCCATTACAAGTTTGTTGATTTGTTTATTAATGGAATCTTATGTGGGATCGAGGTTTCTTCGGGGAACAAAGGATCAAGGTTGGCGGTGTGTTAGAATCTAATTCCCTCTCTCTGACACACATTGGCTTTTGCAAACTTTCATGTCAAAAGCACCACAAACGCAGAAATATAGTTGGAAAGGAAGCAATATCGCAGCTTTAATGCACGTACCCCACCCCCCCCCCCCCCCCCCTCCCCCCCTTTTTTCCCTTCCCTTCTCTCTCTCCAAACCCACTCCACACACACAAGGCTGATAATGGAGCCGAGAGTTATTCGGGTTCACTCATTTTAAGCTCAATTCGTTTTTTAAAATGAATCGATCTCGAACATTTTTTTAGATTCGTTTAATAAAAAAGAGCTTATAAAGTTCGGTTCGAACTGACAAAACTCATATATAAAATAGTCGAACTATTTGGGCTCGGGTCGTTTTGAGCTTGGCTTAGACTCGACTCGTTTTTTAAACGAGCAAAACTTGAACAATTTTTTGAATTCGATGATCAGCCCTCTACACACCCAAACACAATGTCACACTCAGTTTTATATACAAAGTTTAGAATAAAACAGTTTTAATTTAGTATTCAGATTTAAAAAATGTTATTTAGACATAATTTAAGAATTTAATCTAAAGACTTAATTCAATGTAACCATTGAACTGAGAGTGAGTTTCAACTAACATTAAAACTTATATCTAATCCAATGATTATATTAAATTAAGTACCCTTCTAATATAAATAAATAAATCTGCCAATTAGACCCCCCTCTCCCTCCCCAATTGGATGTAAAACTTGTTGGGGCCAACTAAATTAGGAACAAAACCGCTGATTTAATGGCTACAATAAATAAAGTCCTCAAATTATGTTCAAGTAACATTGTCGAGAAAGAAAAATGTTTTTTTCAAATTATTGCAAATGCATCTGACTTTAA
The DNA here is from genome assembly GCA_951799425.1 of Ilex aquifolium. NCBI lineage: Eukaryota > Viridiplantae > Streptophyta > Magnoliopsida > Aquifoliales > Aquifoliaceae > Ilex > Ilex aquifolium. Next base: position 18,308,732 of record OX637409.1, read on the forward strand.
ATCAACACCATACAAGGGACTAAACAATAACTTTATAAGCCATTAAGCAAAATCCAGTACAATTGTGAAGGAACAAGGCCAGGAAAAAAAAGTCTTCTCTCATATTCCTATTCCATGTAACAAATTACTTAAAAGTGCATGGCCATGGAATGGAACAACTGACTTGTGGTGGCAATAAATTCAGACCATTTTGACATAAAGGTGTATCCTTCTCAATAATCAATACAATCCCAATCATGAATGATGCAATATAGCATCCATTATACATAGAAGAAAAATGAAAAAGTGGTGATAAATCTTTCATTTTTTTTTATTAATAAGTTTGTTGTTAAAAGTGTCGATCAACTTAACTGCTAAAATCTTTAGATAAATCAATCAGAGAACTGAGATTGAATCCCGCCTCAATTAAATGTATATATATGTTCTTCTTATGTGGCACGATGGGGCACAAAGACGAGGATTGCATTATCACAAATGTCGGACACTAGAATGAACAATGTTATACTTACCAAATAACATTGATTTACTCTTTGGTTTGCTAGACATGTTGGAACATGGTGCACTAGGTGGCCACCCTCAAAGATTATTAGATCAAATCATTATAGAAAATTTAAAAAAATACTTTAAAAAGTGAACCACTAAGATCCCCATTTTCAGCACATTTATGTGACCAAAATTAGTAACTTTAAATAAAGATAGTCTTGATGGTGTGAGACAGACACAAGGCTCTAGTGATTTGAAAATGAGGTGGCCTTGGACATTTTAATACTGGTCCAATAGCCTGCATTGATTATTGGGCTGGGATTAAGATAGTCCATACTAAACTTAGGTTGAGCCCAAGTAGAAGTTAGAGTATATATATTATAGGATCTCAAAATAATAAAATAATCAAGCATTCAAATAATCTCACACACACACAGAATTATCAAAGAAAGCAAAGAAAATAAAAGACAAAGCTTTCAGCAACACAACAAAACCAATGAAGACATTAAAAGCCCAACATCAAAACAATTTTTTTTTCTTCTATCTCAAGGTTCACGGCTACAAGAATATTTAAAACAAGCAAATAATCTAATACTAATCTTACTCTATTTTTAATAAAACATATCAAAACTAACTAGAATATTCTATGGGTCAAAACTCTTAAATCCATTAAAATTTTAATTACAAACTAATACTAAATAAATAAATAAGGAATAAATTACATGAAGTGTTTATGTCAAACTTCAACAGCCTCCCTTGAACCAAACTCTTCAGTCTTGATCATCCACATTATTCGCTTCAGTTTCACGAATGCATTTAATTTAAATGGCTTGATAAAAATATCTGCAATCTGATTTTCGGATTGACAATATAGGATCTCAATCTTGCCATCAACAATCACGTCACGAATATAATGATCCTTGACATGAATATGTTTGGTCTTTCCATTTAAAACTGAATTCTTTGACAATAGAATAGCTGACATGTTATCGCAAAAAATCTTTGAAATTTTTTTTTTGTGCATGCAGCAAAAACCAAAGCATACAATGTAACCAAACTGTTTTGGTAGCACTACTAATGGTTGCATTATACTCTGCTTCAGCAGTAGACAAGACAATAACTTTTTTTTTTTGAAGACTAGAAAAAAATTCCTAAACCGATTTGAAAACATTACCCTAAAGTACTCTTTACTTTTTTCACATCACCTCTCCAATCACTATTTATAACAAGAACCAGGAGGTGAATAAAGGATACCATTACCCTGAGTACCTTTAACATATCTCAATTTTTTTTTGCTAATTGCAAGTGGGATTGACGTGAAGACTCCATGTATCAGTTGATAAGGTCAACTTTAAAAACAATATCAAGTCTAGTAGAAGTCAAATAATGTCAACTTCCCACCAACCTTTTGAAATATGTGGGATTCACAAACTCATCGTTCTCATCTTACCCAAATTTCAATCTTTCTTCAATAGGAGTCAAAATAGGATTACAATAATCCATTATGAACCGTTTAAGGATATCCTTAGCATATTTCTATTGATTCTTAGCATATTTTTGTTGATAAATAAAAATCTCACTGTCTGTTCGATTTACTTCAATCTCAAGAAAATAAGATATCAAACCCATATCAATCATCTCAAATTAAAAAATATCACCTTCCTGAATTTATCAATTAATTTCAAGTTATTCCGTGTGAAAATAAGATCATCCACATACAAATGCACAATAATAATATCTCCATAGGACTTAGTTTTAACATATAAAGTGTGTTCATAGGGACATCTCTAAAAATCATTCTCCACAAAATAAGAATCAATCCAGGTGTACCAAGCTCTAGGGGCTTGTTTAAGCCTATACAAAGCCTTTTTCAACTTATAGACTTTGTTTTCCTCATCTTTATTCACATAACCAGTAGGTTGCTCAGCATAAACTTCCTCTTCAACGACACCATTTAAGAAAGTAGATTTCATATCGATTTAAAATATCTTCAAAGAGTTATTAACAGTAATAGAATTAATCATACAAACAGTATCAAACCTAGAAACAAGAGCAAAAATCTCAAGATAATCAATACCTGACTTTTGTTTGTAATCGTTGGCTACTAACCTCGCTTTGAAGCGATTCACCTCTCTGTTTGGCTTACTTGGTCTTGTACACCCATTAACCCCAATAGTCTTCTTTCCCTCTGGAAGAAAAAATAAGCTCTCATGTATTATTTTTCTCAATGACATGAATTTCTTCATCTATTACTTTCATCCAATGTTTTTCCTTGCAAGTATCACTAAAAGAAACAAGATTACAATCTGCACATAAAACAAAATTTACATAGTCCTGAAAGATCAGTGTCAGTGCCCATCACATAGTCTTGCAATCTAACTAGCAAGTGTCATTCACGCTGTGAAAGTCTAGACGACTCTGACTATTGGGATTGAACAATTGGGGACTGTCCTACTGGCTGATCACCAACTGAATCATTAACATCAAAAGACACAAGTATAACTGACTTGTCTTCCTTTTGGGACCAATCTCAAACACCCTGCTCATCAAAATCCTTACTAATAATCATTTTTCATGTGGTGGGCTTATAAAGCTTGTACCCCTTTGTAACTGAACTGTACCCAATAAAAATACACTTTTCAGTCTTGTCCTCAAGCTTTTTTCTTGGGAGGATCTAGAACATAAGTATAGACAATACAACAAAACACCTTCAAATGCTAAATGCTAGACTTCTGACCACTCCAAATCTCATAAGGAGTTTTTTCTCTTAAAAATTCTACTAGGGGACTTGTTCAAGATATAAACAGCACAAGCAACAACTTCTGTCCAATGACAAAGGCAGGCTATCAAAGGAGGAAATTGAGAAGATGTTTCAGGAAGCAGAGAAATACAAGTCAGAGGATGAGGAACATAAGAAGAAAGTGGAGGCTAAGAATGCACTAGAGAACTATTCCTATAACATGAGGAACACGGTGAAGGATGAGAAGATTGGTGCCAAGCTCAGCCCAGCTGACAAGAAAAAGATTAAGGATGCTATTGATCAGGCCATTTCGTGGCTCGATAGCAACCAGCTTGCGGAAGCTGTTGAGTTTGAGGATAAGATGAAGGAGCTTGAGAGCATATATGTAACCCCATAATTGCAAAGATGTACCAAGGTGCAGAAGGTGCTGACATGGATGGCTCCATTGATGATGATGCTCCATCAGCTGGTGCAAGTGGTGTTGGCCCTAAGATCGAGGAGGTTGACTAAGTGAGTTTTTCCATTGGTATTTCCTTTTTTGTTTCCAGTTCCCCACTATATAGTCTGATAGGGAACTGTGAATTGAATTCTGATGGCACTTATATATGTGCCTTTCATTTTTGGTGCCCAGCTTATGTTTTTGTTTTGGTGCCTGATATTGTTTTGAGACCTATTGCTGATGAATACTTGGTATAGTGTTCATGCTTTAATTTCTTAACCTTATATTTATTCTGACATTCTCTTTCTGACTGATGGTTCTAAGTTCTAACTGGCACAAGCATCCGCATGTTTGTTTCATTCAGTCAGACCCAAGAATGTTTTATTATCTGCAAAAACGTTTATCATATATTTTACAATATTTTTCTAGTGCTTATTTCTCTTAGATATAATATGCATGACATTGAGAGGTGGATAGTGAGCTTGGGATGAGCCATTGATGTGTAGTAATTAATTGTTGTATGCAAAAAGAGTTACGACTATAGGGTTTGGCTATGGTATCATATCATTTACTATTTTTTTCAGGTATCTATACCAATTTTTCCGTAAAACTTCCTAACTTTTGAGATGAACTCATTCACTTATTATTTTTTGGCTTCACTTATCACTTATTCAGTAGAATTTATTTGTCACTTTTTGGGTAGAACTCATTACTTTTTAGAGTGTTTTTCACTTTTTGGTATACTAACGAAAAATAAAATTTTGATATCATAATTTTTCTTAATGACTATATTTTCCGTACCTGCAAGTACCGTCATGGAGTGGTTGCCGATGGATTTATGTTGGCACTTCATCTGTTTAAGCTACACCTAGTGTCCGATTGACAGTGGGTTCCTTCTGGGGCTAGGATTAATGTTGTTGAAGCTTATGAATCCAATGTGATGGATCAGCTCAATCATTTGAAAACTTATCAGAACATATGAAGTCTTACCACAGCCGGTTGAAATAAATGTTTATCGGGGCACAGTCGGAAATGTTCTGAAATAAGAATTTGGGTGATCACCCCAAGCCGGTTCTTCCCAGTCGAGTATTTTTTCGGCGGCCACGAATTGACACGAGTGCCATGGTACCCACGTAGGTTTGTACTCCAGGCGGGTCGAGACTCAACTTTTTAGATCCGGAACCAAACGTAGTAGGCTGGTACACTAGGACTTTGTCGGGGTCATGATTCCTTAGATTCCTTCTGGGAGGGGTACTACAAAGCTTAATCTCACGTATGGCTCAAAAAAGTCGGTTTCTCTCATTCTGCTGAGGGAAAGACGATTCTGTTTATAGATTGCTTGTGATCTTACATAAATAAGACCAGATTGTTACAGTAATGGTACGAAAATTACCTCACACAGGCCACCTCATTGAACAATTACACATGTCAAACATTGTGATCTAAGGATTAAAACTACTTTCTTCCCCTGTTAAGCCTCTGCAGATGATAATTAATGCTTCCCCAAGGCTTTCTGCTTTTGCTAGTCTGCAGGAAAGGAAATCACAAGCTGAAGTGTTAATAGTAGTGGAAATCTAAAATGGATTGGTTTTCGTTTCAGATTAATTGTTGTTACCAATATAAAGTAATGGAGAATTTAGCCAATGTCCCATCACCTGAGCATCCATGCAGGCAGTCATAAGATCCTTTTGCCGAACGCACTTCTCATCATTGTTGTGGTTAAGAGCCAAACAATTAAGGAAAGCCACCATTTCCTTCATGCAGGGTTTATGGAGGCCTCCGAATTTCTTGGGGTTTATACGTAGACTACCAGCTTTCCGACCCATTCTTTCCTAGCTCAAGCTATACATTTAAAAGCAAGAAACTGTTAAAGACTATCAGACCTGTTGATAAAGCATCAAAGGATGGTTTGGTGTAACTGTGATAACAAATTTCTCTATTCATGACTACCTCCATCAACCTAGAATTTAATGCATAGCCAGAGTGTCAATTGCTATACAACCTTATAACACTCCAGCCATGTACCAAATGATATGCGCAGACAATTTGTACAAAATAAAATCTTTATTGCTGATGTCAACAATACAAAAGCAATAATAAGCAAACCATCCTAAAGATGCAAATTGTTATATTTTTCGTTCTCAGCTCGAAAACTAAGTAGAAAATTCTTTTAGATAGAATTGATGGGTTCTCTTTTTGGTGTTTGGGGTGGGGGAAGGGGTGTACAACCTTAGAATTGATGGTTAGTGCAAGAGAAACTTTTCAATTGGGGCTGGCCTTCCATGCACCCTGTCTTATCTCGCATAGAACTGAGACATAATTGACTCTTAGTAATAAATAAGAGGTTTATAATTTTCACAACAAAGTTCTTCAGAAGAGATCTAGTTTCTGTAGCACAAAACTTACAAATTTCCGGTCCATGAAAGAAGAAAGAAATCTATATTACTTAAGAGTAGATATTTATTGCATGCCCAAGTGCTCCACTAAGGCTCAAATACTTCTACCAGATTGGTTCAAGGTCAGTTGAACTAAGTTTTGATAAGACTCGGACCTTGTAAAATTACCATTAAACTCAACACCCAAGGCTATGATGTTGGCTGTCAATGCAAGGACAACAGGAATTACAATTAATCTCAAGGAGCAAATGATGTAATCTCACATATAAATTTCATTATCCAAAGTAACCGGTTCCATGGTATAACTATATACGAAACTAGAGAGAAAATAGCACATAGTTAATCATCTTCAAGTTATGCAGAACAGTGACCATGAATTACTAAGTTCAATAATCTAAACAATCTACCCTTTCCTTGGTCTTGTAAGTGAAGAGAGATGCAAGCAAGTGCAAATGTCAATCCACCCATTGAAGAAGTTTTTCTGCATATGTTAATTTGTATGCCTGACAACACGATGAATACATATAAACAGATGCAGTTCTATCTTACATGCGGTTATTGTAACACGGTGCATGAAAGATGAGATAGATGAAAATGAAATAATATAGAAGGTAGGCGAAGATAGCATATCCACCCACTCTTAAGAGAAGCAACACATATGAAGCACAAACACAGGAACACTCAATTATCACTACTTAGAAAAACAGCAGCAGCAGTTTTACATCATGGAGCCGAGACTAATTTTTCATGGAAATACAAAAGAGATGCTTAAGAAGATGTATAGGGGCCCCTTTTCTACCCACACCAGAAACAATTTAACTTGTTATTTGTAATGAAACAACAAACAAAATCAACTATCAAAAAGATTCTAATTGACAACAATAAAAAATACATCCATGAGCTAGTAAATTTTGACTCTTCCAATGTGTTAGTTAGGTGAGGGTCAACTTTGGAGAAATAAAAAATGTTTGTACTTCTACAAGGGAAAAATGAATCAAAGCTAAACAAATACAAAATTAGAATCATTCAACAGTAGAATCTGAACAAAGAAATGAAGTGCTATTTCAGGTGTAGGTGTCAACACCATTGCACTTATGAGGCACCTGAAATGGACATCCTAAACAAAGTAAATTGCAACAGGTTGCATGAATACTACCTATAACACCTTCGTTAATTAGAAAGGAAAACATAACAGTAAAAGCATGAAAATTTTAATAAAAGAATAGGTTCCCATAGATACATGGGGAAATGTGTATATGCATAAATTCCTTCTGATGTAAAGGAAAATGAAGGGAGGGAAACTTTTTTCTAATGCTTTCTATAATGCTTGTGTGGTCTGCACAAAGAAAGAGACACCGGCCAAAAACAAACCACCAACGCTCTCCCCGTAAACAAACCACTTCGAGTCACACACATGCCACAAATAGAGGGGGGAGGAGATTAAAAAGAAAGCAAAAATATATATATCACCACCGACATAAGGCAACAGGACAACAGCTGAAAAAGAGAAAATGAAAGATGTTGCTTAACCAAGCATCTTAGTTTTACCGAATGCCAGAGTTGGGTGTTGGCTTGCATAAATCATGATCTAAATAAACACCCAGGGAAAAATTTTTGCACCTTCATGATCAATCAGTCACTTGATAATCATGGAGATTGAACAAAATTATCTTGGGAATATATGTAAGAGCCATCGTCTAATATTTGTTGCTTACATTTAGATGCCGCATGGTATGTGTCGTGGTAGCTTAGAAGCCTAGAAGATAGGTAAAAGGAGCACCTCAATATTTTATATTTAGCAAGAAATAGCTCGTTTCCCACTTCTTCCTGATCAAGTTTTTGTTGGAGCCATTATTTCATCAGGTCTCCGATAAAGGACGGAGTAAAAAGTGAATTCTTACCCAACAGCCCATTTTATCTTACAGCAATGGCAGCAGTTAACCATTCGATCTGTTTAACAAGCACACTAATGAAAAAATGTATATCTATAACAATCTTTTTTTAGAGCCTCCTTTGGGTTTTCATGTGCAATAGTGATTATGGGGAGTTTATACTGCTACAAAAGTTAAAATACATGGTATAGGAAGCCTTTTTATTTTCATTTTTCGGGGCTTTTTTCCATTCATATACAAGTGCAATACCCCACGGCCCACATCTTTTGTCATTCCGGCTATTAAAGAGACAGTTATTGTCAAAACCCAAGTCGAGAATATACTACTTTCAACTTTCAGATACTGGTGGCATCTTCTGTGTGTACTGATATGTAAGACCATAGTAAAGCATAGACTACTACGCAATTACTTTGAACAAGGCTTGCACTCTTTCTTCCCAGCAGAAAATAGAATTCAATTTCTTCAGTTCTACAGAAATGCATTATTCTAACATCTCCTCTAATGGACACAGATCAAAAGACAGAATTGGTGACAAAATAAGTCACCAAAATACAACAAAAATCAACATTTCATCGAATGAATTTTAAGAACTGAAGCAAAACTTGCAATGTATGATCATGCACAAACCCACCACACAAACACATACGAGTCGATTAGAAGGGAGAGAGCAGTAGGACTAGTAAATGACAGATGTTCCTATCTTAAATAACAAATAAACTAAGGGATATGCAGAGCACCGACCAAATCTCTAAATTACTTCAATCGTGCTCCCATACGAACCTTTGCCAATTATGAAGACTTGTTACAGAAGAAAAAGGGCTTTCTCAACCATATGCGCGAACAGAGAGAGAGAGAGAGGATTACCGCATCGGCGTCACTCGACCGAGCACAGTAGGGCTCTTCGACTGCGGAGTTCTGAGTCGATTTCAACTCTTTTCTGTTGTTATTCTAGAATAGATTTGTCTATGCAGAGACTCGATTCCAGAACACTGCTCGTCTTTTTTGTCTGGCAGTCGGGTCGAGAGAGTTGCTCATATCCTGGCCATTGACCCAGATCCAAGAATTGAAGTCCAGTTGACGACTAGAAAATTTGGGCTCAGGCCCGAAAAAACTGGTCATATCCTGGCCCATGGCCCATTTAGAAAAATGAATAATGCATTTCTAATCAAGATTGTTGCCATCTAAACCAGGCATTACATCATCCTCTGGACATCGAACCCCATATTTGTTTGGTCGGGCTTAACGGGTTGTACATATAATTCAATTAAGAGGAATATTATTATAACCTAATTTATTAATTTAATTTGTTGACCTAATTCACTATAACTATTATATTGACAATGAACTTCATTAAACATTAGAACTTAGTGTTAATTCTGATGGTGTAATTTACGTGGTAGTGTAGCAGAGTTCGGGGCTCAAAAAAGGGAAATGGATTGGAGATTCGTAAGGGACGTTAATGGAGTTCACTAGAATACCTAGTTAGACCTACTAGACTCTTTATGGTTAAACAATCAACACAAGAATAATAACATAGAATAGAAATCAACAGACAGGGAGGTTAATAGTAGTTCACCAGCTCGAAAGCTTGACTAATCTATTCTAATGGAGTCTCTTGCTCTTGGGGAGTTTTCTATTGCTTGGGGAAGACGATTACAATACTCTTGAGAGTCAATTCACATATATTCGATCCTCCACAATGTGAGAGATTGATCTCTATTTATAGTGTGTAGGAGCATGATCATTGCGTAATCAGCGTGAACTTTTTGGGATTGTTACGACCCATGTGATGAAATATTTGACCGTTAAAGGCTACATTCCTTATGCGTGACATGACTTTCTATAAGGTGTGAGTTGTTACTGCCGTAGTGTGCACGGGAGTCACGTTGGTGCTAACTCCTGATCTGCAGTTCCTGAGTTAGGAATCATGAGTTGGGAGGTCTGAGCTGGGGTCACTAGCTAGGCAGCTAGGGATTGGGAGCTCAACTCATTCACCCGTCTTTAGTTGTCTCGAACTGGAACTCAGATTTTAACGTCATCATGTGGGCCCCTATTGGGGGCATGTCTTCGAGCTACTTGTAGGCCGAGCTTAGAATTGGATAATTTTTGGTATCATAAGTTATTCCTCAGTCCTGAGCTAGGTCTGCCTGGTCTGACGTGGATTGGGAATGACTTGCGCTTCTGGCTGTGGATAAGCTCGACTCGTATTTACTTGGAATTGGCGTGATAGGATGTTTCAAAACTGCTTATTTATGGGGCCAAGCCTGAGGTCTGTGTAGCCCCTTAGGCTTGGGCTCATTGAATGTTTATGGGTTGTCTTGCCTGAAAAGCTCATCGTTTGTTTATGAGCTTAAGAACTCATCTTACACTTATGAGCTGAAGAGCTTATCGTGTATTTATGAGCTTAAGAGCTCATCATGAGTTTATGAGTTCATCTTACGTTTATGAGTTGAATATCTCATCGTTTGTCTATAAGTTGAAGAACTTGTCTTATTTTTATGAGTTGGAGAGCTCATTGTTTATTTATAAGCTGAATAGCTCATCTTATTTTTATAAGCTGAAAAACTCATCATTCATTTATGAACTGAATAACTCATTGTTTATTTATAAGCTGAAGAACTCATCTTATTTTTATAAGCTGATGAGCTCATCGTTTATTTATGAGTTGAATAGCTCATTGTTTGTTTATGAATTGAAGAGCTCATTTTATTTTTACGAGCTAAAAAATTCATCGTTTATTTTATGAGCTGAAGAGCTCATCTTATATTTATGAGCTTAAGAGCTTATCGCGTTCTCTAAAAGAATGAGTTAAATCTTTCATTCATTTCTGGAAAATCTTTACAAATGACCTCTCATCTTCTACTTTCTAGCCTCACCTTACTATTGGTAAAACCTCTTCAAATGGTATGCGTTCCACGAGTGAGGTAGGGTTTTTCCTTCTTTAATTTGCAACTCATAGTTTCCTGGCCTGACCACCTTCATGACTATGTACAGTCCTTTCCAGGGCTTCGATCTCTCATCTTTTCCTTCCCTTCCCCCTTGAGTAGAGCAGTTTCTAGCTTTTGATAGGAGAGCTTCCTCACCATTGATGTACTTCTCTGCTTTTGCCAACACCTCGGCCATACTTGCTTGGGGGTTCTTGGCAATCGAAAACAATAAATTCTTCGATTGGACCCCCAGCTCGGTGGTACAGGGTGTGAGGGCAAACTTCTCATCAAAGACATCTACTTTTAAGGACTCCGAGTCGAATTTTTGAACATAGCTTGGCAGTGATTCATTTCGACCCTGTTTCACACTCAGCAGGTGGTAGGAAGGCTTTCGGTAAGTTCGGACCCCTATGAAATAGGATACGAATGAAATGAAGAACTCTCTAAAAGAGAAAATCAAAGCTGGGGCTAGCCTATTGAACCAAGCTAAGGCTGAGCCATTCAGAGTGATGGCGAAGGCTTGACAGCGCACTGGATCGTGTTATCAATGCAATTCCATCCAATTTTTGTACGTGTTGAGGTGGCCATGGGATCTTTCGTCCTATCAAATGTTTCGAACTAAGGCATTTTGAATTTTTAGGGAAGAGAAAAGTGTAGCACCTCAGAAGTGAATGGTGACTCTATTTACTGAATTAGAGCATACATAGTCATCGGAGCTTTGCCTTTCACCGCCTCCTTCATACGACTTAGCTCCTGCTAGATCTCCTTGAAACGTCACTCCTAGAATTGATCCCTCCCATTTTGCTAGAGAGAAGTTGGGATGCGCTCGTCTTTGCTGACTCCTCTGATTTGACTATGGACCTCATATTCGTCCCCATTTCTCGAGGCTCTACAATGCACATTATCAGCAGAATAACTAAGATCATTATCTTCTATAATCTCCTTCAATGGATTCTTATGATGATTCTCCTCATGCGGGGGATCATCTTGGACTGGTTGTGCCCTCTAGAGATTCTGAGCGCATATAAGAGTTACTAGATCCTCATTTTGCTTAAGGAGACGCTCATTGACTTGACGCAGCGCTTCTAGTTTGTTGTTTGAAGGGGGATCTGTTATTGGAAGATTATCTTCTAGATTCAGTAGAGGGTTTGTTGGAATTCTCTGCTATCCCACGACATTGACTTCTTGCTGGTTTTGCAAACGTAGTAAATTTCCCTGAGTTTTGCTCATGTTACATGTAGAGACCATCAATTATTGAAAGATCAATAGAATTTTAGCAGGAATCGAAACAATTGTTCTCACAAACGGTGCCAAATTGATGGTGTAATTTACGCGGTTGTGTAGTAGAGCTCGGGGCTCAAAAGGGAGAAATGGATTGGAGATTTGTAAGGGACCTTTATGGAGTTCCCTAGAATACCCAGTTAGAGCTACTAGGCTCTCGATGGTTAAACAATTGACACAAGGATAATAACAGAGAATATAAATCAACAGACATGGGGTTTATAGTGGTTCACCAGCTTGAAAGCTTGGTTAGTCCACTCTAATGAAATCTCTTGCTCTTGGGGGAGTTTTATATTGCTTCAGGAAGACGATTACAATGCTCTTGAGATTCAATTCACAGATATTTGATCCTCCACAATGTGAGGGATTGATCCCTATTTATAGTGTGTAGGAGCTTGGTCATTGTTTAATCAGCGTGAACCCTTTGGGATTATTACAACTCATGTGATGAAATATTTGGCTGTTAAAGACTACATTTCTTAGGCATGACGTAACCTTCTAGAAGGTGTGAGCTATCGTTGTCGTAGTGTGCACGAGGGTTACGTTGGTGCTGACTCTCGATATGTGGTTCCCGAGCTAAAAATCATGCGATGGGAGGTCTGAGTTGTGGTCACTAGTTGGGAAGCTAGGGATTGGGAGCTCAACTCATTCACCCGACCTTAGTTGTCTTGTACTGGAACCCAGATTCTGACGTCATCATGCGGACCCCTATTAGGGGCATGTGTCCGAGCTACTTCTAGGTCAAGCTTAACATTGGATAATTTTTGGTATCATCAAATTCAATGATTATTAATGATATCATAATCAACAGATCATTTTTTACTTATTACAACTCAACCTCCTCATGATTGGGATAACGATAAAAGTTAATCTCTGTATAAATATGTGGATATACCCTAAAGAAAGATTTCTAAAATCTCATTGTAATAACTTTTTTTCCTAAGCAATAGAAATCAAATAGCAAGAAACTTAATTAAAGTAGAGTAGTCAAATTTTTCAGCCTGGTGAACCATTGAATCATTCGTGTCATTTCATTTCTTTAAGTAATTACATTTTTTTAGCATCAATAGAGCTCTTCAGCTTTATTCCCAGAATCAACCTCTCACACAGGAACACATTCCTTTTGACTATCTTCGAATCTCTTTACAATCATTTTACACTCATACATTTATTTTATGCTATGAATTATAATTAAATTATATCATTAAATTAACAAATTAGATTAAATTTTTAGGTCTTACTAGTGATGGGTCAAGCCCAAATGGCCCAATCTGTATAAAAAGCCCAAATCCCCATTTGAGGAGCCCAACTTCATTTAAGATCCACCAAGCCCAATCAGGCTCCATGCCTAGCCACGTCATCAAGGGGAGAGCAGAGGAGCATCACCTGCACAGCGGAAGGAAATGGTCCACCCTCACCTTATCTTTGACCGCATCTCATGGAAGCTCCTCAACCACCTCGCCCGTTGAGGATAAGTCGTGAGCTCCACCGAAATGCTTGCTAAGTTGCTGAAGAGTAGCCCAACCTGTTAGGGGACCCTTATAAATTGTAAGCCCCACCAACACTTGGGGGGCATCACACTTACCTGAGCACGACTCTCCCTCTTCTCTCTCAAAGCTTGTAAACTCTGCTCCCCGCTCCCTTGAGTTAATAAAAGCTCCCCGGCAACCAAAGCCATTCAAGAGTGGACGTAGGTCACGTTGACCGAACCACTATAACTTCCGTCTCTTCCTATTCTCTACTATTTTACTGCATTTATTAATTACACTTAACAGGTGGTGTGCAAAGCCATTTTTGTGCATCATCAGTTTGGCGCCGTCTGTGGGAATCGACAGAATTCTCATTCCTAAACACATTCCATTTTTACTGAAACAATGGCGATCACTACCAGATCCATGAACCAGCATGAAGACAATCCTCCACGAGAAGAGGAGGTTCCTCCGCCTGCCAACTATGTGCCAAATGCTCAAGCTCCAAATCCTCAACAAATGTTGGAGACCATGCAGCAATTGGTGGCCCAAAACCAGCAGATGCTACAACTTATGCTTGCCGGACGAGGAGGGGCACAACTTGGCGAAACACAACTCGGCGGAGCACAGCTTGGAGGAGCTCCACGTCCTGGGGGTCAAGGAGCTCCACGCCCTGCTGCTCCACATCTAGGAGCCCCCGTAGGGTTGGGCGCCCCCTTTGGAGTCCCCCTGGGCGCCCCACACAGGGAAGCTCATCATGAGGGACCTCTACCTCCTCCTTCTCTTGCTTCCCATGGAGAGGACACTCCTCTCCAAGAGGACGAAGACGAAAACCAAAGCGTGGAGCATGGGAGTCACTTTCATGACCATCCCAGAGGAGCTCCCAACCTTTGGGATGAGAAAATCAAGGAAGTGCAAAAGCAACTAGGTGACGTCTTCAATGCCATGAAGGCACAAGGACCAGAAACAGTGGACTATCTTGTGCGGCGAATAGACACGCCTTTCAAACCTGACGTGGTGAACTACCCCCTCCCTGAGAAGTTCAAAATGTCATCCGTGGAAATCTTTGACGGAACGAAGGATCCACTAGACCACCTCGACACCTATAAAACTCTGATGCAGCTGCACAACGTCTCCGACGAAATCATGTGCAGAGCGTTCCCAACTACCTTGAAAGGATCAGCGCGACAATGGTTCACCAATCTTACCCCGGCCTCCATAGGCTCCTTCGCCGAACTGAGCAGATCCTTTGTGACACAATTCATTGGTGGATGCCGCCAGCAGAAGCCTATCACCCATCTGCTCAGCATAAAGCAGGACCAAGATGAGCGCCTGAGGAGCTACCTCACTCGTTTTAACGAGGAGGTACTTCAGGTTGATGAACCCGACGACAAAGTGACGATGACCGCCTTCCTGGGAGGCCTCCGATCATCGAGCTTCCTTTTCTCCGTGATGAAGCGACAACCAAAGAGCATGCCAGAACTATTGGCAAAAGCTCAAAAATATATGAATGCTGAGGAAATCAACAAGTCTAGGCGAGGTGAATCATCTCGCGGATCGTCAAAAGATTGACCTGCCTCTGCACTGCTCTTAAGCAGACAGCCTACCTCTGCATTGTTCTCAAACAAGCAGCCTAACTCCAGCTTAGCGGCTCTCTCGCGGGTCGCCAAAAAAGCTTGGCATCTGCACTGTTCTCAAACAGGCAGCCTATTACCTCTGCACTGCTCTTAAGCAAGCAGCCCACCTACCTCTGCACTGTTCTCAAACAGGCAGCCTATTACCTCTGCACTGCTCTTAAGCATACAACCCACCTACCTCTGCACTGTTCTCAAACAGGCAACCTATACCTCAAGCTTAAAGACTCTCTCATGGGTCGCCAAAAGCTCGGTCTCAAGAGGCACAGCTCTCTCATGAGTAACTTCAAACTCTGCCTTTGCTCTTGCGCAAACAGCCTATCTCTCTCCAGGTAATCACGTTAAATATTTTGATGTTTAGAATAACATTATTTTTGTCATCTCTAGGCAGGATCTTGAAACTTAGGTCATCTGTAACCCAAGGGACTACATTAGATCAGCGTACCCAGCTGTCTGGCCCCCTTTGTCAGCTGCCCTGGTCGCCCAGATCAACATTTGCACTCCCCTCTACGTAGGCCTCTTCTCCCCAAAATGCCACCTACTTCAGTGGAGCTCGACCAAGGGAGCTCGCCAAGTCCCAGACTCACCCAAGCTCCCCAAAAAGGCCTCATGCTCGCCAAAGCTCCGAAGGCAGCCCTAGGCTCGCCCAAATGAGCCAAATGTAGAGGTGCATACCCCCTTTGCTTGCCCAAATGAGCCAAACCACTTGGAGAGGTGCAGACCCCCTCTGCTCACCCAAATGAGCCAAAGAGAGGTGCAGACCCCCTTTGCTCACCCAAATGAGCCAAACCACTTGGAGAGGTGCAGACCCCCTCTGCTCACCCAAATGAGCCAAAGAGAGGTGCAGACCCCCTTTGCTCACCCAAATGAGCCAAAGAGATTAGCAGACCCCCCAGGTTTGCCCAAGGTAGCCCCGACTCGCCCAAGACAGCCCCAGTGCCTGCCTCTCTGAAATCCCAGGGGCCACAGACCTCCAAAGCCCCTCGTCGACCAAAATCAAGTCAAAGCATGACAGCTATGTGGAGCTACAGTCCCCGTAGAAGACCGCACATGAGTCTCAACTCCTATAGCATACAAAGCTAGCACAGAAGTCTCAATCTGGAAAAGAATGGGGGCACCACCGGGACCCATCTCACAGGAAGCAGCCTGGAAATCAGACCTTGACCGAGAAGCATTGGGGGCATCAAACCTCATCATCTTGAGAAGAGAGAAGACACCACACCTAATTAGAGACAAGGGCAAAGCAACAGGAGCTCCAGAAATTAGAGACAAGGGCAAAGCCATCCTAGTCTCCCTCTCTGGCAAATACCTAGAATGAAAATTCGTCGCCCACGAATGCCTGATAGCTGCCTGCCAAAACACAGCTCTCCATCATCGTCGGTTTCACTAAATTGTGCTCAAAACTCAAATTCAGAGGGATAGAAGCATTTTTTGGGAAAAATTGTTGACCAAACCACCTTTGGCAGTTTGTATGTTGTAGATTTCGAAAAAATACCCGAATTCAAAAAAAAATTCGCCTCAAACGGACTCCCGAGCGCAAAGATATGGTCGTTCAAAGTTTTACCGACATGTTATGATTTTATGATACTTTAGCTCGCCCAAGCAGCCTCGCCAGCAGCCAGGCGCCCAGGCAGCCTCCACGCTGCTCCCTGGGTTGATTTCCTGCACTTTCTGTTGAAAAAATGTTGTGCCCAGTGCTCGTAAGCTGCCCAGGACAGCAGAATCTGCGCTGTCCAGCGCGTCTGAGATGTCCAGGACAGCAGAAACATCATCCAAGCTGCTGCCCAGCGCTCCTGAGCTGTCCAGGACAGCAGTACCAGCGCCTAGGCTGCTGCCCAGCGCGCCTGGGCTGTCCAGGACAGCAGAACCAGCGCCCAGGCAGCTGCCCAGCGCGCCAGAACTGCCCAGACCAGCGCTGATCAGCGCCTTTGCTGCGCGCTCAGGCTGTCCAGCTCTCCTCCCTGCACGCCCAGGCTGTCCAAAACAGCTTTTCGGGCGCCTAAACTACCCAGGACAGCACCTAAGGGGACGCCGACCTCCACCGCGGGCTGCTGGCGCGCACCAATGACCGCGGCTACCTCCATCTTTTCCCTGCAACCTCTATCATTTCAATGGAGTTTTGCACATCCCTTTCCTCAATCGACATTGTCCTTTTAAAAATCCTAGCAAAAGTGGAAAAAACTTGGAGTATGCACCAAAGCAAAAATGCATCTAGCAGGGGAAGTCTCCACCACCTGAAACTCAAGATGTAAACTAATGCACCCTTCTCCAAAGTTTCCTTGGACAAGGAGCATTGGGGGGCAAATGATGGGTCAAGCCCAAATGGCCCAATCTGTATAAAAAGCCCAAATCCCCATTTGAGGAGCCCAACTTCATTTAAGATCTACCAAGCCCAATCAGGCTCCATGCCTAGCCACGTCATCAAGGGGAGAGCAGAGGAGCATCACCTGCACAGCGGAAGGAAATGGTCCACCCTCACCTTATCTTTGACCGCATCTCATGGAAGCTCCTCAACCACCTCGCCCGTTGAGGATAAGTCGTGAGCTCCACCGAAATGCTTGCTAAGTTGCTGAAGAGTAGCCCAACCTGTTAGGGGACCCTTATAAATTGTAAGCCCCACCAACACTTGGGGGGCATCACACTTACCTGAGCACGACTCTCCCTCTTCTCTCTTAAAGCTTGTAAACTCTGCTCCCCGCTCCCTTGAGTTAATAAAAGCTCCCCGGCAACCAAAGCCATTCAAGAGTGGACGTAGGTCACGTTGACCGAACCACTATAACTTCTGTCTCTTCCTATTCTCTACTATTTTACTGCATTTATTAATTACACTTAACAGGTGGTGTGCAAAGACATTTTTGTGCATCATCAACTAGCATTACTCATTCCGAGTATTCTTGATTTTGCAGACTAAGACAAGATTGTAAGTTGATGTGGTGCCGTGGCGTTCAATAGGTGTAGGGTGGGTGGGGGAATTCAAAGAAATAGTGGTTGCCAACCACTTGTCTTTGCCCGACAAGATTTCTTGCAATTCTAATGAAGGATTGATTTTAACTTATCCTTTTAACACGCAAACATGCTAGTGGATTTTTTTCACTTTTCATATCAAGTTTGTCTAATATCAATCGTTCCATATCAGAATTTCCCATTAAGCAATCCAGCTTGGTCTCATTTTTTTCAAAGGGTTGGGTAACCATATTCTAAGTCCAACCCATTCGCACCTAACAGACTTACATGATATATCCTCTTTTTGAATTTTTTTTTTTTGGTATTGGATTTTGCCACATAATAATAGATACAACATAGAGTCTCTTATCGGATTGCATGGAAAGATTACAACTCTAAAGATGCAATACTCATTATAGAGCCCCGAAAGCCGCACAGCCTCTGGTTCGGTTGAGTGCATGGGGGCGGACTCTTGTCGAGAGTCAGAGGGGGCTGGTTCACCAACCGCGAGAAACATAACATCCGTCAATATAAGATGATATTTATACTTTTTTTTTTTTTTTATAGAAATACAAAATTTAGACTCGTGTGAGAAGCTAAAGTTCAAAGAAAGATCACTAATAAAATACCGCATATAGTTACCGACGCTTGCCAATTAATTATGGCCATGTTCAAAATAAGTTGGTCCAAATCCTTGATTGTCCAGACAATAGCAATTTTTTGGGGTCATGTCATAGAGGTTTATCTCTCATAAATACCTTAGTCTCAACGTAGTTGGTCTGTCTTTGATCAGACCGGACCATTTGAAAAAAAAAAACAAAAAAAGGCAATATTTTTTGTCATTATCCCAAAAGAAGAACACTGTCAGTTTGAGCTATTTAATTCAAATTTAAATGCACCAGGATTGCAACTTGTGAAGGCAAGAACAAATGTGGACCTTAATCTAAATGCCATCTAGAATCTGTTGTGAGTTATTGTGGTGGGGCCCCATACATCCACCCAACTATGTGGACCACACTGCTGGGTCTTTAATAGTCTTAGTCTTACATGAAATCATGTTCCTCCCTATCTTGAAATTAAAGTGATGTTTAAGCTTCCACTAATTATCTATATCTAATTACAGCCAAAGTTGGCTAATTTGAACGTTGAAGCATGCTGTCCTTAGCTACTAATTAAAATAATTCAATATTCTAAAGTTTTTTGAGTCTGTTCGAGGGATTAAGAAGTTATCCACTCCAGTCAACACCTCGAATCAAGTCTTACAAACAACATAATGATTTTTTTTTTACATTTCTCGTATAAGTAAATTAGATCCAGTATCGTAAATCTGGAAAAGGGTAATGTTGTGCACGAGTTTCCCTTCACTTTTAGGTCTGATGAAGGCTAGATATACAAAGCGTTAACGTTACACGTAAAAAATTTGTTTCCACAACTCAAATCCATGACGTTTATATCACAAAAAAACATTCTTACTAGTGTGTCGAAATCCATCCTTATCCATCGTTGTTCATCTTAAAAAAATAAAGCTATTGAAGCTTTGCATGATAAACTGATGAGTCAAGGTAGGGCAACTTTCGGCCAAATCGTGTGGTAGCAATGGCATTCCTTACTGTTTAGGTAAAAATTCAATGTAGTACGACAAAAAGGCAATACATATTGGCCTATGATCCTCGGATTTTTCAAACTTACTAGTGCCTTTCCCTTCCTGCAATTCCATAATTTAAGGTTAAAAAAAAAAAAAAGTACGCTTTAAGAAGAAAGACAGTATCTTTAGTCAAGGAACCACTTCATTGTTAGCTATCTTTAAGAATTCCAAGAGGGTTACTTGTGTGTATTCGTGTGCGGGTGACTCTTTACCAACTTCTCAATAAAAAAAAGATTAATGTTATTTCGATTTAAAAATTTGACTTAATTAATGATATGATAGTGACGTGATCGAATAAAATTATTGTAACTCTAATGCTCCGTTTGGTAGGAATGATGGAAAGTAGAAAGGATGGAAAATTTGAGAGATACACTTTTTATCATTCAAGAAAGGAAAATAAGAATGATACACTTTCCTTCCTTTGTGTTTGGTTAGATGGATGAAAAATAAAAATGACTAATTTTTTTTTTTTTTTTTGTGCCGGATAAGATTAGGGGTGACAATCGAATCGTATCGTGTCAGATTCGTGTTGAGTCATTACGGATTTGTGTCGAACATTAGTCAAACCTAACTCAACTCATTTAACTAATTGTGTCGTGTCGAGTTGCTTGCGAGTTGACCTATTTATTTATTTATTTTTATTTTTTTAAAAATATATATATAAATACATATTTTATCATTGTATTTTTATATGAAATTAATGTATATATTAAAAGATATATAGACAAATAGATACATCTTAACACAAATAATTAACTTTCCATCCACTTTCCTTCCGATTTTGGATGGATTGATTTTGGTGAGTTGGAAGGAAAGTTAATCCATCCACTTTTCCATCCTTCCTACTTTCCTTTCTTACAAAACATGATGTTTTATCTATCTCTCCCACTTTCCATCATTCTATTTTTCCATCGTACCAAACGGAGCATAAATGTTGAAATTTTTCATTGAAATTCTATTTTTTTTTTAAGTTCAACGATTAGGAGTGTCAGAGTCAGCTTATACACACCCCAACTAATCTCCTCCTCGGTCTGGTCAAAGACAAGTTATCCACATGCGAGACTAGGATATTCATGAGCGATAAATTTCTTATGGTCTAAGGATTGTCAAAATTCGAACTCAGAACGTCTGAATTTACAGTTCATCTGTGTTACCACTTGAGAATCTATCACTTGACATATTATTAAACCGAGTAAATGTTTTTAGGCCTCAATAATATTATTCTAAAAATATTTGCCAGCCCATACACCACTCTGTTTATGACTAGCAAATGCGCACAAATGCAAGTTTGGTGCTTTGTGCCCAACATGATGTGGCAGCAGCTAAAGCAACTTTGTGTTTAAATTTAAAAAAGATTAGGTTTAATGCATCAGAAAGCACTACCCAAAACATTCCAGACAACATGACTTAAACATACATTGGTCATTGTCATGGACAACTTGAAGGACAATTATTATACAATTCAATTAGCTTAAGTTATGATTAAAAAAAAGGTTAAAATCGATCCTAAAATGTTAGACCGATCAAAAATATGAGGATTAATTCAAAACAATCTCATTTTACTGAATTTTCACCGAATTGTAACTTCAATCTTATTTTTTAATAATTTCGCTAGTATATTTGGACCCTAAGCTTGAACCTACCGGTTTATTCCGGAGACAAAGAAGCTTCTGTTGTAAGATCAAGTCACATCCCAAGCAAATGTTTCCCCTCAATTTGGCGTATTCCACATCAAATAGAAGCTCAAAACACATCAATAATTATATGGAGCACACAAATATTTTACAAAAAATTAGAATTATAAAGAGAGACCATCATTGTGATAAAGAAAGGATCAAGGGGCCATTGGCAATGGTACCACCATCATGCTCAACAATAATTAGTTCAAGAGACCACAGTAGCAAGGGGACCTAAAGAAGAACAGATTACCCCACAAATCTCCCGAAGGAATCACCCAACATAACTTTTTTTTTTTGAACTGTATGTACGAGAGAGACAATGAAGTTCGAATTCACTATCATTAGGTCTAATGACAGAGTGGTGTCTATTAAGCCAACTGTTGAATCCTCAAAAAGTAATGTATTTGCTCTCATTGAGAAGGAATCACGCAACATCATTGCATCAATTTGCAGAGAAAGATAACCTTGAATACTCAAGATTCCATTCACAAAATGATTGCTAATTGGTACTGTGTATCTTCTTCCCCAATAACCAAACAAATAAGTGCCCAGAATTTGTAAAACAAAACCTCAAATACCCGATTGGAAAACAATCAATACACAGAAGTATCATTTGTAAATTCAATAAAGAGATAAATAGGTTGGGGGTGGGGACAAGAACAAAAGAACAATCTCAAATTACCTATTTCTAGTTAATTCATGGGATTTATTGCACAATTGGATTTGTTCTCAAGTGGTCTGAATGTTGAAGGAGAATAAGTCACTGGAAGAACCTGTGAAGGAGTTGAATGATATACAAGTTGGTGGTGATGAATCTCTCTTCCTTTATCCTCACCAATATCATCTGCAATGAAAGAACCATCTCTTTCTTCAGTGACCACCATTGAATTTGGAGAAGCTTTAACCACTGACTCCTTAACAGAACCAACATTTTTCAGAGCCCTTTTTTCACCCTCCAGCTCAATCAATCTTCTCATCAGTTTCTCCTCAGCATCCTTCAGGAACTTAAACTTTGGAGGGGGTGAAGATCTCAACCTATTCATATCTGCTTCTGTTGATGATTCAAAGAGAGGATTGAATCCTTGGTGGTTATAAGAATCAAAAGGGTGAGTCTTCAAGGGTGGTGAGGACAAAGGGGTAAGAAAAGGGGTATCAAGAGCAATAATAAGGTCACTCAAGCTTCTTGTTCTGGACCCTTTTCTGCTTCTATCACCTCTTGATTTCCCATCATCAGACTCCAAATCCTCTTTTGTCTCCTCCTTGATTGTGAAAAGAAACCTTGGTGGCCCACAGAGATTGTGCAGCCTCATGAGCTCTGACTCTACACCTTCTTCACCATAGCCTTTCAGCAGCAAATCCTTGCATGTCCCTTGCTCTAGGTCTTTATCAAGGCCATCGGCAACAGGGTTTCTCACACGTATATTGAGCTCCTGAATGTTGTTGCTGTTCACTGAATTGGGTTTCTTCCAACAAGAGAGAGAAAAAAGATCTGTGGCATAGTTGGTGGTGTAGCCACCTTCAAGCTCTCTGTTGGTGATTCTCTTCTTCCAACACAACAGATAGTAAAGTTCTGCAATAAGTCCGAGGAGGATGCAACCAAAAACAAAGCTCAAACCAATACCTAAACCACTAAAAGATGTCATTTTTAGCCTGCAAAATCACATCCAACTCAACAAAAGTGATCTTGCTTGAGAATTGTTCTAAGATTCTCTCACTTGTGTAGAGAAGAAACCAATAATCATCACTTAATATTATACTATAGCAAGTAGAAATCACCCAAAATAACAATAAAGGGGTTTTTTTGAAACCAAAAGCGCTATAGAACTGCTATAGTAAGTCCCAAGAAGTTTAGAAAATCATAATCATAAAAGGCAGAAAAGGAGAAATTGCTAAAAGTATTCCAGTTTCCAAAAAAACAATCACAAAACTCAGGAAGACCCTCTTCTTAATTTCCTATCAGATATCACAGATTTGCTAGAAAACCAGAAGACCCAAGAGGACCTTTCGTCCAAAGTTCTCACATCATAACACACCTGTCATGATACCTTAAGGACTTTCTATACTGCCTGAAACACACGCAACAAGAAACAATGTTGCTTTGTGGAAATTCAGAGTGTGAAAATGAAAAAAGAAAAAAAACTTGTCTTTTAAGCCCAGAAAGGCATTTGCCAAAAATTACAGAAAAAAGACAAGAGAAAAGAAAAATAAGAAAACTAAGAAAAAGAGTAGGAATGAAAGTGACTTCTTTTAAAGATAAGTTCATAGGGAGGAAGGGCAGTCATATGATTTAGGCATTCTCGCCAGGAGAGAGAGAGAGAGAGAGTTTGATGGGTAAATTTGTGATATGTTTTGTGTGTGTATTATGGTTGGAGAGGTCACATCCTGTGGGAAGCTCACATGGGCTACCAAAAGGATGCTTAGAGAGTGAATAGGAAACCTGGTTAGACGATTGTGTTACACCCGTCGCCCAAGAAGATCTAGCTGGGCTTGTCTTCAGTGTGAGAGGAAGACTATGGTCTAAGTTTACAATTTTTTGAATTAGAAGTTACATCCATCTCGATGTTATATTTATTAAAGTTAAAGTTATAATTTTTAAACCCAAGTTATATTTATACCTATATCTATACTTATATCTATACTACTAATAAAAATATTTTAACATGAAAAACTTTTGAATATCTACTTTACCCTTATAAAAAATTGCAAATATCACTCTAATTTTTTACAATTAAATATTTAAATTATCATCATATCCTTACGTATTTAAATCTCCAAATTGTAAAACTTGAGTTTTTTTAAAAATTTTAATATACTTGATAGTATATATTATAAAGGAGTATATTAAATTTTATCTCAATTCCCCTAACTTATTCATAATTGTAGTAAAGTTCTTATAAGTGAAAATCCTAATCAAATGAATTTCAAAAAATTTAATTTTTCAAACATTACTAAAAAATCAATCTCAATCACAAAATTCTAAAAAAAAAAATATAACTTTAACTATTTTTTTTTTATCTTTTTTCTAATAGTTAGCATAAATTTATGGAAACATATAAAGTTTTCATGATTCTATAATAGAATATAAGTAATGAAAAGTTAAGTTTGGTAAATTTGAGATAATATCTAATTCAAATACACACATAACTAATGTTTTATTAATTTTTGTATACAAAACTATTCACGTGCAACGCACGTAGTGCATTTCTAGTAACTTTTAAAAATAAAATTATAACTGACTAGAGGACATTTATGATCGATCGCAATATTTCGTGATCGATTATAAATTATCTCAAGCAAATGTAACTTCACTTTTAAAATGTACTAGCAATGCACAACATACAACACATATTTAAATAATAATTTTTTTTATAAAAAATTAACTTATATTTGTAATTAAATTGAACAATAAATTATATGAAATATGAACTATTTTCAATATGAAATGTGATCACTTTTCATAAAATCAACTTATTCAGTGAATTTTCATTTAATCGGTCAAGAATCACATTCTATAGAAAAAACTCAAAAATTACCATCATAAGTACTATTAGAATATTTGATGCAAATACATCATTTTGAATTTCATTTATCCTATAATGCAACTTCTCTAACAGTAACTACAACGATTCTTTTCAACACTTGAAAGTCTAAAAGTGTGATGGTGAAAGCGGATGATCTTCGCCTGTTTGATTCATGGAAAGCAAGGAAACTCATAATTTTTAAGTAATAAATCAACAAAACAAGACGACAAGTAACCTCTTAAATATAGTGACTTGAGCTTATTTCAGTGCAAATGATGATGGAAGATTGAATATCCTAAAATGTAGTGCTGTCAATGATGAATTATTCAAGATATAATAAATACAGTGCCTCAATAGAAATTGTTTCCCATGTCGGCTTTAAAATCAAATGTCATGCAAAGATCGTTGAACTTTTCTTTCTTTCTAAAATTCATGTAATGACCAAAAAAACCCTTAATATAAACAATAACAAACCTTTGTTTTTTTGCGTTAGACCATCATCAATGGAGGGTAAAATATGATTATTGAATCTTTAAAGGAGAGTGTAATCTCACCATTAAAGATTTGAGTTTTAAAAAGAGTATTTCTTGATTTGGGTTTAAAAAAATATTTCCCTTCATTTGATATAGGTAAGGGTGCCGACATGGCTTGAATCAATTTGAAAGGACATGTTCCAAATAACAGCGTAGGGACAATCAAGTAAACTCTCCATGCTGCAGACACTTCCTCAATGACTATTGATTTCGACCTCCTTTTGTCCACATTTGCTTTTACCATAGTTTGATCCACACTTGAAAAAGGCTAAGAAGGAAGTTGTATGAGACTCTCATGTAAAATAACCACGTGAACAAAAGGGAAATGGAAGAATAAGGTTCCATTTACCCCCCACCCTCACAATAAATCTTTGCTTAAAAAGTTTCAAGAAACAATAATGACCTAGCTAATTATATTTAAGTACGACATTTCTAAACATGGTGAACTCTCTTATGATAAATTTGGTGATGCGAACTATGTTTTCCAAATTCTATTACCTAGATAAGGGGCAACATAAAGAGGA
The DNA here is from genome assembly GCA_951799425.1 of Ilex aquifolium. Classification (NCBI taxonomy): domain Eukaryota; kingdom Viridiplantae; phylum Streptophyta; class Magnoliopsida; order Aquifoliales; family Aquifoliaceae; genus Ilex; species Ilex aquifolium. The sequence continues at coordinate 18,334,838 of OX637409.1, forward strand.
TGATAAAAGTCTAAACAGATGATGCTTTTAAGGCGATGTTTGAAGAAATGACCATAGCATATACAGATAAACACAATATATGATGCATTTGCTATTTATTGGAGAAGAGAGTTTTGCTAGATAACAAATTTCTAGAAGCTTGTGAACTCTAATTTTATTATTTTCTTCTTAATCATCCACTAATCTTTTTAAAAATACTATTACATTTATAAAATCCTAACAAATTCTAACTTATAAGATTAAGTACTACATTTGATCTTGGCCTAAAGGCCATATAAGTCTACCCTAGAATATGATGTCTTAGAAGATGTTGAGTAAGCAAGGTTGAGTATATATGTCATACAAGAATATTTAAACAAATTTTGAGGTACATTTCCTAGATTTTTACATAAATTTCCTATCTTAAAAAAAAAATGTAAAACCAACTCAATGATTTTACTCCATCCGAGAATTCAATTCTAGTCCCTTGATCTTTTGCATATCATATTCTTGGCAATATTTCTTTAAATTTCATGAGTCATCACGGTGGTGTAAAGAACTCGAAGCCACATAAAGGTTTTTTTTTTCCTCATAAAGTGAATCAAATAAGGTTAAGATGTAGCCAGTGAGAATACCAGCAGAAATAGTATTCAAAAAATCCCTTGCCCATGGCCATTCTTTTAGTTAATATTGATAGGCCGAGCCCAAAAGGCCCAAATCCATGTTGAAAGCCTAGTCATTATCAAAGGCCCAAACTTATAAAGACCCAGCAGACCCAAGATGGTCCAAATCCAGTCAGGTTCATCAGGGAGCTACATCAGCTTGGCTACGACATCAAGGGAACACTCAAGACCCTCACCTCCACCACCTTGGAAGCGGTCAACCTTCCTCATCCTTTGAGCGAGTCTCATGGAGAGCACCTCAACGGTCTCACCCGTTGAGGAGAAGTCGCAAGCCCCACCAGAATAGTTAGATAGTTACAATTAAGTCGCCCCAATCTGTTAGGGGACGACTATAAAATGTAAGCCCCACCAACACTTGGGGGGCATCACACTCAACTGAGCATACCTCTCTCCTCTTTCTCTAAGCTTGTACTATCTGCTCTCCCTACATCCCTGAGCTAATAAAGTAACCCGGCAACTCTAGCCATTCAGAAGTGGACGTAGGTCGCATTGACCGAACTACTATAATTCTCGTCTTCTCTTTCTACTTTAATTACTGCCTTTATTTCCAATTACTTGACAGGTGATGTACAAAGTCAATTTGTGCATCATCAAATATATTCTATATGGAGATATCCAAATTCTACTACTCAAGACATTTTTATGACTTCCCTTAATCGTTTAATTTTTGCTTGGATTACTAAGATTTCTTCACTAACCAATTTTCAAGTGAAATTTAAGGGTTGCCATTTTCTAATTTTTTATTTTTTTTTTTGTTTGAGTTGCTCGTTTCAAGTGATCCATTTCTTATCAAAAGACCAACTTAAATGAGATAATATTAAGAAATCAAACTTTATGATAACTTGTAACACGATCCATCAATGGTTAAGTACACAAGATTATCAATTAATAACAACACAGTAAATCATACAGATGATAAAGTAGTTTTGGGTTTGTGCTGGTAGAACTACATATACATATTTATATTAGTAATAGACAACAATTAATCAAATGAACTACTAGAGAATTGAAACCACTTTTACTCTTATAGCCACAAACCACCACCAAAAATTATTTGTCAAATCATGCACGTTGAACCCATCTATCATAACACCAAAAGGGAACAACACAAAGTTAGACAATAGGACCAATACATGGAGCTGGTGAAACTAAGAAATTTATGCTGTCAGAGTGCCATGAGAACCACCCTTGAGATCAAAGGAGTAAACATTTGTGAAAGGAGGCTGCCTTTAAAGATTGATTCCAGTTTTACCAAACTAATCAAAGGAATGCCACTAAATTCCCAAAGTTCTACATTCACCAAATCCACCATAGTCACCTAACATTTATCCAATAAAATGCTAAAAATTTTGGCCATACCTCATTTCGGATTCTCATGGCCAAAAATCTTCACCTCCAACTGTCACTTCTAGATGGTGGGCGTTCTTCACTGTCAAAATGCACAAACCTAATTAGAAGAGATAAACGAAATGCTAAATCAGACATAGGAAACCCATATGTGCACACATAGAATAAACAAGAATACATAGAAAGTGAAAGAAATTAAAGTGCAACAGGTTGGTGAAGAGACAAAGAAGACAATTCACATAGTAGTACATTTTACGTGATTGAATATTTACTTGGAAATATTCAGAATTTGTAAGGTCTGCAATCAATTGAATATTTTTTCTCAGGATTTGTGAGGTCCCAATTTAATCGGTTAAAATGGAAATCGACTACACCGTAAAAAGCATATGAATCAACAGCTAGTTGAGTGGCAGGAGTGGTTACAAAAATGGTATTGTACAATTGTTCAAGGGTGAAATAGGCATTTTATATAATGTAACATAATAATATAAACAAATAACTATGAAAATAAAAATATATGAAGGGTCATTTGCTTATTTAATTAATATTGGATAATTAAATACATAAAAATATGTTTTTTACCTTTTTAATAAGGACATAATAGTCAATTAAAAGTTTTTCACTTTTGTTGACATTTTAAAATAGTATAGATATAGATTATATCCTCGCATTGTCAAGGTTTAATTGGAAAAAAAAAAATAGTTAGAGACCTAATGCTATTTGATAAGAAGAGTTTTGGTTCATATAAAATTTGCAGGTTAATAAGGCATGAAATGGAAAAAAATGACATTAATAAGAACATGTGGGGGTATAATTGACTTATAGTAATAATTAGAAATAAAATAGAAAATCAAAAGTTTTTTCACAAATGCTGAGATATAGGGTGTGTTTGCCAACCAAAATTTAGCACTTAAAATGAATGTATTTCGCACTTATTAATTAATTTCGTTTGATAACTAAAATTTGAATATCTTAATATATTAAGTACTCCTTAAAAATAAGTTAAAATATTAAGTAGAAAATCTCTAATTTAATTCTGAAAACGCTCAGCAAAAGTATATTTAATAATATTTATAATATGATAATTCTATCCCGAAATATTTCACAATCCTATTAAAACTCTAATTAGTGTTCTCCCCAAACCCCTAATCTATCTATCCTCCTCACCACCGTCTTCTTCAGGGACCACACAGCTAAGTTACTTCTTCCCTTTTCTTCTTCATCGCACACATAAACACATAATTACACACACACAATATATAAAAAGTATGAGCAATGCTATTGGGACCTAATTTATTGACCTAATTCACTATGACCTTTGGATTGACTGTGGGTTCCATCAAACATTGGAACTTGGTGTTAATCCAATGGTTCCAATGAAGCCACGTCATTAGGTCAGCAAATTATGTCAGATTTTTAGGTCCAAATAGCATTTTCCAAAAAGTATACACACACACATAAATACTCTGCACACGCATGCATGCACGCACACACGCTACACACACACTCTACACATGTATTTGTTATTGTTCAATTCTTTTCTATTTCAATATTTATTTTATATGTGTTTGTAGTTTTTTATTAGTTAAAAACATATTTTATAAATATTTTCAAAGTAGAGATTGGAAGGGTAAAATTGAAAATTAATTTATTTTCAGATGTCAGCTCTGTGTAGTTATCAAACAGTTTGATTCAATTTAGTATTTAAATTTCAATAAGTACCAAACAGTCCACGAATTCAGCATTCACCATTCAGACTTAAGGATTGGTACAATTAAAGATAGTCTTGATTTTCGAGTAGTGATTATCCTAGTGCTTACTCCCTACGTGCGCTGATCTTTCTGAACTCCTTGAATTTTGGGCTGGACCGAATGTGATGGGATAGGTGACTAGTCAATCGGAGCGGATAATTACAGCTAAGGATTGGTACAATTAAAGATAGTCTTGATCTTCGAGTAGTGATTATCCTAGTGCTTACTCCCCATGTGTGCTGATCTTTCTGAACTCCTTGAATTTTGGGTTGGACCGAATCTATGAGTTGGGCTTAACTTGATTCGTAGGTAATTTGAGTTTACTTAACTAATTGGGTCTGACCCAATCAAATCCAAACTCATCAAAATACATTCACAAAAGAATAATGTGAGGTTTCAAAGATGAGATTAGTTAGAGGTTCAATTTTCCTTAACTTCAAGACAGATAATTATTGAATTTGCCAAGGAGATTAAGACCATGTTCATCCTAGCCAAGGCTTAATATCGAATATCACCAGTTGTAGTACAAATAAGTATGTACATAACCTTACCCTTATAATTTCCTACTTACATTTACTTGAAAACATAAGAGAGAGAGAGAGAAGGGGGGGGGGGGGGGGCTTCCTACCTCCTCAAAATGGTGACTTTTTTTGGTAGAATTTGCGGTGTTTACTCCCCGAGACTCGTGCTAAAAAAAATGAAAAACTCAACAAGATATAGTTATGCTCTTATTAGTCAATTAAGGTGTATTTTTTTACATTGAGGCACACTTAAAAAAGAATAATGCAAATTGAGACTTAATTTGTCGAAATAATACACTTCTATCATTGAATTAACTCTAAATATATCAAGTAGCAACATCTAGCTATGAAGAAAGTGAATTAGCTTTGGTGTCGGCTAATTCCCGATCGACCCCATATATAAACCCAACCCCAAACCATCTTGGGCTTGTATGTGGTGAATAGCTTTAAATTCTCCAAAGCCCACTGCATCCAGGGTTCTTCCATGTTAAAATGCTATCAGAGTGCGAGAAAGATCAAATATTTTTATTTTCCCCATTTGTGACAACATGGCCACGACTGAAGCCTCTCTCTATAGAGAGTCTCTCTATTACTAGGAGTGCAACTCAGGGAGATTGAGAGATTGGTTAGGCTCGACTCACTTTATGAAACATTTAACCTGAGTTCAATGCAAATCCAAATTCAGCCCGAACCCTTACCCTGCATACAATTGGTGTTTCAAACCAAAAAAAAAAAAGAATAAAATTGGTGTTGAATTTCTTGGTTGGGTCCAAATTCCTATTTAATTATAAGTTAAATTTTGAATTGAAATTCAGTATTCATTAGAGTTAAATTCTCAAATTATGTACATGATCTTAAATTTTGGGCTCTATTTGCATTGGGCCTTAATATACTAATTCGAGTTGGATCGTGAAAACCAAGATCCCAACTTGAGCATTGTCAAAATTTAAATCAGATTGAATATTTTTGTCTAAACACTAAACATTTTGGTTGGGATTGGGATTGGGATTGGGTTTGAATTAGTCCACCCAAATTACATCTCTATTTCCTACCTATGCGAGCTTCAGTGGGATATTACCAGTGCCCATATGTATGAGACAAAAAATCTAACATCTTTGATTGACGATGATGTGAAAAATTGTGTTTGGTTTTGAGATAAACGAATAAAGTGCACCACTTTCCACAAAACGAAGAAATTACCGGGGACCAGGGTTTGATTTGAAGCTAGCAATTGTAGAGAAAAAACAATGTTCAAGTCAGTAAGTGATTGGAAGCTAAGCAAGCCAATTGTAGAGTAAAAAGAATTTGTAGGAACATCTTCCGGATCAAGTTGGACTTAGAATCTTGGTAGGAGTTAGGTAAGACACCATGAACCTAGCCAGATTCATTAAATCATCTTTGTAGTCAAATTCGACTTTTCAATTTGGTCAATTTTATAGGTTACATGTTTACAATGTGTACCTTAATCAATGTTAGGGCCTTATCCCGTCAATCGCCTCAAATTTTTAGGATAACCTAGTTATATATTCTGTTTAGATAAATTTTCATCACTATTAGAGTTAGATTCTCATTCAAAATTCAATCTCGTAATATCTATTTCTAAACATATTTCATTAGGCTCTGCTCGACACATACTACTCTACTCGGGAATGCCGATCCACCGAGCAAACCAATTTCAATTGATTTCTATTATGGCCAGGTCTTATCCGGATTGCTTGGCTGAACCCAAATCCATTCAGCCGACTTACTATCTGCACGGTTGAGACCTAGTCTATTCGGTGGAGGCATTGTAACCTCAAACGACTTTTTATAACATATGTCAATTGTCACGTGACTTGGTCTAGTTATCAAAGAGCAATGCTATGTATCCCAAATCTTCAACCCAAATCTTCATCCCAAATCAAGGGAGACCATTGGATCAGTGAGTTTCATTTATAAAAGTTGATAGGACCACTCATCCAATGACCTCCCTTCATTTGGGATGAAGATTTGAGTTAGAAATTTGGGATATATAGTATTTTTCATTATCAAATCCTGATTAGATTCTTAACCCTTTCATCATATTTCGTTGGTCATCTCCTCTGTTATCCTCTACCATTTCTATCGTAAACCAATCAATTGAAACATTCCTCAATACGAACCTAATCAACAACTACCCAAATCTCCCACAAACACACACCAACCAATCCCCTATAAGAGCATCTCTAACAACAAATTGTATTTTAACTACCCAAAAAGTAACTTTTTCTATCTTAACTACTCACTTTTTCAATACACACTCCAACAGATTCTCTATATTTTTAACTACTCTTTTTAAATATTATTTCTCATTCCTTTTATATTATTTTTTTTTGGAATAATGAAACGGAGAAAGAGAGAGAATGGAAGAAAATGAGAGGAAGAGAGAAAAAATAATATAAAATATGTTTACAAGTTGCTACAGTGATGCTCTATATTTAGAATATCACTATAGCAAAAATCTATTTTAGAGTATTTGAAGAACATCTGTTGGAGTATAATTTTTTTGTTTTGGTTAGCTAAATTTTAGATATTTTTGTGCTTTACAGCATCTCTTGGAGATGCTCTAACAAACATTAGAAAGCCAATCCTTTCAGCTATTGTAATTTTGATCATTAAGAATCCATTGTAAATTTATACAATATCAGATGATAAAGTGTTATATCTTTAGTAAATGAAAAATGCTATTTAAGCTCAAGTCGGATTGTTTTGGTGTTTCAAGAAGTATATTAAAGAAAAGAAAAATGTATTAAAATGGTTTTAACAACCCTCTCAACTCGCTTTTTCTAATGGTAGGAGACCATTGCCACTTCATTTGCACTCAATTGCTGAATTTTTCTTTTTAGATTTTTTGTTAGTTGCACTAGAAGCAACGAGTTTTGTAGGTTTGGTTACATGTTCATTAGGAGTCCCCAAATTATCACCACCTGCACAACTTTTAGTGTATTATAACTTCCAATAAGAATTTTGTAAAATTAGATGTCCTGCACATGACTTAACTTTTTTTTTTTGCTGGTAAAAAAAGTGGTTAAGAGCAATCAAACATAATAACCTCCAGGACGTTATTTTGAGATTTTCACTCGCTGTAGAATGTTTGATTTGAGCTATAGTTATTGATATGGAATGGTCGAATCTGTCACCATAGTACCACCAAAGGCAAGCTGGACATTCAACAGTAGAATTTAGTGGTTATTTGGAAAAAAAATGAAGGGTTAATATTAACGTGTTATCAATACAGACAAATAAATTAATGATGCACAAAATAGGTTTATGTACAATCAACAGTCGATTGTATGATGTTGAGTAATTAATGAAACAATCAATAGGGCAATTAATAAAGGAGACAAAAGTTGGGTTAACACACGGATGTGTAGTGGTTCGATCAATACGACATACTCCACTTCGAAAGCAGTTACGGTGACCAGAGATCTTTATTGATCTTCCTAAACTCCTTAAACTTTGGACTAGATCGAATCCATGAACTGGGCTTAACTTGTTTTGTAGGTAATTTGGGTTTACTTAACTAATTGGGTCTGACCCAATCAAATCCAGACTCATCAAAATACATTCACAAAAGAATAATGTGAAGTTTCAAAGATGAGATTAGTTAAGAGGTTCAATTTTCCTAAACTTCAAAGACAGATAATTATTGAATTTGCAAAGGAAATTAAGACCATGTTCATCCTAGACACGGCTTAATATCGAATATCACCAGTTGTAGTACAATAAGTATGTACATAACCTTACCTTTATAATTTCCTACTTATATTTACTTGAAAACATAAGGGGGGGGGGGGGGGGGGGGGGGGTTCCTGCCTCCTCAAAATGGTGACTTTTTTTTATACTTAGAATTTGCGGTGTTTACTCCCGAGACTCGTGCTAAAAAAAATGAAAAACTTAACAAGATATAGTTATGATCTTATTAGTATGCAATTAAGGTGTATTTTTTTACATTGAGGCACACTTAAAAAAGAATAATGCAAATTGAGACTTAATTTGTCGAAATAATACACTTCTATCATTGAATTTACTCTAGATATATCAAGTAGCAACATCTAGCTATGAAGAAAGTGAATTAGCTTTGGTGTCGGCTAATTCCCGATAGACCCCATATATAAACCCAACCCCAAACCATCTTGGGCTTGTATGTGGTGAATAGCTTTAAATTCTCCAAAGCCCACTGCATCCAGGGTTCTTCCATGTTAAATGCTATCAGAGTGCGAGAAAGAGCAAATATTTTTATTTTCCACCATTTGTGACAAGATGGCCACGACTGAAGCCTCTCTCTATAAAGAAAGTCTTTCTATTAGTAGGAGTGCAACTCAGGGAGATTGAGAGATTGGTTAGGCTCAACTCACTTTATGAAACATTTAACCTGACTTCAACACAAATCCAAATTCAGCCCGAACCCTTACCCTGCATACAATTGGTGTTTCAAACCAAAAAAAAAAAAAAAAAAAAGAATAAAATTGGTGTTGAATTTCTTGGTTGGGTCAAAATTATTGTTTAATTATAAGTTAAATTTTGAATTGAAATTCAATATTCATTAGAGTTAAATTCTCAAACTATATACATGATCTTAAATTTTGGGTTGTATTTGCATTGAGCCTTAATATACTAATTCTAGTTGGATCGTGAAAACCAAATTGAATATTTTTGTCTAAACACTAAACATTTTGGGTTGGGTTGGGATGAGGTTTGAATTAGCCCATCCAAATTACATCTCTATTTCCTACCTATGCGAGCTTCAGTGGGATATTACCAGTGCCCATATGTATGAGAAAAAAAATCTAACATCTTTGATTGACGATGATGTGAAAAATTGTGTTTGGTTTTGAGATAAACGAATAAAGTGCACCACTTCCTACAAGACGAAGAAATTACCAATTCTAGTTGAGCCTTAATATACTAATTCTAGTTGGATCGTGAAAACCAAATTGAATATTTTTGTCTAAACACTAAACATTTTGGGTTGGGTTGGGATGAGGTTTGAATTAGCCCATCCAAATTACATCTCTATTTCCTACCTATGCGAGCTTCAGTGGGATATTACCAGTGCCCATATGTATGAGAAAAAAAATCTAACATCTTTGATTGACGATGATGTGAAAAATTGTGTTTGGTTTTGAGATAAACGAATAAAGTGCACCACTTCCTACAAGACGAAGAAATTACCAATTCTAGTTGAGCCTTAATATACTAATTCTAGTTGGATCGTGAAAACCAAATTGAATATTTTTGTCTAAACACTAAACATTTTGGGTTGGGTTGGGATGAGGTTTGAATTAGCCCATCCAAATTACATCTCTATTTCCTACCTATGCGAGCTTCAGTGGGATATTACCAGTGCCCATATGTATGAGAAAAAAAATCTAACATCTTTGATTGACGATGATGTGAAAAATTGTGTTTGGTTTTGAGATAAACGAATAAAGTGCACCACTTCCTACAAGACGAAGAAATTACCAGGGACAGGGGTTTGATCGGTCGAAGGCACTCCAATATTCAATTCAGTAAGTGATTTGAAGCTAAGCAAGCCAATTGTAGAGAAAAAAAAAATTGTAGGAACATCTTCCTGATCAAGTCGGACTTAGAATCTTGGTAGGAGTTAGGTAAGACACCCTGAACCTAGCCAGATTCATTTAGTCATCTTTGTAGTCAAATTTGACTTCCAGTCTGATCAAAACAATGTGCATCTTAATCAATGCTAAGGCCTTATCCCGTCAATCGCCTCAAATTTTTAGGATAACCTAGTTATATATTCTGTTTAGATAAATCTTCATCACTATTAGATAAAGTTATATTCTCATTTAAAATTCAATCTCGTAGTATTTTTTTGTAAATGTATTTCATTAGGCTTTGCTTTACACATACTACTCTACACGGGAATGCCTATCCACCGAGCAAACCAATTTCAATTGATTTCCATTATGGTCAGGTCTTATCCGGATTGCTTGGCTGAATCCAAATCGATTCAGCCGACTTACAATCTGCACGGTTGAGACCTAGTCTATTCGGTGGAGGTATTGCAACCTCAAACGACTTTTTATAACGCATGTCAATTGTCATGTGACTTGGTCTAATTATCAAATCATGATTAGATACTTAACCCTGTCATCATATTTCTTTGGTCACCTCCTCTGTTATCCTCTACCATTTCCATCGTAAACCAATCAATTGAAACATCTATATAATAAAATAGTTTACAATTTAAATTTCAAAAGATAAACAAAATAATTTTTACTTTTCGCGGTTCAGATCGCTTTAAATTTTACTTTAAAGTTAATCTAACGAATAATATTAACACCCTAAATTTAATAGGAAAAATAAGCCCCTAAGGGTGTGTTTGGAGTGATTTTTTAAAAGTACTTCCAGAAATTATTTCTCATAAGTATTTAAAAAAAATAATAATATTTGAAACCGTTTCACCACTACTTCTACCACCACCACCACTACCTCTACGCCACCACCGCCGCCGCCGTCGCCATCGTCGCCACCGTCGCCGCCACCACCATCGCCGCCGCCACCACCGTCGTCGTCGCCACCACCGCCACTGCCACCACCATGGTTACCACCGTCGTCGCCGTCACCCCCATCGTCGTCGCCACCGCCACCGATGCCATCGCCGCCACCACCACCACCGCGGTCATTGCCACCCACCACAACCATCACCGTTTCTTACCACCACCATCTCTCACCCCACTACAATTGATGTTTAAATTCATTTATCTCTGTTCTATGTTTGTGATTTGATTTTGGATATGAATACAAATATGTTTATTGTTTACCATTTTTTATTACTCTGTACCTTCAGGCACAGACAATAACTAGTTCCTCAATATGAACCTAATCAACAACTACCCAAATCTCCCACAAACACACACCATGTTCACCAATCCCCTGTAACAAACATTAGAAAGCCAATTCTTTCAGCTATTGTAATTTTGATCATTAAGAATCCATTGTAAATTTATACAATATCAGATGATAAAGTGTTATATCTTTAGTAAATGAAAAATGCTATTTAAGCTCAAGTCGGATTGTTTTGGTGTTTTAAGAAGTATATTAAAGAAAAGAAAAATGTATTAAAATGGTTTTATCAACCCTCTCAACTCGCTTTTTCTAATGTGGTGTAGGAGACCATTGCCACTTCATTTGCACTCAATTGCTGAATTTTTCTTTTTAGATTTTTTGTTAGTTGCACTAGAAGCAACGAGTTTTGTAGGCTTGGTTACTTGTTCATTAGGAGTCCCCAAATTATCACCACCTGCACAACTTTTAGTGTATTATAACTTCTAATAAGAATTTTGTAAAATTAGATATCCTGCACACATCACTAACTTTTTTTTTTTTGCTGGTAAAAAAAGTGATCAAGAGCAACCAGACGTAATAACCTTCAGGACGTTATTTTGAGATTCTCACTCGCTGTAGAATGTTCAATTTGAGCTATAGTTATTGATCTGGAATGGTCGAATCCGTCACCATAGCATCACCAAAGGTAAGCTGGACATTCAACAGTAGAATTGAGTGATTATTTGAAAAAAATGAAGGGTAATATTAACATGTTATCAATACAGCAAATGAATATTGATGATGCACAAAATAGGCTTATGTACAATTAACAATTGAGTGTATGATGTTGAGTAATTAATGAAATAATCAATAGGACAATTAATAAAGGAGACAAAAGTTGGGTTAACACACGGATGTATAATGGTTCGATCAAGGCGACCTACTCTACTTCGAAGGCGGCTACGGTGACCGAAGATCTTTATTAATAAAGTGGATGGTGGAGTGGAGGAGAGAGAAAAATAGTAAAAGTACGCTCAATGTGAGGTATCTTTGTGTGAGATGTAGAGGTGTATAGAAAGATGTCCCCCTTATGTATAGAAGATTTACAATTTATAGGCACAAAACCTTAATTAAGGCGGTGGCGTGAAGGGATATGTGACTAGCTTTTCGGAGAGGATAGTTACAACTAGGATAAGTAGAGATAGTCTTGATCTTGGAGAGTGGTTATCCCGATGATTGCTCCCCACATGTGCTAATCTTCTTGAACTCCTTGAACTTTGGTCTAGGCCGAATTCATGAACTGGGCTTGACCTGCGTTGTAGCTAATTTGGGCTTACTTAATTAATTGGGTTTGACCCATTAAAATCTGGGCTCATCAAATATAATTAAAGAGTAAATTATAGGGAAATAATTTGAAAAAGAGTAAAGGGTATTATAGATATTTTATAAACAAACACCAAACTTTCTCCACACTTTTTATTAATATTAGTAATGCACGACGTGCATTGTAGGTAAATAAATTTAAATAATATATTTTTAATAGAAAAAGTGAATTATATGTATAATTAACGTAAATAAATTAGATGCTGAATAATTAATTCGTATTTTAATTATTGCTAAATTTAATTACTAATTTATTCTATAAGTCTTTGAGTATTTAAAGTGTCATTTATTTATGTATCTCTCTGACTTTTTTAGGCATTTGCACATCTAATTATATTATAGAATTATTAATTTTTATTGTTTAAATAGATTGATTAAATCGCTTATAATATTATAATATTATTGCATACTAAAAAAAAAAATATAATAATTTTACATATTTAGGACTTTACTTCTTCATATAGATATAAAAAATTGTATGTAATTGTACTATTAATAAATGAGTTCAAAAGAATTTAAAAATCTTCATAAAAGTCTAAAATAAGTTGAAAGTCAAATAAAAATAAAAAATAAAAATTAGATGAAAAATATATAAGTGAGTATAATTGACTTTATTATCATAATTTAGGATAAAATAAAAAATCAAATTTTTTTATAAATATAGATATAGACATAGATATAAATAAAGATTAACAATATAGATAAAATAGTAGAAAATTAAGCAAAATTCAAATATTAATTTAAACATATTATCATGTCAACGTGGAACAAGGTGTGATAGAAGAATTAGACCAATCAACAGCATGATGGTAGAAAACATGTGAAGTAATTGTATTTAAATTCAGACCAAATGACCTACTATTAAAAAAAAAAAAGAATAGATAGAGAAGCAAGGTATTGGAAGTATCCAAATCCTCCACCCGACCCGGCCGAGGACCCATCTAAGAACTGGCGTGGCGAATTGTTATTTGAAATATCACCATACTAATATAATATAGAAAAAGGCTATTTATATATTTATTTGAACACCTAAATTAAAATTTTAATTAATAATAATTGTTAAAAAAATAAGTTTCATGACTCACAAACATTCCTCTAAAATAACCGTCGCATCCAAAAAAAATGGATAAATTGCATAAATGCCCCTAAATTATGACCTTTATTTTAAATTGACTCATGAACTTTTAATTGTTTTAATTTACCCCTTAACTATGTAATTATTTTAATAGGTTGCTTTCATTAATAATAGTTCATCTTAACAGATGTTATTTCATTTAGCAATTAATCTTAAGAGAAAGAGTTGATTTAAATAAATTACATAGTTGAAGGAATAAATTGAGATAATTAAAAATTCAGGGTCAATTGAAAACAAAGACTATAGTTCATAGAACATTTATGAAATTTACCCTAAAAAATAAATAAATAAGCAATGGTATAAGACCTACTTGATTAAGGATATAATTCAATTAAATTAGTTGTGAGCTCTAATATTAATTGGAGTTCAGTTTTAATTTAATAATTTTATTGAATTAGATTCAAATAGTATATTTCAAAATTAAAATACTACCAAACCCCTTCGATCATGACGTGGCTTACTTTCATTCGTTACTTTCATTGTAGTTTTCACTCGGAAAACGATACGGATAACACGAAAAATAGTCTTGTTTCTCATCATCTAACTCTCTTTCCCTCCTCCACTCCCAAGCTTCCCTCATCCTCCACAAATCTCTCTCTCTCTCTCTCTCTCTCTCTCTCTCCATGAATTGCTGAATTGAACTGTCTCCATAAACCCTACAAGTAAACCAATTCAGCAATCCATGGCGAAAACTCTAATTTCGTCTCCTCCATTCATCGGCACGCCTCTGCCCTCCCTCACTCGCCATGGCTTTCACATCCTCCCACAACGCAGACTCATCACAACCAGAGTCAAATTCAGCTTCAATGAGCTTCCTCCTATTCACTCCATCGGAAATTCGATCGATTTCAGCGCAATTGTTAGCCGAGCGGAGGGAGTTCTCTATACGCTCGCTGATGCTGCCGTGGCAGTTGATTCGGCTTCAGGCGGTGCTGCCTCGGGCTCTACCGATACCGCTGTACAGAAAAACGGAGGATGGTTTGGTTTTATCTCGGATGCCATGGAAGTTGTGTTGAAGGTAAATTTGTATTCCCGAAACTTTCAACAATGCTTTAACTATAATTAAAACTGCCTATCGATAATTCAAAATGTAAAAATTTGGTAATTACAACTAATTAAGATTGACTTAGAACGATGTATGCTAGTTCATCAAATGGTTAGAAGTGATTATATGCACTTGTACACACCTATACATGTAATAGCGTGCATATGGTTGGAAACAAATGTTATTATAATTGGGTTCACAATCACATACCTACACCAAATATGTAAGTACATAAGTAGGAATTCATAGGGTACTGTTTTGTAACAATTTCCTTTAAGCAAACTAACTTATTCACAATAGGCACATACATTACTTTTGAAAAATTGTCATAAAGTTTTTAAAAGTACTCGTATAAGTATTAACAAAAAAGGATGGTTAAAGTTTCTACAGGATACTTGGTCTCATATATGCCGTAACAAACAATTCATCTACTTTTGCAACTTTAATCGGTGTTGTAGTCAAACTACTAATGTGGCATATGGATAGTCGATGTATTGGAACATTCCTGAATTCTTTGTAGAGTTTATTGAGAGGTTATGTTCTTATTGGAACACTGCCTTGGTATATCTGCTCATGGTTCTTAATGTAGTGTTCAATTTTGGAAAGACTCTCCCAAGGAGTAAATATGTTTTATATATGTGTATTCATAATGTATCTGGTATACCTGTGTCAGGTAATGAAGGATGGACTCGCTGCTGTGCACGTGCCTTATGCCTATGGATTTGCAATTATCATGCTTACTGTTATAGTTAAAATTGTCACGCTTCCTTTGACAAAGCAACAGGTGAATATTACTGTCTCTTTGATTTAAGCAGAGAACATGGTCAATATGCAAATTTTCATGTATGTGCATATACAGGCCCTATTCCATTGCTTCTATGAGATATAATTTTTGATTAAGACGGTTGCTGCGATGTTACTTGATAAAAGTTTTTTTTTCTATAAAGGTTGAATCAACACTGGCAATGCAAAACCTTCAACCGAAGCTCAAAGCAATTCAACAAAGATATGCTGGAAATCAGGTGAGGTACATTTCCAGTGGTGTTGCTTGTTGATGAGTGCATGTTGATAGGAGTATCTTAGATCACATAGAGCGGGAGCACAAAAATGTAAAAATTCAAAAAAATCTTAGAGCGCGAGCGTCATATTATATGCATATATACATGTTTACATATATAGAAGTTAGTAAAAATATAATTTAAAAAATTAAATTTCATATACAAATATTTGATAAATTATTTAAATTTTGTTAACTATTAATTTGGTTTTTGAATCAAAACAATACCATGAGTGAATGATTAGGCACTCCTTTGGAAGACATTGTTTGGCCTGGAAACCTATCCCACATCGGATAAATTTTAAAGGATAAGTTTTAAGTATAAATAGTTGATGTAAAGGATAAATTTTAAGTATTTAAGATGCTCTAATAATGTTCTCACTACTATCATCCAGTATCAAACCATGATAGTACTAAAGTGAGTGTGGATGGGTAGATATATGTACGCATGCGTTTATCGCAAAGCCCATTTAGTGCAAAGCATAGATTCTTTTCTTGCACCGGTCTAAGTCTTAGTCTAATCTAGAGATACTACCACTATAGTTATTCCCATGAACAATTTTGTTTATTATTTGCAATCACCTAGTCGGATGATCTGTTTGTGTAAGTCAATTGAGTTGATTCCTAATGTGCAGGATGATTTGAATGCAATTTAAGTATAACACACATATGTGGAGTTGTGAACTTGTCAGCAATTGTTTTTTTTTTGGAAAAAAATAGTGGAAGGAGGAAGGAAGGCACATTTTTTTTTTTTTGACAATTTAAGTGAATTCATGTTTCCTCAGGTGGAAAATGATCAAGTTTTCAAGTGTTTAGAACTATATGTAGAAATAATTCTGTAACTCTTTTGGAGTAAATATCCGTGTGTATAATGTCTACCCAAGTTCTAGAAAATTTAAGTTGGCTGTTTGGTTGTTGTCATGTGTGCATTATGAATTGTAGATAATGGTGTTCATATCTGCAGTGTGGCTGTAATGATGTTTTCATTTATCTTTTGTCTTACTTATCAAAGAAGCATTGCATTTTCTCTTCAGATTAACAAACTAGTATTATTAAAAATTTTAATAACAGCCTTGTTCTTTAATCCTTTCCTTTTTCGATAATAAAAACAATATTGAAAGTGCCTAGAAACTATGATGCTACCCAGTATGTGTTTGATCTTTCTTTTATCGGTTACATTGATGCTTGTTCTATAGAAGCCAGTATGTGAAATCCAACAAAAGTGCAGACAGTTCTCTTGCTTTCTCAATATAAAGTTTGTCAGAACTTTTATCTTTGTTATGTTGTCATCTTTTCAGGAAAGAATACAACTTGAGACATCACGTCTATACAAGCAGGCAGGGGTTAATCCTTTGGCAGGTACATCTTCAATTTGTGTACCAGTATTTGATATCTTTGTACTGGCTAAATAACGAATTGTTTACTTTCTTACTGTAGTTGATCCTATGTATTGTTGTTTTACTAAAAGCTGATACCTTCTTTGTGATGGGATTTTGCATGCAATTTTATTCATAATCAGATCTCACCCTGAAGAAATTTAAATTTCAGGTTTTTAGGGTTTTGTTAACTTTTCAATTAGGAGGCATTTGGGCTTTTAGGGCACCCTACTAATCCCAGTTTAGCACAAGTAATTTTGTTGTCCCATATGCACCAATTGATTACCCGGCCCAATTCTTGGATTATGTCCCCAGTGGAGTGATTCAAGCTCAGGGCTTCTAAGCACATGTAATTCTTGGGTTTTTCACTTTTTAATAAGGAGTTAGTTGGGCATCTAGGGCACCCGACCTGACTAATCCTTTTAAGCACAAAACCTGGCATTCTGTCGTTCCACATGCCCCCAATAGACTGCATGAGCCAATTATTGGATGATGCCCCCAATGGAGGGGCTAAAGCTCAGGACCATTTGCTCATGATGTGAACATCTGGTCATCTTGAGAAATCTACTGGACGAGCTGCAGTTGTGGTTTATAGATCTTATTTTGAGAAATGTTACTTTGGTAGTTTGAGTGTCTACCAAATGAAATAGTCTATAATCTGATGTTCCTTTTGATGCCTCATTTATTTTGTACTGCGATAATCCAATGTGGTATGGCTCCTGAATCTGTCAAATCCTATCTATGAAACCATACATTTAACCCATTCAATTGTTCCATTTATTTTCCAATTTTCTGTTTTTCTCTGAGTCCAGTTTTTTTCTAGCTTTATTATCTTTTTTTCACACTATCAGATGGGTCAATAATTTGAATGATGCAATGAGTTATCTGCATTTTCTCTTTTTGTTTTTAATTTTTATTTATTTATTGATCTGTGGTACATTTGCTGTGGACTTTTTATTATGTCTTCTGATATTTTCTGCCCCGATATTTCACAAAAACTTTGGGGTTCTTTTAGTAAGGCACAAAAGCTGTGCTGTTAATTTGTTGAAAAGCGAGATGATAATTGATATTATTTAGTGTCCATAAAGATAATGTAGTTTTACTTACCTAGAAAAAAAAAAAGATGATGTGGTTTCTATGTTTGAACTCATGTGTGCAACTGCCAATAAATGCACATATGATTGTAATGCTTTAATACATGAGGTAACTCCAGATTGTTTGGGTTTGATATGGGAACCATGGTTCAAGGTTAGGAATCATTCCTTTTCATTCGGTGACTGCCCAGTGAAGACTTGTATCCTAATCCATGAACATCCACCTCTCAAATGTCTCTTGCTCCTTGCAAACACCGTCATACGTGAAACACTTTTGCAACATGTCCTCTCATCCTTGTTGAAAGTAGTTAATATTTTTTTCTCTTTCCCCTCTTCTGTAATTTCTTTTCTAGTTTTCCATTGATAGGCAAAAGCACTAACAGGGTGAAAAGCTACGGTGGACCCATGTAAACATGATTTATGAAAAATTGAAAACAAATGTTCTTTTTCATTTTATGTGATTCTTTTTTTTTGGTATTTATTTGGATCTGCATCCTGCATAATAATAATGGAAATGTTATCTCTTGCCTTTGGATGAGACTTTTGAAACCAAACTATTAATTACTTTTGATTGAATGGAATATAGGGGTCATGAGTCCATTTTTCCTTGAATCAGGGGCTGCTATATTTGATGGGAAAATACATGTGGTAGAGAGGAAAAGTGATTGTTGAATCCACATGAAATTATGTAATCTGAGGTTCTAATTTATCAACGGTTTGAGATAGCGTGGTAGTTGTAGGTTGTTACCTCCATTTTGTGAAATTTATTTGGTCATGTGTGGTTTTTTCATGCAATACTTCCTTATTCATGTTTCCTTTCCCAGCTCTCTTCCTTGTACATGCTCTAACACTCCAGGTGTTAGAGGCTTTGTATTCCATTTTCCTCCTCTCATGTGTGCTATTTCATTTTCTCCATGCTCTTAGTCGCATTTTGGGGTGAATGCATATCAAAATTGTTTTTCTTTTTCTATGAATTACCAGGATGTTTCCCAACTTTGGCAACAATACCTGTCTGGATAGGTTTATATCAAGCTCTGTCAAATGTGGCAAATGAGGTAACGAGTTTTTGGTTCATTAAGTTTGGAGTGATGTTGATGAGAACATAGTTTTCTATGCAGAATAAAATAATAATTGCTGTCTTTTGGAACATTTTTGCTTAAAGGGGCTGCTGACAGAAGGTTTCTTTTGGATTCCCTCTTTGGGAGGCCCAACTACAATTGCTGCTCGGCAAAGTGGATCGGGAATTTCTTGGCTTTTTCCATTTGTGGTAAGGTCTCCGGACTCATAAATTTACTACTCTCTGCTTCTTCACTGGTTAACATTTCATTCCTCTCACATAATTCCTCTGGTTGCCTTCTTTTTTGTCTGATTCCTGATGGACCTTGTACCAGTACGAATGCCAAGTTTACTTTTGTATAATTGTGTTTCGCCTTTAACTTTTCAATTTGGGAAGCTGCTTTAGATATGACTGTCTTCTGATGAAGCTTTGAGTGGGCATTTATTTTTCATGAGCTTATGCGTGTGAACTATTTTGCAGGATGGCCATCCACCATTGGGTTGGCATGACACCGCAGCATACCTTGTTTTACCAGTCCTACTTGTTGTTTCTCAGTATGTTTCGATGGAGATCATGAAGCCTCCCCAAGTAAAGACTGTGTTTTGTTTCTACATCATATTTTTACCATTTTCTTTTCTCTTTTGTTTTCCTTGATGGTACCCATAAACTTTGTCTTGTTGACAGACTGATGATCCGGCGCAAAAGAACACACTTCTTGTTTTCAAGTTTCTTCCAATCATGATTGGTTACTTCTCCTTGTCTGTCCCGTCGGGTTTATCAATATACTGGTCAGTTCTACACTTAAATTTAATATATTGTTGGTGTTGTATGCAACTTTAGTGATGGTATTTGAGATGATCATGCATGTGTTTGTGCATATGAAGTACGGATACTTCGAACAGAGTGACGTATCCATATCCGATACATATCGGATACCGATAGTGCATCCAATACGTATCAGATACCAATATTCGTCAGATACTTGCGGATACTAATTGGATATTTGTCGGATACACCTCGCATACGCGTATTTCTATGGTGAATACATTCGTCTTATATTTAATGAAGTGGGTTGTTTAGAAACCATGAATCATACAAGTGGGGATTCCTCATTCCAACATTATCATTTGGACGTGCGTCACATATATCACAAGATTTGTGAATTCTTTACAATTTGGTTGGCTTGAATAATGAGTTTTTGTGGCTTATGTTAAAGCCAATGAAATCTATTGTAATTAAATACCAAGTAAAAGTTGAGAATTTTCAAAAGGTGATACGCCTTCAACTTTAGAATTACATAGAATCTTGAATTTAAAATACCATTAAGTAGTCCTATGTTAGTAACATAAATTATTTTAGTTTGGATGTGTTTTATTTCTTAATCCTCATATCCCTAGTATTGTAATAACATTCTAATGTATGTATGTATGTATAGATGTATCCTCACCGTACCCGTATCCTATTTTTTGAGATTTTGTCGTATATGTATCATGTTTTACCCGTATCCCATATTCGTATTCATATTCGTGTTTCCTACTTTGCGCTCCCGTACACTCCCGTACAGACCGATAAACATGTTTAAAAAAAAAAAAAGATTTTGAGAAATGCTGATATTTTGATATTTCACGATCCTCATATTGTTATTAAATTTTTAATCTCAAAAGTTGTGTGGGGATTAGCAGGCAGAACATGGAACTGTAGTTGAATCATAGTAAATTCTTTGAAGAAGGTAATGCTTAAAATAGAGTTGGAACTTTCTAGCTAACACACTCATGACTATTGAGGTAATGCTTAATATGAACTTGAAACTTGGTCACACGACGATTGCCTTTATACGCAAATAGCAGGGAGTGGTGCCAAAGAGCATATAAAACAGAAGAATTAACACGGCACTGTTCTTAACCAGTTAGTAGCATATTGTAGCATAGCAATGGTAACAACTTTTAGAATATATTGACAAAACGTACTTATAAATCCTATATTAAATAAATTAACGGCATTTTATTTACTAGTCAGTAAGCATCTACTAGTATTATTCATTACAAGATGCTGACTCTTGGTTTGAGTAAAATTACTGTATTGTAAACAAGTAATAGTTTGCTATATGGACTTCCTGGTGCTTTTTTGCCCACAAAAGTATGTTGCCTCTGCCAAACTATATCAACCAGGATTTCTTGTCCACACGACCATTTGTAGTAACGTCAATTAGTATATCATGGTATGACTAGTTGGCTTGTCAGGTTGCATTTTGTTGTTTTGTGACTGAAAGTGTTTAGAGACACTAGAAATATTTGTGAGTAAAAGGGATACAAACTAAGTGTAGAGCCCCCGTATATATAGTCAAATAATAAAGGTACAATAAGGAAAGGAAAACCCTAATAAACTAGGAAATAGGAAAACCCTAATAAACTAGGAATCTCCAACACTCCCCCTCAAGCTAGGCGCAAAAATATCAACTAAGCCAAGCTTGACAACTGAGTCCTGAAGAATGGATAGAGTGACAGGTTTTGTGAAAACATCCGCAACCTGATCACTGGTCCCCACAAACAACGGAGTGACAATACCACAGCTAACCTTCTCCCGAAGAAAGTGAACATCGATCTCTATATGCTTCGTACTCTCGTGTAGTACAGAGTCAGAAGCGAGCTGAATAGCAGATCGATTATCACAATATAATGTGGATGGAGAAGTCACTGGAAATCCCAACTCGCCAAGAATCGATCGTAACCAGATAATCTCACACGTGCCAAGTGCCAGTGCCCGATATTCTGCCTCTGCTGAAGAGCGGGAGACAACTGCCTGCTTCTTGCTCTTCCAAGAGATAAGATGAGTCCCTCGAAAAGCACAGAAGCCCGTAGTAGATCGACCGTCACACGCTCCCCCATAATCTGAATCTGAATAACAGGCTAGAGAATCAGTCTGAGATCCTGATGCATAGAACAACCCAAGTCCAGGACAAGACTTGAGGTACCGAAGAATATGATAAACTGCATCAAGATGAGGCTGACACGGCCTGTGCATGAACTGACTAACTCGGCTGACAGCAAATGAAATGTCTGGCCTAGTGTTGGCTAGGTAGATAAGTCTACCTACCAACCTCTGATAAACAGTCGGATCTCTCAACTCCTCACCTTCAGCAGTAAGCTTCAGGTTTGGAATCATAGGTGATGATGCCGGTTTGCACCCCAGCATCCCAGTGTCTGAGAGAAGATCTAGGACATACTTTCTCTGAAAAAGAACAATACCCCTGTTACTACGGGCAACCTCAATCCCAAGAAAGTATCGCAGAAATCCAAGGTCCTTCACATCGAAGGCCTTCCCAAGGTCTACCTTGACCTGCGCAGTCCCAGAAATATCATCTCCAGTAATAATAATATCATCAACATATACCAACAGGATGACACACTGTCCAAAAGTATTCCGTCGAATGAAGCAAGTATGATCAGAATGACATCTGGTGAATCCTAAATGTACAACTACACCACTAAAGCGAGAAAACCAGGCTCGTGGTGACTGTTTCAGTCCATAAAGAGACTTACGCAGTCGACATACCTTTCCAGCATACTCCCCCGCACCACGAAAGCCCGGTGGTGCATCCATATAAATAATCTCGTCCAGATCACCGTGAAGAAATGCATTCTTCACATCCAACTGATGAAGAGGCCAAGAGTACTCCGCAGCCAGAGAAATAATCAATCGAACAGTAGTCAATTTTGCCACGGGCGCAAAGGTAGCACCAAAATCACGACCTGGTACCTGAGTAAAGCCCTTCGCCACAAGCCTAGCCTTGTGACGATCAATAGTACCATCCGCCAGAAACTTCAGGGTGTAAATCCAACGACAATCAACAGTCTTCACCCCTGAAGGTAAAGAGACAAGATCCCATGTATGATTACGCTGAAGAGCGTCCATCTCCGTCTGCATGGCAAGAACCCACTGGGGCTCCCGCATAGCCTCTGAAACAGAGCGAGGAACCGGCGTATCTGATAAGGCCATGCTATAAGCTCGGAATGTAGGAGACAGATCGCCATAAGAAACATAAGCAGAGATCGGATATAAAACCCTAGGGGTCCAACCATAACGAACAACTGGACGACGATCACGCTGCGGATAACGGCGCCCTAAATCATCATCCTCCACTGATAATATCTCATCAGGTAAAGTAACTGGCTCAGTACCTGCAATCTCATCAGTACTAACAACAGGTGCATCAATATGCTCAACGAACTAAGAAGTATTACCTGCATCGCCTGAGGTAAAGGGGACATCAGCAGGGGGATGAGAGCGAGGGCGACGAACATAAACCTGCAAAGGAAGAGGGACTGGTGACTCTGGACTAACAGGGATGAGTGGCTTTGGACGAGGAGAGACTGATGACTCTGTAGTGATAGTGACCAATGGATCTGGCTCCTGTGGTAATGGAAAATCAAAGGGAGTATCATCACCTGGAGGGGAAGACACAGGACTGGAAGAAAAATAAGGAATATGCTCAAGAAAAATAACATCTAAACTATGATACATACGGCGCCTAATAGGATCATAGCACCGATACCCCTTAGACTGATGACAATAGCCCACAAAGACACAACGAATCGCTTTATCATCAAGCTTATGGCGAGTAGGAGACCGATCCTGAACAAAACATGTGCAGCCAAAAACACGAGGGGGGACCGGAAAAAGTGTTCGTTCAGGGAATAGGACCTGTAAGGGAGCCTTATGCTGAAGAACACGACTCGGTGTACGATTGCATAGAAAGGTAGAAGTCAAAACAGCAAAATGCCAATAAGATTTTGGTACCCCCATACCTCTAAGCATACAACGTACCATCTCTATCAGACTCCTATTTTTCCTTTCAGCAACTCCATTTTGCTCAGGAGTATATGGACAAGTGAGCTGCTGAAGGATACCCTGGGAAGAAAGGTGAGACACTAAGGCATCAGACACATATTCTTTGGCATTATCCGAACGAAGAGCACGAACAATGACATCGAATTGTGTCTTAATCATCTGGAGAAACTGAGTGATGATTGGGAGTACATCAGACTTCCTATGCAAAAGGTAGACCCAGGTACAACGGGTATGGTCATCTATAAATGTCACATAGTATCGAGCACTTGACAGAGCAATAACTGGAGAGGGTCCCCAAATATCAGAGTTTATTAGGTCAAATGGCTTTGATGACTGGTGCATGCGAGGAATATAACTGGTCCTAACATGTTTCGATAGGGAACATATAACACAATCAAGTTTACCATCAACACAAGCCTTGCTCAAAGCAGGAAACAACATACATAAATATTTAAAATTTGTATGTCCAAAACGGTCATGCCACAACTGAACAGTTTGTGACGAAAAATCATAACGACAAGTACTAGGTAAAATACTAGCATGCAAGTTAGGAACAGATAAAGACAAATCAGGTGCAGGTGATGGAGGTGAAGGAACTGGTGAAACTAGAGGTGGATCGCCTAGATAATACAGTCCATCTCTCTCATGTCCCCTGATAATAATCCTCCTGGTACTCAGGTCTTGCAAATAACACGAATCAGATAAGAATACAACCGCACAGTGAAAATCTCTGGCTAACTGATGTACAGATAATAGATTCATGGCCAATTTTGGCGCATGAAAAACTGAATGTAATGTAAAACCATCTGGGAGGCGGACTGTACCCCTACTAACAATAGGGGCATGTGTCCCATCTGCTAGCTGAACCTGTGTATGTAACTGCTCGTCAAAAGTAGTGAAATGATGGGTCTCACCTGTCATATGACCATTCGCACCCGAGTCCAGCATCCAAAGAGGAGACGGACTGGCGCGAGCATGAAAGGCACGAGGTATACCTGTAGTGGTGGCAGTAGCAGAAGTCGGACCCTGAGGGGTCAGGGCGGACATAAGTATATCCAATCGGGAAGTGATAGCATCCATATCACTCTGCCAAGGAGGAATAGTAGGAGTAGCAGCAGGAGCAGCGGAAGTAGGTGGTGGTATCTCAGCAATAGCAGCAGTACGACCGCGAGGAGGCGACTTAAGCTCTGGATGGAGCTTCCAACAAACAGCTCTGAGATGTCCTGATCGGCCACAATAATCGCACTGACGAGAATCCCCCTGTCTGCGCTGATCTGAGGCACCCTGACGGCGCTGGTCCGAGCGCTGTCCACCTCTGGCTGAGGATCCTGAACGAGACCCGACAGTAGCTGCAAGAGCCATCTGGTCAGCTGGAGGAGTAACTGGAAGTGATGCAACACGGAGGCGGCGTTCATGCTGCTCAATCATCGCATACACCTCATAAAGAGACGGAAGCCTCATCATCGACAAGATCTATGAACGAGGTCCCTCAAACTCATCACGAAGTCCCATAAGGAACTTGTGAATCCTATCCTCCTGCTCTCGAGTATGCAAGAATGCTGCTCCCTCGGGCTCTATCCTCGGAATAGCAGCAAGAGGACGTAGAGTCTCATACTCAAGCCAGCGCTGAGTCAAATATCCATAATAATCCTGAACTGTCATATCTCCCTGCCGAGCATATGAGAGCTCTTGAGAAAGCTCATAAACACGAACTCCCCGTCCTGACTGAGAATACATCTCTGATAATGCGCTCCATAGCTTCGGAACAGAGCTATGAAACTGATGAATCCTGCAAACAGATGGCTCCATCCAGCCAAATAACCATCCAAGAATGGCGCAGTTCTCAGAGAACCACGCAGAATATCCAGGGTCGGCATCAGCTGGCTTTGGGTAAGATCCCGTCAGCCAACCAAGCTTTCCTACACGGCCTAGGAAAAGCTGGAATGAGCGAGACCACTCAGCGAAGTTACGGCCATTCAACAACTGTGCCGTAACTTTCTGAGAGATCATGCCCGGCAGTGCTGGTAATGCAACTGTGCCAGTAGGTACTGTATACTGGTCAAACATAAAAGTAGAAGTACCAATAGAGGTCTCAACGGTAGAGGTGTCACTAGTAGATGTCTCAAGTCCCTCAGTAGTAGCCATATCAACAATAATACTAGGGCACCCGTGACAGAAAAACAACTCTAAAATAAATAGAGGGATAAAATAAGGGAGAACAATATAACTCCAGTCGAACAGTAGCGACAGAGAAAGAAGGTCCAGAAAGCTCCCCAATAATCAGGTCACGGTGCCCAGAAATCCAGTATAAATAAATGATCTACTGCATCACGAGCAGATCAACAAATAAGAGGATTCGACTCCTCTTTAAAAAATCCTACGGCCCCAAATAATCTGGAGCACGAAGACAAATACGAAGCAGTGACAAAAAACAGTGGGCTGGATGTTTTAATATGACTTGAGCATGTGGGTATTTGTCTCCTTGGTTCGCTGGGCAGGTTTGCAGGTGAGTATGTCGGTGTTGGCTTTGGTTTTGTTGGTTTTGCAGGTGTTGTTCTTGGCGTTGGTATGTCGATGTGGCCTGGGCAGTCGGTGTGGCCTTGGCAGTCGGTGTTGGGGTGTTTCGGTTCTGCTGGGTGTTCGGTGGGGCTGGACAGTCGGTGGAGTTTATATGGTCTGGGACTGGTTTGGGTTTTCTGCTGGGGCAGTGGGCTGGTCTCGGTGGAGTTTGTTTGGAGATTGCCGGTGGTATGTGGAGCAGTCGGTGGAGTTTGTTGGTTTGGTGTATGTCGGTTAGCAGGGGACTGGTTTTGGTTTGGCAGACTGTCGGTGCTTGCTGGTTGGTCTGATGGGTCGGTGCTTGGTATATTGGTA
This sequence comes from Ilex aquifolium, assembly GCA_951799425.1. Classification (NCBI taxonomy): domain Eukaryota; kingdom Viridiplantae; phylum Streptophyta; class Magnoliopsida; order Aquifoliales; family Aquifoliaceae; genus Ilex; species Ilex aquifolium. Next base: position 18,361,798 of record OX637409.1, read on the forward strand.
TATTGGTGCTTGGTATATTGTGTATGTCGGTGGGTTTTGCTGCTATATGTCTCTGGATGGAATATGTCGCCGGGTGGACTGGTTTATCACTGGGATGCTGTCGGAGTTGGGTGCGCAGCGGCTGGTTTGTTTCGCTGGTTGCGATGAATGGCGAAGGCTAGGTTTAGGGTTAAGGTTAGGGTTGGTGGCTCTGATACCAACTAGAAATATTTGTGAGTAAAAGGGATACAAACTAAGTGTAGAGCCCCCATATATATAGTCAAATAATAAAGGTACAATAAGGAAAGGAAAACCCTAATAAACTAGGAAATAGGAAAACTCTAATAAACTAGGAAATATCTCCAACAGAGACGCTGCATCAAATCTTTACCAACAGCTTTTTCAGGAGACATGTTTCTGGCTTTGAATCTTATCACAATCTCTTGAAGTGTCACTTAGTTGATGTATCCAAACCGGAATATTCAATGTAGATGTTAATTTATGAACTGCATTGTGGAATAACTAGGTTTACGAACAACGTGCTCAGCACTGCACAGCAGGTATGGTTACGCAAACTTGGTGGTGCCAAGCCTATTGTGAGTGAGAATGCAAGTGGCATCATCAGTGCAGGTCGTGCAAAACGATCATCTTCTCAGCCAGAACGAACTGGCGATAGGTTTGTGTTCTAAATGGGAGTTTGTGTGCTTGATTCTTCAGCTGCTTAAAAAAGTTGCCTTATGGAGGAGAATTATATTTAATCAGGTTTAGACAGTTGAAAGAAGGAGAGAAGAAGAAGAATAAAGAGAGTAAGGCACTGCCTGCAGAACAGGTTCAGACTTTGGCTTCTGCGTCTGATTCTACAGAAGACACAGATGAAGAGACTCAGTCAAAGGTAAGTTTCAACTTGTGATTTCTAATGTCACCGTAGAGTTTATTTTGCTCTAGTTTTGTCTTCCTCAGTTATCTATTTGTTATAGAAACCTAGTTCTATGAAATGCCAAATCAGGGACTGTCCTTATGTTCCAGAAGCATCAAGCATAAAAAATGGCAGGCAGACCCACAATAATTGAAATTTGACCGCATTGCAGATTTTAGGTTTGGTTTTTTTTTTTTTTTTGGGTATTTTTGGAAGGGAGGGTGCACCTTTTTATTTCTTTCTTTTCTGAACTCACCTTGTCTACTTTTTCCATCTCAAATTGTATTCAAGTTGCATGTTTCGACCATTAGGCTGCTTCGAGGAAAGTTTATCCTGGTGGGATTTGAAATTAAAGATTTGAACTTTCCTTTCATATTTCCTGTCCAGGGCACTCAATATTTACTTCATACAATAGTCACATGCATGTGTCATTTGAAGTCCTTAAGCTGAAATGTGATAAAGCAAAGGATTCAAATAGAAACTCCGAGAGACTACTGCTCTTTGTAAGAGTCAAATTTGAGACTGTGCAATGATCATGACCTGGATATGACATTGTGGGGTTGATATTGATAAAGTGGGTTAACTTCTCATTCAGTTATTGTCATGAGACATGTCGTTAGTGCAATAGATTGACAAAATGAGGAATATGTTAATAGGTTTTGCTTATTACAAATCTCTATGAACTCAAAGCGTCACTTATGATACCTCCATGGTGTACTTGGAACAGGGCACAAATTGATGCTTGTACCCTTTCAATAGCCAAGGGCATCACCATGGGTCCGCTTTCCTTACCCACCCTGCTCTTATATCAAAAGGGATGCCTTGTTTTCTTACTGTTTACCAAAGGCAGAAAGTTGATGCGTCATTGTGCTTAAAAGGGAGACAAGCGATAAGATCTTCAATGCACCAAAATTCTTATGGTATTCGGTGGACTCATTTTGTTGTAAGCAATGGGTACCGATTATATAAATGGTGAATATCTTATCGATGGACAAACCAATCAATTGGAGGCAATTGTAGATACCTTCTAAAACTTATAGATGACCATTTAGATTAAGGTTTAGCAAGAGCTCATGGACTTGATCCTTTTATCTAAAATGGGTAACCAACCACTCATATTTTAGGCCCTACTTTAAGATATGGTAATTTAGTGGATACTCAGTTCAAAAGTTGTAGCGATCTCTTGCCCCAATAAAATACTATTCTTTAATGTGGAGTTCAGAATCTGATTCAGGGTTTCCTGCAGGACAAGGAGGTTCTGGAGGAGGCATACGTTTCAAGAAGTAGTAAACCAGTTCCAGATTATTCTGGCCCAAGGAAGTCTAAGCGCTCAAAGCGGAAGCGTGCGGTATGAAATTATATACTTATGTTAGTAGTTTCTGCTGAATGCTGTATATTTAACAACTTGTATCTTATTTTCAATATATAGTGGCCATTTTCTTGTCGGCTCATTCAAGGTCTATATATCGTGAAAATCAATTGTCTATTAGGTTGGAAAGAGCCACACACAACCTAACTCAATTTAACTGAACAAAAACCTCGTTCCAAGCCACATTTGCGTTTGGCCTTCCACGTCTCCAACTACACCATTTTCAGCGTCTGAGAATTAGAAATTATCAAGTGATATGGGCGTATGGCCTAATATTAGCATGAAGCAGCAACTTGGCTAGTGAACTTTTTTGGCTTAGGTATAATCTGCTCTGGAATATTTTGCGAAGCTCAGGGATAGAAGTTTGTCTTGGAAGATGTTTTATAAAACATAAATACGGCATACATTACTCCAGAGGAAGAGAAATAACCTATGTTGAGTCATTAGGGTAATGTCTGCAAACTTTGTTTTAAAACATAGGAGTCATTTAGAAAGTGATTTAGATGTCACAGAAGATTCTGCTGCCATTTGTTGGACAAAGTGTCATGGAATTCAAAACTTACCAAAATATCCCATCGTTGTACAAACCAAACACCCTACATGAGATTTTTCTACCTTATACAAATGTGTCTGACCTCCATCACCCTTTTAAGAAATACTGTGATTGTACTCAATGGACAGTACAAATGCATTCATGGATTCAAGGCGTTGATGGTGGGCGATGATTTCCAACTGGGTTGGGTCCAGATGGCTTCTTATGAGTCATGTTCTCTTTTACCTGCTTGATATTAATCAGTTTGTTATATATCGATTCAGAGATATAAGCTGCTGCATGAATTGAAATGAAAGGAAAAAGTTATCACTCCAACAAAGAAAAATCATACACTTTATACCTACCCATGTAGTTAGGATATATCCAGTGGTCGACCTTGAGCTGTGGGGTGCCAGCCTGAGCTTGAAATCAACTACACAAGGGGGAAATGAGAAGGTAAGCTCCATTAGAAACTTGTATTATTCAAGCATCAAAGAGGGTGAGTTTTTTTTTACCAGATTTCCTCTTTCTTTTGGCTCAAACATAAAGATGGTACTATCTACATAGTGCAAACTCGTGTTTTATCAAAAGTGACATTGTATAACTAGTGGGGATATGAAGTTAGTAGCTTGCCTGGTTCTATAGCTTGAACCTTGGAAATAATGGTGAAATGGGGTTGAAATGTGGCCAGCAGAAGCCATAGTAAGAGAAAATGGACTAGAGTCAGTCTTCTCATCTTAAGCTTGAGTTGGTTCAAAGGTGGAAGTGGATATAGAAGATGGGGAGAGAAGTGGGGGCTCATTTTAAGTACATAGGAACTTTATTTTTTTTTTTTAAACTTGCAAAAGTTTGGTAATCATAACCAAAATTGAAAACCATGGAATGTTTGTGAAAAAGTGTGTGGGATCCTATGCCACTATATGGTGAAATGATAAGATCATGAATCTAGGCTTCTCATTGTGGGTTGACCTCTAGCAGTTATCATTGCATCCATGCTAAATTCTATGTCTCCCATTATTTCCCTGTGAGTGCTTGAAGCATCCCGTCGGCAGGCGGACCCGCCAATGCATATTTGATTACGTGAATTGTTTGCATCATAAAATGTCAGCATTGTTCGATTTAATCCTGTAGAAGGCAGTTTGAGCATTATTATCACTTACATACATGATATATGCATTTCTTCTTCATAATTTACACATGTTTACACCACCTCATTTATCACAACCGAAGATTCAAGTTCCGTTGAAAAGACTAAAATAACCCGAGGAACGGCTTCCTTTTATGTTTTTATCTTTTGTATAGTTTCCATTGGGCATTCTTCGAGTACGCATTTGCATAAATCCTTTAGTTATAGCACTTTTGTGCATGCATGCTTATTTGAAGCGGTCATTCAAGCGTATTTAAATAGATACTATGTTTACATTGGATTCTTACATCGTTACATTTAGGATTAAGGATAGACATAATTGGACTTGTTTTTAACATATTTCTCGTCAGTTGGGACTGTCTTGTGTTTCAACGCACAAGGTCTTGTCCTATGCTACTTTCATGAGAAAAAAGAGCTGGCAGTTCAAGTGGGCTTCGGCCCACTAAGCTTTGGTATGTTTCTATGTCTAGAGACATAGAAAAGTCTGTGAGATTCGGACTCGTGGATTTTAACAGCTATTCCAATTAAATGTGCCCAATACACCCTTGAAAGCCCAAGTTTAGCCCAAGTGAACAAAAGCTATTTTATTTGAACAATAGTTTGGGAACATAACCATTGTGATCATTGTATTAACATTGGGTCTTAGTATTGAAATGTATTTGACTATCAATCTCAACGATAATAATGTATTAAATTCTCATATTATATTTTAAAATCATGTCCCAATAGCACTAGTTATTTTATTTTGGGAAAAACTATGGTACCGTCGAAAATTATAACTTTTAAAGGCTTAAGTTATAATTTTTTTTGAGGTATAAGTTATAACTTTAAAGGGTATGATCGGTTATGGAAGATTGAGATCGATACCAAGATTTTTATGATCAATCATAGGTATCTATGATTGATCATAACCTTTTATTTAGTAGTTATAATTTCTCTTTTTAAAGTTTTAATTTTACCTATAAAAGTGATAATCACGATACGGTATCAAATTTTTTTTTTGGGTAGTGTAGAATTTCTCTTTTATTTTTTGTGGTAAAAGTTTATGTTGGGACTTGGAATTATCTGGACTGGAGCTTGATAACTTCACCGGCCATGTCTGACCACAGATTATTTTACATGGATTTTAACATTGAGCAATGGTACATAGATTTTATTTATTAATCTTTTTTATTATTTTTTATCATTAAATTGACAATAAATCTTACTATCATTTAAGACCTAATATCGATTCAATTCAACAAATAAATTTTACTAAATTAAGTATAAATATTATTTTCCTTTTAACATTTTTGATCCACAACTACTTTTATCTTTTCTTTTCCTTTGTACTTTGACGCTATTACTTTCTGCGGCCTACCTACTATACACTATTTTTTTTTTAGGTCATTTACTATACACTACTTGGGGCAACGTGTTCGGTGTTTCTGTGGCTCTGCACATGATTCGTTCTTTTTATCTTTCTCGGGAAAAACGCCATGGACAAAACGTGACACTTTTCCACTGCTCTGCAATCTTATCCCGTCAAAAGGATGATTTGTTTTTTACTTTTGGATTTTGTTAATTCTTTTTATAACTTATCAAAAAAAAAAACTCTTTTTGTGAACGATGATTTATAAATATTGGATCAACGAATTTAATTAAAAAAATTATTCATAAATATTGGGTTGACAGTGAAATTTAATATTTATTGAGATTCACAATCAATTTTATAATTACGATAGATTATGTCAACAAATTAATTTTAAATAATATTATTATATGACCAAAATAAATAGTAAAGATTGAATTTTATTAATTTAAAATAGTAATCAAACCAAAACTATAATTGGAGGTGGTGACAGTTTTAATTTTTTTTAATTTTTTAAGTTTTTGAGGTTTTATTGGTGTTAAATGTGAGTAATTTGCAGTGGAGAAATACTACATGCTGGATTAATTAAAAAAAGAAATTAAAAATCAATATCAAATAATATGAAATTATCATAATATTATTGTAATCTCATTATTTAATCCTTATTTTTTTTTATTTATTTTGTCGATTGAGTATTATTAGGAGTATATTCCAAACATAAAGATAATATTCCCTGCAATGATGCAGTACGTTCTCCTTTCCTTTGCTTTTACTTTATGTCTTGTTTTATTTTTCTTATAACTTTTTTGATCCAATAACTTTGAACAAATATATTATGACAAGATGAAGATTCAAATATTATAATTTTTTACAGATTAAGTTATAATTTTTAAAAATGATAATTTTTAAAAAATAAATTATACTTTTTAAGTTAAAAAATACACTTTATTTTGAATTATTCCATAAATAATTTTAATTAAATGTAATTTAATCTTAAAAATGACATATAATTATCCGGGTGATGTAACTGCAATTGCAAAATAGACACTAACCACTATAATGTACTTAGAAAGGGTTGTACAGTCATTACACACTCACCGCTAAACCTCGTCTTCCAACACAGACACACGGTAACCACTGTGTCACACACCATTCACGTCTATATAAACCAAACTACACACTCCGAAGCCTCCTCACACCCCGTTTTTGTTATCAACTCCAGCCATGGCCACCACTACCTCTGCCACTCTCCTCTCACTCTCTCTCCTCCTCACTCTCTCCACCGCCACTGCCACACAACCCGGTCTCATTCTAACAGTAGTCAACAACTGTCCCTTCACAATCTGGCCAGCCATCCAACCCAACTCCGGCCTCCCCGTCCTCGAGAAAGGTGGTTTCGCCCTTGAAAAATTAACCCACCGCTCCTTCCCAGCCCCCGACCACCCTTGGTCCGGCCGTATCTGGGGCCGCACCGGCTGCACTCACTCCTACGGCCGCTTTAGCTGCATCACCGGTGACTGTGCCGGGAAACTCGAATGCGCAGGCCACGGCGGCGCCACTCCCGCCACCTTAGCCCAGTTCTCTCTCCACCACGGCCACGCTGACTTCTCCTCCTACGCCGTCAGCCTCGTCGACGGTTTCAACCTCCCCATGACGGTGACACCCCACGAAGGCAAGGGCATGTGTCCGGTCGTCGGATGTAAGCCTGACTTGCTCGCGACTTGTCCGGCGGGTTTGCAGTTCCGGTACCCGGCGGGGCATGGGAAGGTGGTGGGGTGTAAGAGTGGGTGCGAGGCGTTCGGTACAGACGAGCTGTGTTGTAGAAACCATTACAATAGTCCACAGACGTGTAGAGCTTCAAGCTACTCTGAGTTCTTCAAGCATGCTTGTCCGGCGACATTTACGTACGCCCATGACAGCCCTTCTCTCATGCATGAGTGCTCGTCGCCACGTGAGCTCAAGGTCATTTTCTGTCACTAATGGCCAAGAGTAGACACCATGAAAATGCCTGTATGTGCTAGCTAGCTTCTCTTGTCGTGTAGGTTAAAGTTTTCTATGGAAATAAAAACGTTTGATTTGCGCAGGATGTTTGGTGTTCTTACTAGGTGTGACGTCTAAGTGGTTTCGGATTTAAAATGTAATGAAGTGTGTTGTTGTGTTGCTAGATTTTAGTTTTAGTTTTTGTGGTTGTAAGTTCAATGTTTTCCAAGGCAGCAATGATCTTATTTACTGTGTTTGGTATGGTGAAAAATTTGGTGTATGAAAAGTGAAAGGTGGAAAATGAGAGGGAAGGAAAGCTTTTCTATTGTTTGGTTTTCAAAGGATAAGGGAATGGAAAGGAAAGTTGGGAGGACATATTAAGACTTTCACCCATCATTTTCGGTCCGTCCACTTGACAAAGTTAATTTACTATAATACCTTTCAACTTTCTTTTTTTTTTTAAATGTTATACAAATTAATATATTTATGTAATAAAGAAACTGGATTTTTTTTTTTTTTTTTAACTTTTCAGCACATTCTAGAACTATCTTCCATGTTTAAACACTATAAAAAATTATTTATATTTTTCACTTGTCCAATTGAAATTATATTTTTTATACGAGTTCAATTGAAAATATAAATTTGTTGGAATATATTTATTCGATAATATAGCAAATTAATGTTTTGAAATTTTATGTTATTGTAAAAATTATTTTCTTATTTAAGGGTATAATAATAAATTAAAAGTATTTATTTTTGCCTTTCTTTTTCTTTTTCTTCTAATACTAAACAATGGAAAGATTATCCTTTCAACTTTTCATCTATCATACCAAACAAAATGAAGAGAAAAAAAATTTCCTTCCTTCATTGATGAAAAGTTCATTCATTCTGTTTTTTTATCCTTTCAACCAAATATATTATTAGGGATTTAATGATGTGATTTCAATGTAACTATTGAATTAGTTATAAGTTTTAATGTTAGATGAAATTTACAACTAATTCAATCGTTGAACGTTATTAGGTTCTTAAATTAAATCTCTAAATTAGATTCCTAATTTAAGTTCAAATAACATTTTTTTTTTCTGAAGTTAACCGTCTTAGATGTGAAAATTTTCATTTGTCTAGAGCTTGCAATGCTTTACTCGAACTCGAAGCCTGCAATCAACGATGTTATCCTTAGGGTAAATTATACTTTGGTCTCTTAAACTATGATTCAATTATCGTTTTTTATATTGTACCCCAAGTATGTGATTAATTTTATATTATTTTAATTATTAACGTCTATTACATATTTAACTGAATATTATTTTATTCTGTCTCCTGAATTATGTAATCTTTTGTCATTTTGTCCAGACGTGTTAGTAATTTTTTTCCACAAAGATAATGAATGTTTGTGATTGAAACAATATAAAATAATCAAAATATTTGAGGGGATAAAATAAAAAAAATATTAATTGACAAGGTTAAAGTGTAATTTATCTTTATCCTTACCCATGTCATATCAAGTCGCACACAGAAATAATGTGCATGTCATTATTTTCGATGGAGTATAAGTGTAATTTATCTGAGAATGAATGTTATTAACAAAGACTTAAGTTGGATTATAGATTTAATTCATTGAAATTATTTGATTAATTTATGATTAATTGCGAGTTTCACTATTAATTGAAGCTAATTTTTAATTCAATAATTACAATCAATTAGTTATCTAAATTAAGTTAAAATAACAAAAAAAAATTCTTATGTTTTCAAGTCCCAAGTTTAATTTTTGTCCTTGTTTGTCTAAAACTGAGAGCTTGAAGTGAATCTTCTCTGCAAAAAAAGATCGTTGGGGAAATAAAAACACTTATACTAATGCCGAAGTTATTGGGTAAAGTAGAAAATTTCGAAGTAAGAGAGCCCTAATACAAAATTATTTATATAAAATATTGAAATTCCGGAGTATCAAATTAAAAATACATAAGTTCAATATTGATATTGATGGGTATTAAAAGACAAAAAAAAAAATTTGATGGGTACTTAGACCATTAGTACAGAAAAGATAAAAGAGGAGGGTGAAGTACAATAATAGAGTGGGACGTTGGGATTGGGATGCTGGGGTAGGTGGGGTGGATTCAGTGCCACACAGAGTAGCGAATCTCTCTGTGTAGGTTCAGATTTCTGTCGACGGACGCACGCGGCAGAACAGAGATTGGGTGGCCGACTAGGCCACTTTTTTAAGAATTGTTGCTTTCTTCGTTTTTTGGAAGTACTAGAAAAATAGGGGTGTTTGATTTGCGTCTGCAATCTTGTTTTTAATTAATAAAATCTCAAAAACACTCAAAATTTATTTGCTTAGTGAAGGGGTTGCTCCCCCCCCCCCCCCACACATATGCCACGTGTAACAATAAGTATAAGATGTCATGTGAGGGTGACAAGATCAGTCACGTGAAAAAAGTACCATAAGTCAATCATCAGTCCACAGTCGAACTGTTCAAAGAGCTCGAGAAGAAAGAGAAAAAGTCGGTCCTCGTCATGACCCAGCTGTTAAAATAGTAATGTGATGCTAAAAATATGCCTGAAACTCGGGCATTCTAGTTGAACGAATGAGCATAATTATAAGCTCGGCAGAAAGAATTGCTGAAGAGATTTCAACAACTTCTTGAACAGAATCGCTTGATTGAAGGAAGGTGTATGATTAGCACAAAACTTTGTATATTTTAAGGTGCTAATCAGCTCAGTTCACTTGTTTTTAAAGATTAAATGATATGAGTTATGATGATTGAAGTCTTAACGTCAATATTTTGTGTTTGTAGTTGAAAAGAGCTAAATATGGTTGTTAAGGCCTGCCCATACCACTTGGGATGAAAGGAGATGAAAAGATAACTTGGGGACAGCTCAAGAGTAAAGAAATCAGAAGATACAGACAAGGATGCAGAACAGTACCGGTACTCAGTACCGGTACTGTATGGTACCGGTACCCAATACCGGTACGATTTGCCTGACAAGCCCAGATTCTGCAGGTCTGCTCTGCTACCTCGAGGGTCCCACCATAAATGCTCCCACACTCCTCTGACACGCCCACAACACTGTTCATCAGGCCCACACCTTCCTCTGAACTCTAGAGCTATAGCTTTAAATGAAGAAAGAGAGGAGAGGAGGAGCTGGGTGTGCAGACAAACTCTGCACAACCCTGTCCAGGTCATCCAGGCTGCACCCTACTAATGAGGGTCACTTCAGGGAGCTACAGGACCACACCTGGCACGGTTTTTGGGAGGCAAAGCTCTCCAATGATCAGCATTCTTGGATAGGATTGAAAGAAATATAGAGAGAGAAGCTCTAGGCGTAGAAGATTATGAATAGTAGTTTTAGAGAGAAAAATTTGTGATTTTTGCATTTCTTCTACTGCATTATCTTGTAATCAATGGTATGAACCGTTAGATCTTCATTGAATGTCATTAATGTCATTTTCCCTTATGTTCATTGCTAGTTAAATGCTCTCATTTAAGTTCTACCATTAATGCTTCCAAGTTGTTCATGTTCATAGATATAAAATGGATTTTCATTTCGTTCATTTCTAGTCTATGATTTTTTGCACTTAGTTACTTCAAAACTCCATATCCTTACAATGTTCTATCTTTACATTGTCATTTCCATTTCAAGTATGAGTAGCTAAATCCTTTTGTTGGCAAGACCAAGGGGAATACCCATTTGAGTATACCATTTCAACTCTTTCTACTCCCTCCCTTTAGAGTCCAATGGTTCGGTTTGACCGGATTGAAGGTGGATGATTTGGTGAGTCTTTGATAACCCGTAGGCCTAGTCACGGTTTATGCTTAGATACTCACCAACATCATCCTCGGCTTTCCGTGAATCAACCGTTCATTCATGCTCAATCGGAGGAGTGATTTGAGTTGAGATAGTATACCCACTGGAGTGATCTCTTGGAATTGCCAACACTTGTTTTCTCATTCTAATTTCACCAAAACACACTTCACCAAACAATTTCCAACGACAAGAATTTTACATTTTCTTTTCCCAAAATCACTTTCAAATTGGTTTACTTCATTTTCTGTGGAAACGACTTTGGAATACCACCAAGTAAAAGACGACCCACGAAAGTCTCCTTGCGATTGGGGAGCATTTTTGTGCATTCACATATCACATTCCCACTAATCTATTTCCTTTTCTATTGTCCTTTCTTTTCACACTATCCCAAGGGAGCGTGACCTCCCTTCCCGTTTGAATATACATCACACGTACACTTTGGGGGATAATATTTAAAGGGTTAGGAATAGGACTGTTTTAGCTCAATCATTTTGGCGCCGTTGCCGGGGAAGGCAAGTGTCAAACCAAGGAAGTGATTTCCGAACAACGGAGGTAAGTCCCGTGATCTTCATCACGGGCTGAGGTACGTTGTCTCGTGTACATATTCTTGTTTGTGTATAATTTCATTTGTATATATATCTTGTTGCATGTGGGGAAGGGACGACTATCACCGATTAGTTAGACAACCCTTAGGCCCCAACATGAACATCGACCAAAACCCACCCGAGGATGCGGGTGACAATTTTGAGAATGTGGATGTCAACCCAAACATGCAAGGGGGTGGAAACTTTGACAATGTCGGTGCAAATCCAAATGCTCAAAGGGGTGGGGGATTACCCGAACCTAGGATGCCTAACCCAAGAATGCAATATCCCCCTTCCCGATACTTTTGATAATGAGGATGCTAACCCGAATATGCAAAGGGGTGGGGGCTTGCAACCACCTAGGATGCCCAACCCACGAGTGCAATTTCCCCCACCTAGGAATGAAGGGAACATCCAAGTTGACCATCCACCAAGGACAATGCGGGAGTTCCTTCAACCAACCCGTAGCGCCACACCATCATGCCTCGTTCTTCCCGTCCAAGCTCATCTCTTTGTAATCAAACCATGGATGTTGCAACTACTCCCTAAATTTCATGGGGTCGAGAAGGAAAACTCGTATAGTCATATAAAGTCTTATGAGGAAATGGTTGCAACCTTTATCCCAAATTACAACATGGAAGAGATAGCGATGATGAAATTGTTCTCTTTTTCGTTGGAGGGTAAGGCAAGAATTTGGTTTGATTCCATGGGGCCTCAGACCATGTTATCTTGGGACCATATAGTTTCATTCTTTTTAAAAAAAAAATTTCCGGTTCATAGAACCACTTCTTTGAAAAAAGAAATTCAAAACTTTTCTGAAAAATCAAATGAACAATTCTATCAGTGTTGGGATCGCTACAAAGAGTTGATTCACTCCATACCACATCATGGTTTTAAATCGTGGCAATTGGTGAGTTTCTTCTACGAAGGAATCTCACCAAACCATAGACCCTGACGAGGCCCTCGACTACTTTGGTACCTTGGCTGAAAATGCACAATCTTGGGATGTTAGGGATCCAAGTGATGTACCTAGGACATTGCCAGTGAGTGGTCAATCTCAAAGGGGAAGGATATATGACTTGAAAGACCGGGATGACCTACTTTCACAAATTTCTAAATTGTCTAGGAAAGTAGATAGCCTTGAGGTGGAAAGGAGACGAGAGGTGTCTCATGTGTCAAGAACCGAGGAGACTTGTTCTATTTGTGGTGGTGTCGAGCATTCCACATCGGAGTGTCCGAGCATTCCGGCACTTAAAGAAGCATACCATGAACAAGTCAATGCCTTCAACCAACCAAGGCAATCATTTCCTTCAAATTCCAACACTTACAATTCGGGGTATCGTGATCACCCTAATTTCAGTTAGAGGAATGAGAACCCCATCCCCTATGGTTCCAATACATACACCCCTCCTACACCTCCCAAGCAAGGTCAGTACCAATCCCAATATCAAGGCCAGGGGCAAGCTTCTAGCTCCCAATACCCACGGTCCAATCCGCAAGGGTACCAATCCAATCCTCCCCCACAGAATTTCTCCCAACAAGGCCCATCTAGTTCTTCTAGCTACCAACCACCTCATAAAAGGAGTCTAGAAGATATGGTTCACGCCTTCATTCAAAGCCAAACCACCTTCAATAAGGATATTTCGGCTCAACTCACAAAGATCACCAATCACATAGGCTTGTCTCAACAAGAGAAAGGGAAATTCCCCTCTCAACCACAACAAAATCCCAATGGCCAAAATGTGATTGAATCAGTTGAGCCCACCCAAGAGAGTTGTGAGCACCTCAAGGCGGTCACCACTCTTCGTAGTGGCAAACAAATTGAAAAGACCATAGTGCCAAAGGTTCCACCCAAGACACAATTGCCAGTAGAAGAGTCTATTGAGGGTGAGTCCATTGAGGGTGAGGCCAAGGAACGTGTGGCCGAAAAAGGTGAAATGAGTAAAGACAAAGAAAATGAGCAAATTGAAAATGAACATGTGATTGATGATAGCTTGTGTTTTCCTCCTATGCCTGCCCTCTTCTCCCATTGTTTGAAGTCACCTGTCAAGGTGGCTAATTATTCTGATATTTTAGACATGTTTAAGCAGGTAAAAATCAATATCCCGCTTCTCGATGCCATCAAGCAAATACCGTCATGTGCCAAAATTTTGAAAGACCTATGCATGGTAAAGCGGAGGCTAAATGTCCGGAAGAAGGCATTCTTGACGAAACAAGTGAGCTCCATTCTGAGGACCAACACTCCTCCCAAATTCAAAGATCCCAGTTGTCCAACAATTTCCATCACTATAGGAAATTGCTGGATTGAACAAGCATTGCTTGATCTGGGAGCAAGTGTCAATCTGCTTCCCTACTCCGTGTATCAACAGCTCAAGCTTGAGGAGTTGAAACCTACTTCAATCACACTTCAACTTGCGGATCGTAGCATCCGCACACCAAGGGGAGTAGTGGAAGATGTGTTGGTTCAAGTTGATAAGTTTTATTTTTCAGTCGATTTTATTGTATTAGACACTCATCCTGTTGCTAATCTTAGTTCCCAAATCCCCGTGATACTTGGGCAACCTTTCCTTGCTACATCTAATGCAGTGATAAATTGTAGGAATGGTCTGATGAAATTGGCATTCGGGAACATGACCATGGAACTTAACGTTTTCAATTTGGCAATGCAACCAGGGGATGACGAGGAAGTAAATGAGGTCAATAGAATTGACACGTTGATTGAGGAGCATTTGGAGTTAGAAGGGATGTTGAAACTCAAGGAGGAATAATTGGTTGAATTGGAGAAGTTGGATGATCAAGAAAAGGTGGAAGAGTTGAAAGGGATGGAAATGTGGATCCCCATATTTGAAGAGCTACCTAAACAAGAGAAGAAAATTTTCCCTTCGGATGAGAAAAATCCAAAATTGGAATTGAAGCCATTGCCCGCACATTTGAAATATGCTTATCTTGGCGATGATGAGACTTTCCCGGTAGTCATTAGCTCTACCCTAACCATGGAACAAGAAGAAAAGCTTTTGGGGGTATTGAGAAAGCATAAGGGAGCGATCGGGTGGACTATTGCAGATATCAAGGGAATCATCCCTATAATTTGCACCCATCGCATCTATCTTGAGGAAGATGCTAAAACCTCCCGACAACCTCAAAGGAGATTGAATCCGAGCATGAAAGAAGTAGTGAAGGATGAGGTGTTAAAGCTACTTGATGTGGGCATTATCTTTCCAATTGCGGATAGCAAATGGATAAGCCCCACACAAGTCGTCCCAAAGAAATCTGGAATCACAGTGATTGAAAATGAGGAAAATGAACTCATACCTACAAGAGTCATTACCGGATGGAGAGTTTGCATCGACTACCGGAAGCTCAACGCTTGCACACGGAAAGATCATTTCCCAATGCCGTTTCTCGATCAAGTCTTGGAAAGGGTAGCAGGGCACCTATTTTATTGTTTCCTAGATGAGTACTCTGGCTACAACCAAATTGAGATCGCATTGGAGGACCAAGAGAAGACTACATTCACCTGCCCATATGGTACATTTGCCTATCGCCGTATGCCTTTCGGATTATGCAATGCCCCGGGGACCTTCCAGCGATACATGATGGGGATTTTTAGCGATATGGTGGAGAAAATTTTGGAGGTCTTCATGGACGATTTTTCCGTGTTTGGTGATTCATTTGATGAATGCTTAGAGAACTTGGAGAGAGTATTGGAGAGATGTGAAGAAAAAGATCTTGTGCTTAATTGGGAGAAGTGTCACTTTATGGTGACGGAAGGAATCGTATTGGGCCACATAGTATCGGCAAGGAGCATTGAAGTTGACAAATCCAAGGTGGAGGCCATCTCCAACCTTCCCATGCCGACAACTATCAAGGGAATCCGGTCATTTCTGGGCCATGCAGGTTTTTATCGCCGATTCATTCAAAATTTTAGCGCATTGGCCCGACCCCTGACCAATTTACTGTCTAAGGAGATTCCCTTTGAGTGGTCGGATGAGTGTGAGACATCGTTTAAAAAACTAAAAAGCATGTTTGTCACGCCTCCTATCATGCGACCACCCAATTGGGATCTACCTTTCGAGCTCATGTGCGACGCGAGTGACTACGCGGTTGGCGCAGTGCTTGGTCAGAGGAAGGACAATCGACCGTATGTTATACACTACGCTAGCAAGACACTTAATGAGGCTCAAATGAATTACACTACCACTGAGAAAGAATTGCTAGCCGTAGTGTATGCTCTAGATAAATTTCGTTCATATATCATTGGTTCGCCTATTGTTGTCTTTACTGACCATTCTGCCTTGAAGTACTTGTTATCTAAGCAGGATGCGAAACCAAGACTCAATAGGTGGATCCTCCTCCTACAAGAATTTGATTTGACAATTAAAGACAAGAAAGGAGTTGAGAATGTTGTGGCGGATCACTTATCCCGGCTGGTGGTGCAGGAGACTAATGAGCATATTCTTATTCCCGACTCTTTTCCTGATGAACATTTACTCTCAATCCATTCAGTTTGTCCTTGGTATGCTGACATTTGTAATTACCTTGCAACAGGACAAATACCGCCACAATGGAGCCTGGAGGATAAAAGACGATTCATGGCAGACGTGAAGTATTTTTACTTCGACAATCCGTATTTGTTCAAATATTGCCCAGATCAGGTCATGAGAAAATGCGTGCCCGAAAATAAACAACGGAACGTCCTTGCATTCTGGCATTCCCAAGCTTGTGGCGGACATTTCTCGGCAAAGAAAACTTCGGCCAAAATTTTGCAGTCAGGTTTCTATTGGTCCTCTCTCATTAAAGATTATGTTTCATATTGTAAGGCATGCGACAGATGCCAACGATTAGGTAGTGTGACCCGCAGAAATATGATGCCCCTTTCCCCCGTCCTTATCATAGAAATATTTGACTGTTGGGGCATCGATTTCATGGGTCCATTCCCCATGTCTTTTGGTTATCTGTACATTCTTCTGGCGATGGACTACGTGTCCAAGTGGGTAGAGGCAATCCCAACCAAGACTAATGACCACCGGGTCGTAGTCAAATTCCTCAAAGAGAACATTTTCTCGAGATTTGGGATGCCTCGTGCAATGATCAGTGACGGTGGATCCCACTTCTGTAATAGGCCATTTGCATCATTAATGTTTAAATATGGCGTTACACACAAAGTATCCACTGCATACCACCCACAAACCAATGGCCAATCTGAATTAGCCAATAAGGAGATTAAGAATATCTTGAAAAAAATGGTTAACCCGAACAGGAAGGATTGATCAGTCAGATTGACTGATGCCTTATGGGCGTACCGTACTGCCTATAAGACTGTTTTGGGTATGTCTCCCTACCGGTTGGTTTATGAAAAAGCTTGTCATTTGCCGGTTGAAATGGAGCACAAGGCCTACTGGGCCATAAAGACCTTGAATTTTAACTTGAGAATGGCCGGGGAGCAGAGAAAATTGGAACTGAATGAATTGGAAGAGATCCGAAGAGATGCATATGAGAGTTCCAAAATTTCAAAAAAACAGGCTAAAGTTTTTCATGATAATTCCATCACACGGAAATCATTTGAGCCCGGGCAAAAAGTACTCTTGTATAATTCTCGTCTCTCCGTGTTCCAAGGAAAACTAAGATCCCGTTGGGATGGCCCCTATTTTGTCGAGGCGGCCTACCCCAACGGAGCGGTAGATATCACAAACCCTAAAGATGGCCAAACATTCAAGGTCAATGGCCAAAGACTCAAGCCATTCTTTGAGGGTTTTGAGGGACAAGTGGTGGAGGAAGATTTAGTTGACCCGGTATACTCAGAATTGATGGAGGGTTAGCTAGAGATTATTCCTTCTACTGTACAGTTTCGTTTACTTATTTATGTCAATTTTATGTCACTCACTTGATGTGGTTGTATAGATTGAGTTCTCTTTGATCCAGATCTTGGTGTTTTTGTCGAAAGCGCAATTGCGAGGTGTTCTCTTACCCTACTTATCTTTTTATTGTCTTCCATTGCATACTATATCTTTTTTGTTGCATTGAGGACAATGCATGATTCTAGTTGGGGGTGAGGTGCACCATTTGTAAGATACACCAAGGTTGTTTGAAAATTTTTGATTTTTGCTTGCATTAGTGAAAAATAGGTGAAATTTTTGAAATTTTTTGATGAAAAAAAAAAATATATCTAATTGTTGATCTGTATTCCTTCATGATGCGTTTGTGTGAGTTTGATGACATGTTGATCTTTGTTGTGAACGTTGTGCACATGAGTATTCTATGGAAGTTGATCCTATGCATGAGTATCATTTAGGCATTAATTTTTGAACTCAACTGTATGTGACTCTTGAATGTGTAATTTTGGCAATTTACGGATTGAATTCATGTTTTTAAGCTTGACATAAGTAGTGGAGATGAGTAAAGACCCTTGAGAGCTTTAGTGCCAAATCCTTGTTGGAGGGAATTTACAATTACTCAAAGAACATATTTTTTGTCAAGTTGTTCAATAGTCTCATTATGTTTGTGTTGGTTAGTGCATTTGGATGGTAGACTGATTTGTCTTGAACATATAATGTCCTCCTATGTGGACATGTAAGTGATCTTAGGCCATCATTGAATATTTTGAGCCTTTAACCTTTTTTCTTGTGCAAATATTATCCCTAGTGCCGTGATTGAGCTTATTTGAAATTCGTTTCTATGCCACACAGTTGACCAAGCCTATGAAAATAAGAAAGATATAGCTTACCTTGGTTGTTCCTAAAAGCAGAAATGAGTGATTGCAAAAGCAAAGGAAGTGTGGTGTGGAAACCCAAACAAAAGGGATAAATGATGTTGAAACTCAAAGAGTTCAATGGAAAAAGAATGAAAATCCAAGAAAAGAAGAAAAAAAAAGGGGTGAGAAAAAGAAAAGAAAAATGTTAAGGATAAGAAGAAAAAGAAACGAAGAATGTGGTGACGGGGTGAGAATCAAAATCCCATGAAAAGGGAAGTGATTTTTCTAGAATAAAAGTCTCTCACTCGGAACAACCCTCTTTGTTACCCTATATTCTTCATTTCAATTTCCTAGATACCACCCGAAGGCCCCATTATAAGCCTTAAAGTCCTAAGTGATCTAAAGAAGTTGGGAGGTGCATATTTCAAAGGGAATGATGAGTTTAGTCTTACTACCTAATGCCCTAATTTTTTGTTCATGAGACTATGCCAAGTTCGCTTCTTTTTTCATTTATTAACTTCATTTTTGGATTACATGTGAGCACACTTTGTTTTGAACACAAGACTCTATCTCACATGTACACATGGAGTGCATACCAAGATAACTTGAGTGTATTTCATTGCTAAGAGTGTTCCTTGGTGAGTTTTTGCATTGAAGCTGAATTTGTCCAGCTATTCGAATGTGAATCCTGTTGTGTAACTGTTCAAATTACTTGTTTAATTCACACACACGCAAGTTGAAAATGAATGTGTAGGTGCATACTTTAGACTAGTATCTAAAACTATGGGCTTGCTCATGTTAGCCTAGTTCAATCATTTGAGAAATTTGTTAAATAACTCCATGCTTGCAAGAATGAGGGAATATTGCTCAAGTTTTTGATATTTGAAAAGGATTTGAACTATATGTGTTGTTTGAATCCGTGTTTGCATTTTGGGATATTCATTTTGATAATTAAAGAACAGAAATCCATTCCCTGCATGTTGAATGCATCAAAGTCTTAAATCGATTTGCAATTTTGATAATGACTCGGGTATGATGGATCAAATTGTGGAAAATAAGTGGAGTACATCTTTTGAAGGGAGTTGGAGTCACAAGTAATGTGATGAAATGTCTAGGAAGGCCCTAAGCTGGATTGGAGTGGTGGTATGCTCAGCAAGGGGAGTTTGGCAGACAAAGCAGAACAGTACCGGTACTTAGTACCGGTACGGTATGGTACCGGTACTAAGTACCGGTACGCCAAACCTTCTGGAGTCGAAGTACCGGTACGATTTGTCTGACACAAGAAAAAAAATTTAGGGCTTTTTATTTAAACCCTTCATTTCCCCACTTCTATTCCTGCCATATTTCTCTCTCCCTCACTCGAAAACGCTCCAAGGTTCCCTCTCTACTTCCCTCTAAATCCATAAAACCTCCCTTGATTTTGCTTGCTTTGGACAATCCTCATCGGATAAACCCTGTCCTTGGAGCCGAAATTCCTCAAAGTCCTCCATCTCCTCCAGTCACTTCAAGGGATCTCAATGGCTCGCACTAAGAGGCCAGGACTAGGACCCGAGCCCAGTTCCCCTCCTGCCAGGGTCTCCTCTAGCCGCAACAGAGGCGGCGAAGGGTCAAGTGAGGACCCAGAGGAGCAGAGGAAGAGGGCTAAGAGGGAAGCTCGACGTCAGTTGATCGAAGGTAAGGGTGTGACCTGTGAACGTTTTTTGGATAGAATGTCCCTTTCCCCCATTCATCCCGTTGTGAAAATCATTGAGGGGCATGAGATGCATTTCTGGTTCAAGGAGGTTGAGGGTTACAACCTGGCATTGGTGAGGGAGTTCTACCGTTCGTTAAAATTGGTTGAGGTTGCTGTTGGGGAGGTTCTGAGAGCGAACGTTAGGGGAAAGGTATTTACGGTGACCCCTGAAGTCATAGCCACCCTTCTTGGAAATTATCAGAGACCTCCATCTTCCCCACCTATCTATCCCTACAACATGGGTAGAGCTAAGACTAAGGCGGAGTTTGTCGATTTGATGTATGAGGATTCGGCTGAGTTCAAGGGAGTGGTTCATAGTGGTGGGTTGAAGCATGTTTATGGGCTTCTCAACAAGCTGCTTCATTATAACCTACTCCCAAGGGCTGCAGAAAAGAAACCAAACATGGAAAAGCTGGCCATCCTGGATGCTGTTGTGTCGGGCAAAACAATTGATTTTGCCCTTGTTATTTGGGAAGTTATGAAGGACTTTGCCATCACAGAGAAACCATTGACCAACCTGCCGTATGGAAGCTTGGTTACCCGACTGTGTGACCATTTTAAGGTTAAGGGCTACGCATCAGAAAAGCTCACTCCCCTCGAGACTGGGGCCATAGGCAGGGCCAGTAGCCAGAAGATGAAGGCTATGGGTCGTGGGGAGCGAGCTCAGCTTGATTCTGATGAGGACTTTATACCGACTGCATCCACCATGCCATTCAAGCCTGTTTCAGCACGCTCAGTCCCTAGGAGACTTGATGCACTAGAAATGACAGTGCATGGGATTGAGGCCTCGGTTCAGGGAATGATGACGATAATGAAAGAGATGTACATGCACACATTCCCTGGGAGACCCATCCCAGAAGTTCCTACTGCACCTTCAACCTCCAGGGTAAATGAGGAAGCGGAAGATGATGAGGAGTCTAAGGAAGAGGAAGAATCTGAGGGTAATGATGAAGAGAGTGATGGAGAGTAAGGAGTGCTTGTGTTAGTATAGGATTTTGTGTAGTTGGGATGGGAGATTAGGCTATTTTGTTCTTTTTAATAACCTACTCCATTTTGTACTCCAACTTCGTTCACATTAATATAAACCCACAATTGTTTCATCTTACTCATTTTCATGTTGTTAATTGCATTTTGATTGATTGAATGATTGGTTGTTGAATTTGATTGAATGTGTTGCTATTTTCATTGTGTTGTGCTGGGGAGTGAATCTTTTGCTAAGGGACTAGCAAAACCTAAGTTGGGGGGTGTGATTAGCACAAAACTTTGTATATTTTAAGGTGCTAATCAGCTCAGTTCACTTATTTTTGAAGATTAAATGATATAAGTTATGATGATTGAAGTCTTAACGTCAATATTTTGTGTTTGCAGTTGAAAGGAGCTAAATATGGTTGTTAAGGTCTGCCCATACCACTTGGGATGAAAGGAGATGAAAAGATAACTTGGGGACAGCTCAGGAGCAAAGAAATCAGAAGATTCAGACAAGGATGCAGAACAGTACCGGTACACTAAACCTTCTGGAGTCGAAGTACCGGTACTCAGTACTGGTACTGTATGGTAACGGTACCCAGTACCGGTACGATTTGCCTGACAAGCCCAGATTCTGCAGGTCTGCTCTGCTACCTCGAGGGTCCCACCATAAATGCTCCCACACTCCTCTGACACGCCCACAACACTGTTCATCAGGCCCACACCTTCCTCTGAACTCTAGAGCTATAGCTTTAAATGAAGAAAGAGAGGAGAGGAGGAGCTGGGTGTGCAGACAAACTCTGCACACCCCTGTCCAGGTCATCCAGGCTGCACCCTACTGATGGGGGTCACTTCAGGGAGCTACAGGACCACACCTGGCACGGTTTTTGGGAGGCAAAGCTCTCCAATGATCAGCATTCTTGGATAGGATTGAAGGGAATATAAAGAGAGAAGCTCTAGGCGTAGAAGATGATGAATAGTAATTTTAGAGAGAGAAAGTTGTGATTTTTGCATTTCTTCTACTGCATTGTCTTGTAATCAATGGTATGAACCGTTAGATCTTCATTGAATGTCATTAATGTCATTTTCCCTTATGTTTATTGCTAGTTAAATGTTCTCATTTAAGTTCTACCATTAATGCTTCCAAGTTGTTCATGTTCATAGATATAAAATGGATTTTCATTTCGTTCACTTTTAGTCTATGATTTTTTGCACTTAGTTACTTCAAAACTCCATATCCTTACAATGCTCTATCTTTACATTGTCATTTCCATTTCAAGTATGAGTAGCTAAATCCTTTTGTTGGCAAGACCAAGGGGAATACCCATTTGGGTATACCATTTCAACTCTTTCTACTCCCTCCCTTTAGAGTCCAATGGTTCGGTTTGACCGGATTGAAGGTGGATGATTTGGTGAGTCTTTGATAACCCGTAGGCCTAGTCACAGTTTATGCTTAGATACTCACCAACATCATCCTCGGCTTTCCGTGAATCAACCGTTCATTCATGCTCAATCGGAGGAGTGATTTGAGTTGAGATAGTATACCCATTGGAGTGACCTCTTGGAATTGCCAACACTTGTTTTCTCATTCTAATTTCACCAAAATACACTTCACCAAACAATTTCCAACGACAAGAATTTTACATTTTCTTTTCCCAAAATCACTTTCAAATTGGTTTACTTCCTTTTCCGTGGAAACGACTTTGGAATACCACCAAGTAAAAGACGACCCACGAAAGTCTCCTTGCGATTGGGGAGCATTTTTGTGCATTCACATATCACATTCCCACTAATCTATTTCCTTTCCTATTGCCCTTTCTTTTCACACTATCCCAAGGGAGCGTGACCTCCCTTCCCGTTTGAATATACATCACACGTACACTTTGGGGGATAGTATTTAAAGGGTTAGGAATAGGACTGTTTTAGCTCAATCAGTGTACCACCTTGAATCGAAAATCATGGAGACTCTAACTAAGCAAAATTCTATAAAAGGCATAAGGAGCCAAGGTGAAAGATACGCTAAACTCTCATTGTCTTCTTGCAATTCACTCAGTTCCAGTACTGACTTAAGCATCGGAATGCCTTCGATCGAAACACTTCGATCTTGGGCATTTTGTTCGTTTTGCAGGAAGGAAGAACTGGGAGATTAAGTTCAGAGGCATACTTTTACCAAAAATATCAACATTTCGTTCCTGTAGGAGGTATTCTCATTTTTTGCCTCTTACAGTTAGTATTTTTGTTCTCAAATTTTCGAAAATAAATGAGTTTTGGAGCAAATAAATAGAAAACAAAACTGGTTTGTATTTCTGAGTTTTATCTTGAAAATTGTGAAAACACGAATAACAAAACCATTTAATGAGGTCTGTCATTCGAGTTCCCTTAGCATCAAAACTAGTATAGGTTTCCTTTTTTTTTTTCCTTCCTCTCTCCCTGTTTCTCTCAAACATAATCAACCCTCCCTCTCATCTTCCTCCCTATCTCTCTCTCTCACAATTGAAGTCGAGGCTCCAATTGAAGACTTGAAATACTTCTGTTATTTAGGTATTTATCTCTACCATTCTCACTATTTCTCCCTCGATCGTTCCCCTTCTCTCTCTCTCTCTCTCTCTCTCTCTCTCTCTCTCTCTATTTGTTGTGGTTGTTACCCAACAGTTGTGATGTTGTCTTGGGTGGTGGTTGTGTGTTTCGGTGGTGGTTCTGGATTCGGTGGTTGTGGGTTTTAGTGATTCGATAATGGTTGTGGGTTTTTGGGTGGTTCTGGATTCAGTGGTGGTTGTGGATTTCGGTAGTGGTTGTGGGTTCGGTGGTTTTGGTTGGTTGTGGGTTTTTGGGTGGTTATGGGTTCGGTGATGGTTGTGAGTTTTAGTGATTCAGTGGTGGTTATGGGTCTTGATGCACAGTGAAAGAGACAGAGAGAGAGTTGAAGCGAGAGGTGGGAATTGTGCATTATTGTCCAAACAAATTTTATAATTTTTGTTCTTTAAAACTATTTTCAAAAATATATAACCAATCAGGTTTTTTAATCTAAAAATTTTTAAAAACACTTTCTTAAAACTCTTTCCAAAATTAGTTTCCAGATACTGTTTTTTGAGTTGCAAACCAAACATGTCCTAATTTTTTGACATTAGAAAAAATATTTTTTTCTAATAAAAATTTAATATATTTAAAAATATTTATCTTATTTTTTTATTTTTTTATTATCAACCGTCAAAGATAAATTAAAATAAAAATAAACCATAATTATTTGAGGATATAGGACTGAAAGAACTTATCCGTGACATATATACTTTCCCAAAACCCTCTTTTACCCTTCGTGTGTTACACGCCAGTCGAGTTTAGCTTTTTGTTTGTTTGGAGTTCTTCGTAGATAACATTTAGACTCTTGTCGTCAATGTGCGTTAATCTATCTGTTAATAAATTATATTCAAACCCCTTAAAATTTTTAGGTATGTAATATTTAGACCCCTTAAATTTAAAATATTATATTTAGACTAAAATACTCCAATCAAAGATAAAATATCAAATATTTTTAATTTTACAACCAAGATTTATGATCTATTATGTTATTTATTGAAATAAAATCAAAAATAAAATTCAATTTTTTCTTAAAAAAATTATAATTAGTATACAATTGTAATATCTATTGAAATAAAATTAAAAAACCAAACAAGGGATCAGACCGTATTGCACACAATATCTTTTTCTTTAATTAGGGTAATTTGACCGTTTAATAAATTTTGTTAGTTCTCTAATTAATAAAAAGGCCTAAATGTAATATTTTAAACTTGAGGAGCTTACTGTTACACGTCTACAAACTTCAATAGATCTGAGTATAATTTATTCATGGATATATTAACCGACATTGATAACAGAGGTCTAAGTATTACACGTTTACAAAACTTAAGGAATCTGTATGTAATATTTTAAGTATCAGATGTCTAAGTAATTAACCCTTCGTTTTGTATGATGAAAAAATGGAAAGATGAAAAGTTAAAAAGATAAATAAAAGGGACAAAGCTCAAGAGGGTTGAATATAATTCTCCATTTATTTTAAGACTCTTTGAGCACACAACTAATCCTTTCAATTAAACGCAGCCGGAATAACTCTCTGCTTTTTCTTTTTCTCTGTCTGTTTTTTTTTTTTTATGTTCAACCACAATCAAATTGTTATCGTTGAACTTTACGAATTAGTCGTTGATCAACATGGTCCATACGAAATTATTAATCTATTACAGAAAAAGACAAGAAGAACATGAATGCTAAATTTGAGGTCCCATCAAGGACGTAAAATCACACTGAAGACAAGATTTCAGATGAGTTTTGAAAGTTGTCTACACTCTACCGACATTCATTTTTGTATTATTATTATGGATGTTTTTATGATACCCACAAACAAATAGTAAAAATAATTACAATAATAGTAATAAGAATATTCATAAAAGTAATAAAAAAAATTATACCGAAAAAAATTGTAACAATAGTTACAATAATAGTAGTAAAAATATCCACAACAGTGATAAAAATACATATAAAAACAATAAATATTTTAATTATAAAATTACACACAAGGTATCCCACATATGGTCAACTCTATATGATTCCAGGTGCCACAAAATAGGTTAAATTTTTATTGGGCCATATTGATTTTAAGTTTAAAAAGAACCAAAAGGCAAATAACAAACCATACAAGTATGAGGTTTGAAATTTTTAAGTAATTTGAGTTTCAATTTTTTCCAAAGGATTTTTACTTTTTCTAATTGGGTTTTTTTTTTTTTTTAATTATACGGTGCATTTAGACACGAGTAATATCTAGTATTGACGAGGGAAAAAATGTGATAGATAAAAGTACTCAACATGGATGCTAACTGGGAAAGCTAATTGTTACGTGTCTGCGATTGCGAGCGCCTAACTGACTTGATAATGGGCAAAGAATAAGGTATCATCCTTGCGGTGCTTCCCTATTTTGGTATGGTAGGACGGTTCGAGGGGTCCTAAGTCTTCTACCAACTCTTGTTGATGACTGAATTAATTGGTACCTTTATTCGTGACTTGCAATGTTTATAACTGAATACATCTCTAGAGGATAACAACTTATCCCTAAAAAAAAGCATAAATATCCTAACTATGAGCCACTTATTTCGCATAGTCTAAAATACTAAAGTCTATTAACTAGAATACTAAAGTCTATCAATTTAATTATTCCTAATCCTATCCTTATCCTTGTGGTTGTTTGTCGACTCCTGCTATGCATAATCTTCTCAGATAAGTATCATCCATGTGCTACATCTTATCACCTTCCCTCCACCTTATCAACACCCTTTGTCCTCAAGGGTGAAGTAAGGATAACACAACTTGAATTCTTCTAAATTATCCCAGGAAGCATTAGAAGGAGAAAAATCTTGCCAGTGCACCAAAACTTCCAAACTCCCCTTGATATTTTTGCCATCTAAAACGGCTTTGAGTATTGGATGCACTTTTTCCCCCGAGTCTATGCATGCAGGTAGGTCCGACTGGACTGCATGGTTGTCACCCACCATTTTCTTGAGCTTGGAGACGTGAAAAACGGGGTGCAATTTTGAAGAGGCAGGAAGTGCCAGTTTATACAGAACTTGCCCAATGCATAAGACCACCCGAAATAGCCGATAGTATTTTGCAGCGAGTTTGTTGTTCCTTCTTTGTGCCACAGTGGTTTGTCGATAAGGTTGGAGTTTGAGATAAACTCAATTCCCTACCTGAAAAAAACGTTACGGGTATTTTGCATCATACTCTCTTCATTCTATTGTGTGCGGCCAACAAATTCTCCCTTGTTTTGCATATAATTTGGTCACATTATTGGTCATGTTGAATAAGAAAATGATCCATAGATTCGACCTTAGTTGTTCCCTGCACATAAGCCAACAAATTTGGAGGTTCCCATCAATACACTAGCTCAAATGGCGTTTTCCTACTGAAATATGAATACCCGGGTTATAACAGTATGCTGCCCAAGGAAGCCATAGCAGCCATTCCTTCGGTTGAGAACTCAAAAAACAACAAAGATACATTTCTAGCGTACAATTTACCACCTCCGTTTGGCCATCGGTCTAAGGGTGGTACGCCGAGCTAAAAGCAAACTGTGTGCAATGATTTTTGCACAATAAATGAATGAACATATCTCTCTCTTGGTGAACACGAGTTTTACCTGGAAAGTCAATGATCACATGGCAAACGGAAGTGAGAAATAGTATAATGAGTGGTGATGAATTACTTTCCAGCAGTCCGCGCGATTCCGACGTGTCGAGATGAACTATGTCACTCAAAAAGGAAGGTTAAAAGAGCGCTAGAGTATTTTTCGACGTGACCCCTTCGACAATCAAGTCAGTATGTGAGAGAGGGGTGGTAATTCACTGTTCTATTGTTTGGGTGAGAATGTGCGTACATTTGTTTTGAGTTCTTGAGAGCTATTTATACCTCCATGGAGATAGTTATTGCAGATAGGTGGGTCCCCTGGAGAGGAAGTCTCCCATTGACCCATTTGGAAGACAGCAAGTGATGGTCAGTCCTCGGGCAGAGTGCATTCTATTTTGCGTGGAAGAAGTTTAAGCATTAAATGCTCGGGCTCCCGAGCACTTAATGCTCTTCCTTTGAGACTCTTCGAGGAATATACACGTCACATCCTTCTGAGGGATCATTTAATGCCTCTTTGTGATGGCTATGCACGAGTAGAGGCATCTTTGTCCATTGCCCCCCCCCCCCCCCCCCAATTCTGGACTCTGTGCCTCGTGTATCATTGTCATTGGTTATTGACCTGTTCTTCCTACCATCCTGACTGATTTGAGAAGGCAAGTCAATGATTATCGACCAATTTTAACTCCAAATAACGATAACCGTCAATCCGCCATCTATGCTATGGGGTTTTAGAGCCAATGTGACGTGTCTAGAAAAGAAACTCGGGGTGTTAGACACACCGAGGACACGTGTCGGGTGGAGATCTCCTCGGGGAACTTTGCAAGCCGAGGACAGGTGTCACATGATAAAGACTCTGAGGTGCCTCTAGTGCCGAGGACACGTGTCACTCGCAGGCTCCGATGGACCTTTGGTGCCGAGGACACGTGTCACTCGTAGGGGCTCCTGAGGGACCTTTTGTGCCGAAGACACATGTCACTCACAGGGGCTCCCGAGAGACCTTTAGTGCCGAGAATACATGTCGACTCCTTGTTGCTTCTCGGAAGTGTCCCATCACAAACTTAAATACGCCCATCTGAAAAAGCTCCCTCCAAAGCAGACTGGTAAAGTTTGGGTCACGATCACAAACTATAGATTCTAGCATGTCCTGGAGCTTAAAGACATTCTAAAAAAACTCATGTGCCACACTTATAGATTCTAGCATGCCATGGAGCTTGAAGACATTCTAAAAAAACTCATGTGCCACACTTACGGCTGTATATGGATGTTTAATTGGAATAAAATGTGCATATTTGGAGAAACGGTCCACTACAACAAAAATAGTAGACTTACCCCGTGAAGTTGGAAGCCCTTCAATGAAATTCATAGAAATATCTGTCCATACATGCCTAGGAATCGAAAGTGGACTACGTAAGCCGGCTAGCCTGGTATGCTCTACTTTGTGCCGTTGACAGACCTGTCATTCTCTAATGAATGTTCGAATGTGCTCCCTTATATTTCTCCAATAAAAAAAAAGGACGTATTATATGGAGTGTTTTAAATAAACCTTCATGGGTGCCTTCATGAAATTCATTAATGATGGGAGAAATGATTGGACATTTAGGTAGATGCGGCATTTAAAGAAAATGACCCCCCCTCCTTGTAAGTCCAAGGCCCAATGGCCTTTCCCTCTTTTATTTGTTGAACAATACCCTGAAGGCTGAAGCTCCAGATCTGTATTTACTTCCTCCCGAATGGAATCAATCCAGCTTAGAATAGGCTTAGTTAAAGCCATGAATTCTCCTTTAAATTTTCTAGACAAGGCATCGGTGACAGAATTCTCCTTCCTTTTTTTGTACTCAATCTTGAAGTCATAGCCCATTAATTTAACAAGCCATTTTTGTTGGGCCATAGTTGTAATGGTTTAGTCCAACAAATTTTGTAAGCTCTTTTGGTCGGTGCGAACTATAAACTTTGAGCCCAACAAATATGGTTGCCACCTTTGGACTGCACACACCAAGACAAGCATTTCTTTTTCATAAGTAGCCAGGGCAAGATTTTTACCTTTCAAAGCTTGGCTGAAAAATGCAATGGGCCTCTGATTTTGCATCAATACTGCTCCAAGCCCAGTTCCCGAGGCATCACATTCTACTATGACGGACTGAGAGAAGTTCAGTAGGGCCAAGACCGGCCCAGTGGTCATCAATATGTTTGCTTCGACCGTGCATGACAGGTCATCGAGTCAAATCACGAAGGAAATGGAAGCGAACATCAATATGTTTGCTTCGGCCGTGCATGACAGGATTTCTTGAGAGTTTAATAGTAGAACTATAATCACAATACATCACCGTAGCTCCAGTAGAGGCATGATTAAGATTTTCTAACATTCTTCGCAACCACACAGCCTGACAAACACAGTAGGCAGCTTCAGTGGTGGAGAGTATGACTACAGGCTGCTTCTTTGAGGACCATGATACAGCTCCAGAGCTTAGCAAAAATGAGAAAACCGATGTACTTTTCCTATCTTCCAAATCGCCTGCATAATCACTGTCGGTATAGGCAAGAAGCTCCTTATTACCACCTTGTTTATAAAAAATTCCATATGTAAGTGTCCCCTTGATATAACAGAGTACTCTCTTAACAATTTGGAGGTGGATTTCTGTAGGATGTGTCAAATACCTACTAAGCAAACTAACAACAAACATAATATCAGGTCTGGTAGAGGTTAAGTACATCAAACTTCCTACCATTTGCATGTACAAGGTGTTGTCCACTGCCATGCCAGCAGAGTCTTTAACCAACTTGAATCCTGGAATAATAGGATTAAATACGACATTACAACCAGCCATATTAAACCTTTCCAACACCTCATAGGCATACTTCTTTTGACAAATAAAAATACCATCAGCTCGTTGTAGCACTTCTAAACTAAGAAAATATCGCATTCGTCCAAGATCTGTCATATCAAATTCCTTCATCATGGAATGTTTAAAAGAGCTGAACAAAGTCTTATCATTTCTAGTAAATATGAGGTCATCTACATAAAGGTACACAAGCAAGAAGATACCTTGTGAAGATTTTTTGAGGAACAATGTATGCTCATAAGGACATGTCTCAAACCCTTCCTTCAGAAAATAAGCTTCAATGTGGTTGTACCATGTCCGTGGAGCTTGCTTCAAACCGTACAAAGCTCTTCGTAAGCGATACACCTTCTTTTCTACTCCTTTTACCACATAACCAGGGGGTTGCTCAATGTACACCTCCTCTTTTAACTCACCATGAAGAAATGCAGACTTAACATCTAATTGAAACAGAGACCACCCCTTTTGAGTTGCTAGAGCAAACACTAGTCGTATAGTGTCCATTCGAGCCACAGATGCAAAGACCTCCGTGTAATCCACCCCATGTTGTTGCGTGTACCCTTTGGCGACAAGGCGAGCTATTGTATTTGTCGCCTTCCCATTGCTCATTCAGCTTAGTTTTGTATACCCATTTCACCCCAACTGTTTTTGCGCCACGAGGAAGATCAGTGAGGTCCCATGTATCATTTTTTCGAATGGCTTCAATTTTAGAGTCCATGGCACATCTCCATTTGGCACTTTCAGCTGCATCCACATAGGATAAAGGATCCTCATCAACAAATAGAGCAAAATTACCTTGATGATCATCATCAGAGAAGCCCTCGCCACTACCACAGTCACGCATCCAGATTGGTGGGTGTCGAGAACGCCTTTCAGCAGGACTGGAAATAAGATCAGCAGTTGTGTGTTCTTCGACTGTTTGATGCTCCAAATTCTCCTCATGAAAGCCACCATGATTATCAGCACTAATGGATCCACTACCTTCCTCATGACCAGTCACACCTGAGTTGTTGTCTATGGCTTCGTCCTAAATATTATTGTTGTTGTCTTCATCTATATCACTCCAATCAAGAGATGCTTGAGCATGACTATCATTCTAGGGCCAACTTTCCTCTTCATTAAAGATAACATCACGACTGATAAGCACCTTGTGAGAAAGTGGATCCTACAAGCGATAGGCTTTGGACTATTCGCTAATTCCCAACAAAACACATTTTAAGCTTTTGCTGTCCAATTTGGTGCATTTGCTATCTGGAACATGAGAATAAGAAAGACACCTAAACACTCGAAAATGAGCAACAGATGGTTTAGTGCCACTTCATGCTTTTTCTAGAGTTTTATTTTGAATTGCAAGTGTAGGACTTCTGTTGAGAATATGTACCGTCCAGTTGACAGCCTTGGGCCAAAAGGTTTTGGGAACTCGTCTACCGGTGAGCAGACTTTGGACCATGTTCATGATCGTTTGATTTTTCCTTTCCGCCACTCCATTTTGTTGAGGTGTATAGGCCGCGGTGAGTTGATGATGTATCCCATTGGTTGCACAGAACTCAATAAACTCAGTAGATGTGAACTCCCCGCCTCAATCAGTTCGCAAATCCCGGATACTAGTGTCAGTTTCTTTCTCAACCTTCGTTTTGAAAAGTTGGAACATTCTAAAAGCATCTGACTTCTCTGTTAAGAAAAAGACCCATAGTTTCCGGCTAAATTCATCAATAAAAGTTAAAAGATACCTCTTGTGACTGTTGGAGATAGGAGAAATTGGCCCACATATGTCCAAAGAAGGAGTTGAAGTGGCTGCGATGCTCTCCACATACTTTCTTGCAGAAAGGAACTTCTACGTTGTTTTCCCAACACACAATCTTCGCATAACAGGCTGGAACATTGCAGCTGTGGCAACCCATGAACCATATGTTTTTGCTGTAGAGTTTTGAGGCCTCCAAAACTTAAATGGCCATACCGACAGTGCCAGAGATAATCCAAATTTTGTGTTGGAGTGAGAAAACAATGCTGGTCTTGAAGTTGAATCTTGGCAAGAAGGATAAACATCCTATTAAGAGACATGGTTGTTTCGATAATAAGACCTCTCTCGGGGTGGTACACCTTACACTTGTTATATCGAAACAAAATTGTCAAACCTTTCTCCTGCAATTGGTCAATGCTTAAGAGATTGTTTTTCAATTCAGGAATATAAAATACCTCTGTAATAACTTGTGAAACATGATTAACTTGGAGATGAATGCGGCCTTTTCCCATTACACCGATGCTGGAGTTGTCGCCCAGCTTTACAAACTTGCGAAAGCTCTCATCCAGTTCTAAAAAGAATTCCTTGTGTCCGCACATATGGTTACTGCATCCCGAGTCTAAGAACCATGTCGTTTCATCAGGTGCTTTCTTGAAATGAGCCATGAGAAGCAACTCCTTCGTGCAGTTATCAACTTCTAGAGTATCAGGTTCTGAAAAATAGCCTCTTGTCTCTTTCTTCTGGCCCACCATCTTCGCAACATCAACATATGCCATGAGCAGCAGCGGTTCAGTGGTTTCAGCGTAATAGGCTTGTGACTCCTTTTCCTTGCCCTTCTTTGGACATTCATATTGAAAATGGCCAAGGTCATGACAATAAAAACATTCAACAAGAGATTTGTCAAAACCTGGTCTCCCACGCCCTCGCCCCCTACCTCGAAAGGCACCGCCACCACGACCTGGTTTGCCAACACTATTGTCATGGGTAATCTTTAATGCTTGTTCTTCCACAAGATGTCCTTGCATGCGTTGTTCATGACCCAATAGGCTACTTTGCAATTCATCAAGGGACATAGTGTCCAAGTCTTTGGACTTCTCAATGGAGCAAACCACATAATCAAACTTTGAAATCATAGAGTGCAGGATCTTTTCAATAACAGTAACATCAGTCATCGTTTCACCATGAAAGCACATTTTATTAGCAATAATGAGAGTACGAGCAAAGTAGTCAGAGATGGTATCACCTTCCTTCATATGAAGGATCTCAAAATCCTTGTGAAGGGCCTGCAGCTATGCACGTTTGACCCTTGCATTCCCTTGAAACTTTTTCTTTATAAAATCTCAGATTCCCTTCGAAGTCTCCTTGTCCAAGATAGTCTCAAGGATTGAACGATCGATGGCCTGAAAGAGATAATTCTTTGCTCGTAAGTCTTTCAATCTCTGATCTGCCACCCCCTTCTTTTGTTCATCCGAGAGATCAGCATCCTCTGCTACAGCAGAAAATCCAGTCTCAACTACATGCTAGTATTCTTTGGAGCAAATAAAATTCTCCATCAGCATGCTCCAATGATCGTAGTGCTCATCAAATCGTGGAATTGTTAGTTGAACAAAACTGCCCTCAGTTGTCATCTTTAGTTGCGGCTACAAGATTTGGAAAAAAAAAAACTTCGGCACAGATCTGGAATTGTTGTCTATGGCTTCATCCTAGATATTATTGTTGCTGTCTTCATCTATATCACTCCAATCAAGAGATGCTTGAATTGCTTCAGCATGACTATCATTCCAGGGCCAACTTTCCTCTTCATTAAAGATAACATCACGACTGATAAGCACCTTGTGAGAAAGTGGATCATACAAGCGATAGCCTTTAGACTCTTCGCTAATTCCCAACAAAACACATTTTAAGCTTTTGTTGTCCAATTTGGTGTGTTTGCTATCTGGAATGAGCAGAAGAAAATATGTGGGGAGCATCACAACCACTTCAGCTCTTTCATTCAAACATATGTGGGTCAATTTCTCCTATCTCCAACAGTCACAAGAGGTATCTTTTAACTTTTATTGATGACTTTAGCCGGAAACTGTGGGTATTTTTCTTAACAGAGAAGTCAGATGCCTTTATAATGTTCCAACTTTTCAAAACGAAGGTTGAGAAAGAAACTGGCACTAGTATCCGGGGTTTGCGAACTGATCGAGACAAGGAGTTCACATCTACTGAGTTTATTGAGTTATGTGCAACCAATGGGATACATCGTCAACTCACAACGGCCTACACACCTCAGCAAAATGGAGTGACGGAAAGGAAAAATCGAATGATCATGAACATAGTCCGAAGTCTGCTCACCAATAGACAAGTTCCCAAAACATTTTGGCCCGAGGCTGTCAACTGGGCGGTACATATTCTCAACAGAAATCCTACACTTGCAGTTCAAAATAAAACTCCAGAAGAGGCATGGAGTGGCACTAAACCATCTGTTGCTCATTTTCGAGTGTTTGGGTGTCTTTCTTATGCTCATGTTCCAGATAGCAAACACCAAATTGGACAACAAAAGCTTAAAATGTGTTTTTTGAGGAATTAGCGAAGAGTCTAAAGCCTATCGCTTGTATGATTCACTTTCTCACAAGGTTCTTATCAGTCGTGATGTTATCTTTAATAAAGAAGAAAGTTGGCCCTAGGATGATAGTCATGCTGAAGCAATTCAACCATCTGTTTTAAAAAAACCATCTGTTTCAAAATCAAACACTAATTGTGTAATAGAAATATTTCAAATTCTGATTTCTTGGGGTTGGTTTTAGTTGAGATCTCATTAATAGCGAAGAATTCATTTGAATTTGATGATTTGGGTGTAGTAATGAACTAAGTTTATGATTTTGACAGAGTTTGAATAAAATTTGACTCCTATACCGAATTGAAATATCTCGAGCCATGAAAGGGTTAATGTCAATTTGGATATTGTGGGAGTTTTGGGTATATGTTGAATTGGGCTTTTGATCTAGCGGTAGTTTTTAAGTTGATATTGCAATTATCTTTGTTTGACTAAACTATGGATTGTATGTTTGATTCAAAGTAGTTCAATGTCTTATGCACTAATGCACGCTCAAACTAACAAATTGAACATGTCTAGAGTGTAAATGAACCACCCCTCGATAGTAAGTAGTCATTTTACATTTTGGGCTAACAAAAATTAGTTGTCAAAGCAAAATTACTTTTCATGTTATGTCATTTGTTGTTGAGAATATGCTTAAAATCATAAAGGAAACAAGTTGTATTAACTTCTTAAAATCGTGTTTCATAGCTACTTCAAAACAATCTCATGGAGATTTGCTTAGAATTCTGTATTTGAAAAATGTTAACTACTTTATACAGACTTCCTTGATTTTGATGATAAACTTGGGATTTCATTAATCATTTTTTAATGTTAAATATTGATTTTTGTGAGCCAATTCTCAGTACTAGCTTTTTTAGTGTTAGTTATCATGTGGATTGTGAAAAATGATTGGGCTATTATGCTGATCTTCTCATATGTAATTTTGTATTTCATAATTTATATGTTCTACGATTTATTACCATCAATAAGAACTGAGAAAACTAGGGGTGCAACTCGGGCGGGTTGGACAGTCAACCCTAGCCTAACCCTAAGTATATAAACTTCAACCCTAACCCTACCTCGGGTTAAGAAACTCAACCCGAGCACTGCCCGAGTTTAATTCGGGTGGGCTCGAGTTGAATTCGGGTTAATGATTTCGAGCTGATTTTAGGTTACTTCAATCAAGTATTTAACATAAAAACCATAATATTAAGAGCTCAATGGGAGAGATAATGCAATTCAAAATTCAACCATATGCATAAACACAAATGTCATATGCATAAACAGCCACATCTTTGCATAAACACAAATGACATATGCATAAACACAAATGTCATATGAAACTTTCTGTTTTGACAGCATATCCATGTTATTATGACAGCAAATGACATATAAAAAGCATATCCATGTTATTATGAAACTTTCTGTTTTGACAAAAGAGGACAAAAATTTTAATGTCATAGCAAGATGGAAAAGAGGCGTAGAAAATTGCATTTGAGAGTGAAAATAAACACTGAAAATTAACTCTGAAAAAATTGCATCTGAGAGTGAAAAGAGGTCTGAAAATTAACTCTCAGAATTAACTTTGAAAATATGAAAATAAAAATAAAAATAAAAATCGCATACCTGATGAAGACGAAAGAGGCTGTTCTGATTTGTTCTGAGAGAGTAGATCTGCTTTGATCTGCTCTGAGGCGAAGACGAGAGAGAGGGAGGAGGCGCAGGTGAGTGAGGGTGAGTCGGTGAGAGACTGAGAAATCGAGAGAGACTGAGAGTGAGAGTCGGTGAGAGACTGAGAGACCGAGAGAGATTAAGAGTGAGTGAGGGTGAGTCGGTGAGAGATTGAGAGACCGAGAGAGACTGAGAGTGAGTGAGGGTCTAAGGGAGGCGCATAGACTTGACTTGAGATTAACCTAGGATAAAAATATATTTATATAATATTAATTCGGGTTGAACCCGATTATTAAATCAGGTTGAGCCTGATTTTAATATTCGGGTTCAACCTGTGAACCGATGGCTCAACCTGAGGCCCACCTAAATTGAATTCGAGTTGAGGTTTTTTGACCCAAACGCAACCCAAGTATTAAAAACCCTAGCCTAAGTCCTAATTTTTTCGGGTTAAAATCGGGTTAGCCCGCCCAAGTTGCACCCGAGGAGAAAACTGCAATCATCTGAATGACTTTCGCATTACACATTGGAAGTACGGGAGTATAACACTTTCCTTAAACACTACCATTGTCAAAGCACCGTGTATGTATCCATCCATTCTAATACCACAGAATCAATAACTCATATAACTCAAATAAAACTTAAAAAATTACGACCCAAATACATGTTATCTTTTAGTGAGCTGAGTCTTATCAATTTTTTTAGGGCACCTATTCATCCCATACTCTTCTAATGAATAATATGCATTTGAATCTAACTTTTAGGTTTCATTTGAGTTGATATGGGTTGTGTAGCATTTTCCTTGAACCATTCCACACACACAATGTGAACTATCAGTACATATAGCTGGTAAGAGGAATGCTAGAAACGAACCTGTTCTTCGAATGATACAACTCGAAGCTGAATCTGATTTGAGTATATAATGGGCAACCTCCTTCTGAGCGTCAGACTCCAACCTTCAACGGCACATCATCCGATAAAACTGGCATTCAAGCATCAAACATGTGTTAACTCTAAATAAGCAGTTCAATGAATTGAAATAAATCATCATCAAACCGTGTAAGAAAACCTAAATTTTAAGATTGCAACTGTGATCAATGAACTTTTTCGCATGCGCAACGTCATTTGATGCGATGACGGAGGAGAGGATGTGTTTGTATTGTTCGATCTTTCGCCTGCGCAACGCACTCTCCATGATGAAAAGCGCTTTCGTCAACAATTTAGGAGCTCAGAAGTTTGATTTGCGCGAATTTTGGAACCCTAGTTTTATACTCAATCGATTGCTCCACAACCTGAGCGTTCGAGTGCAGTTTCACGTTTGGAATTTCGCAGCGAGGGCTCTTGCAATTTTTATATGGGGGTACGGAAAGCTGAATCACACTTAGGACCTCAAAATATTGTAAAATTTTCAATTTATATCCAAACGATTAACTTTTGGGCAAATTTGACTTTATACTTTTGAAAGATTTCAAATTTTTTACTTTGTACACTCAAAAGTTTTACATACCAATGCCCTAATTATCTACGGTTTTATGGCCATATGCTCTTATCATAGGGTTGCGGTTTTCTATTTTTGGGTCAATGTGGTCTTGCAAGTTGCGGATTAAGTTATGAATTAGAGCAATGCTACATGGACTTAAAAAATAGATTTACAAATTAGACTTGATAATTACAACCATTGATTTCACTGTGGGTTCCAGTATTTATTGAGACTCACTACCTATTCAATAGTTGAGATTATTAAGTCTACTTTTTAAATCCATCTAACAATATTCTATGAATTATTTGGTTTGGTTTGATTCCGTTTAGCTCTTACTTATAGGATTTCCCCACACTAGTCTTTAATCAATAGACGTGTAGATAATTCAGAAATTTCTTTGTTCTCTGTGTTGTATAAACTGGTAAAAAAATTAAAGTTTAAACATATTTGATTTATTTTACTCTAAAATTTTTAAAAGTTACCAATCTATAATATAAAATAGAGTGGGTTTCAATAAACTCATCCGACGATCTCAAATAAACTCATCAAATGGTCACCAACATCCCCCCTCAAAACTCCGTGCCTTCAAGCATAAGTTATCCCTAGTTTAAGCTAACTCTGAATAATTTCACCCACAATTGTTCACGTTATAGTTGGGGCTTCTTGGGTAGCCTCACCATCTACGTAATCCCAGCTATCAGTATCTACAAAACTATACTAAAGATTGCGGTTGATGGGTTTTCTAACTGGTAATGCTCGTTAGGTTCCAATTGGATACAAAACCATAAAAGCCCACTGATTTGTTTGTGTACATTCACATGGATGATTTTAGAAATAGAACACAGTTGCAAAGGACCCAACAGGTTGCATCCTATGTGTAAGTGACACGGGATAAGTATGCCACTCACACGGTTTATGGAGCCTTGTGATTTGGACTCTCAGATGACCTTTGTACCTAATTTGAGAATCTAAGACATTACACCCATTAAGATATTACTGGGCTCTGTTGAATACTGAGACCCACCCACTATTACTCTAATGATTAGAGTGAAATTCAGTTCAATCCAAATAACATTGTGTGAATGATTTTTTTGCCGTAGCAACAATACAATAACACCACAGATGTGTTTATTTGGGGATAAGTGG
Source organism: Ilex aquifolium (assembly GCA_951799425.1). Taxonomy (NCBI): domain Eukaryota; kingdom Viridiplantae; phylum Streptophyta; class Magnoliopsida; order Aquifoliales; family Aquifoliaceae; genus Ilex; species Ilex aquifolium. The sequence continues at coordinate 18,400,476 of OX637409.1, forward strand.
GGTATAAATAGGTGAAATAGTGTTTATTAGTACATGAGTTCCACATGTACTTTATTTGTTAACTATTTTTAACAAAGTATTAATTCGTCCTGGTCCCTGTGAAAGGTCCAATGGATGGGAAAGAATCCATGTTAAAGTCTTACTACCGAGTGCGAGCTGCTTTCTGTGGAAGGTTCGATTACGGGAAGGAAATAGAGGCGGTAAGGGACCACTTTCCTCTTATCCAGGGAAGGCTGCTATGAGGCCATTTATAACTAAAGTTATCAGTGAAGACCATGCTGCCCAATTGATCTGGAACTCTCGCATCAGCTGGATCAGCTTACGCTATTGGAAAGGCTAAGTGCTTCCGAGTTAAAAAGGAAAGCTAGCGAAACTAAAACAAAGATGACAAGCAAATCCCCAGAAAAGGGGCGCCCAAAAAAAAGCGCAGTTGGGCTGCGACATCCGCCGATAATAGTTATGGGGTTCCATAAGACGGCCGCACTATTCCACCACTAAGAACCTGTCCTGGTTTATGGATCCTAATATTGACTCGGTATGAATAGTGGCGCTAAACTCATCTACATGACTATATCTAATACCACCTGGGAGGTGGTATCAAAATGAAGTAGAAAAGTAACAATAGTACTTAGATTAATAAATTATAGTATTGATCCTTCTAATACCTAATGTTTAAATTCAAAATAAGGGAATTAAAGTCAATTTATATAAAATAAAATCTTTACTTTTGTTGTGAGGACCACAAGAAATTTAAATTACAATATTGGTCTTTCAAATGTCTAATAATCTAAAACAGACGGAGGGTATTTAAATCAATTATCAAATAAAATCATTACTTCTATGTAAGACCCACATACATTACAAAAGTCACAAGCCAAACATGATATAAGATTAAAAAAAAATTAAATTATGTCTTCCATACCCATGATGTTAGAGAGGATGAGAAATAAACCCCTAATCTCATCCATCATTGTCCTTAAAACATACATACCTATTCTACTTTAAGGGCCTAATTCGGAGAACCCTCACGAAGATAAACATTGGATATTCTACTTTAAGGACCTAATTCGGAGACTTCATGAATGATCACCCATAATTCAGTTAATGCTAAGACCCACAATTAATTAAGTCCTTACAGTAAGTGGTCCTCAAATTAGTATTGTAGTTCCCAAATTAGTTCTACAGTACACCCCTTTTCTGCCCTCCAATATGGTGAAGGATAGAGCAATGCTAACTGAGTAACTTTTTGTGACCTAGCCTCGTCTTTTTCACTATTTTTTTATGGACATGCCAGAAGAATACATCGTCCCGAATGCTGTTGCGACTTTATTTTTATTTCGTTCTTAATGTGTGCTATTAATGTTGCAAGTATGTAATAATAACAAAATGAATCTATGAGACCTATGAACACATTCCTGTTGATTAAATAAGATAGTTCTCTACAATTTTGGTGCCCCTTTTATGTAATCGCAAAAGGCATATACAGAACCTCAAGAGTAGCTCAAGTGATAACAGAGACGAGTTATAAATTCAGATCTCTTGAGTTCAAAATTTGGCAACTCTTTGGGGTCAGGCCATGAAGAATTTACCCCTAGTCTGGACGTGGATGACCTACTTTTGACGGACCAAAAAGAGAATTAATTAAGGTGCACGTAAATTGATCTATACATCTAATCGTTGAAACAAAAAAAAGGTATATAGAGGGAGGGGGGCTGGGGAATACAACCTAAAAAAGAAGAGGGCCAGCCATTGTGGAAAGAAGTCACAGTAAATGTTGCGATATCAATTTGCTTCTCGTCTGTTCTAGGGGTGGGTGAAATCATCAAGGTTATTTCGACTAAAAAAACATGAAAAGAAAAGATGGATTAATACCAAAATGTTGAAGAAAATGTACAGCAACCTAAAATGCGATCAAACAGATCCAAGTAAACAATGGAGCCCAAACATTGGACATAATATGCTAACTTAATGAGGTGGTGACGGACATGCCCAATTAAGAACAATAATGCCCAATAAGAACAATACTACTTAAACTTAATTTGTTCATTGGATTAACAGTAGATCCCGCTGTTAATTAGAACTCGCTATCAGTTCAATGATGAATAACATTTTATGTCCAATAATGTTATAATAGAGAACATCATTTGAAACACCTAAATTAGGTTAAATTTTTTGGTTCCAAATAAAAGTAAATAATTATCACTCTTTTCGTGAAATGTTCAAAAATTTATTATGCATACATCTCCGATGAAATTACAATAAGCAAAATAAAAGCCAGCCAGGCAAGCAAAATATAAACTTCTTTGATGTGGAATTCCATTCCATGTGAACTGTACTGTAGTGTAGCCTTACTGATTTTGTTTGGAGGGCTTTACATGGCTTCCCATTCTCACCACGATGCCATCAATATCACGCACATACCCAACCTTCTGTCCCCATTCTTTCTCCTCAGGCTCACTCACTGGTACCGCCCCATTCTCCACTGCCCTCTGATCCAACCATGCACACAATCACCACAAAATATAGTCAGATGATCCACCACCACCACCCACCACTTTAAATCATACAATACCACATTCAATTCAATATGAAGAAACAAGAATATAATAGACACACACCTTGTACGCTGCATCAACGTCTTCATATGCAAAACAAATCTCAACCGGTGCCCTCTCACACCCGGACTGTGGTGTCTTCACCGCACCAGTTATGTCGTCTGTCTCGTGTTGCTGTGCCGGTGTAAATGCTATCGTCGTCTGCCCGCTTTCCAGCTCTCCCCATCTACCAGTACCCATCAACAAACAATACATATTCAACCACTGTTCTTATATATATATAAAGCAAACAGACACACACGCACCTGTGCGACTCATCAAGGCGACGAACAGTATACCCAAAGGCCTTGGCGTAGAAAGCAACGGACTTGGCTACGTCTTTCACGTAGACCACCGTGTAGGCTAATGCTGGGTTGAGGGGAGAGAGAGAAGCCATTTTTTCTTCTGCTGCTTTTGAAGAAATTCTAGATCAGTGGGGTTTTTTTTCAGGATCACAGATGAAACGGTAGCTAGGGTGGACGCTTTAAAGTAGTTCTACCTACCTCCACGAAATATCGTTGAGCTGGTTTTACACGTCTTCGCATGATAATATTACACGTGGACGCATGCATGTTCATGTACTGCCACATCAGTCTATTTCAACAACATTATCTAGACTTAATTTATTTAATTTATTCCATGATTTATTCATATTCATTAAATTCACTATAGACTCTAATTATTTATTAAGACTCGTAATCAATTTAATGATTATAATTAGATTAATAAATTAGATTTCAATAATATTACTATTTTTGTTTTATGCCATACTAATTATTAAGACTCGTAACCAAACCAAGTGTTTGGTACTCAGGAAAAGAGGATAGAAATAAAAAAAAATCAACAATATTATACTTATTAAGTTTTTTATCAATTTTTTTATTTCAATTGATGTGACACAATCTCTATTATTGAATATTAATATGACATATTTATTTAATAATGAAAATTGTACCATATCATTTTAAATAGAAATCTTGGTAAGAAATCTTCATCATCATAACATTATTGAAAAAAATAATTTGAACTCACATTTATAATATTTGCATATTTAGCATTGGATTAAAAAAGGTCCAAAGTGAATATCAGTCACTTACATAGGTGGTGTTTAATAAAACTGAAAGTTGAACATTGAAAATTGAATGTTAGATTTTTTAATTTGCAAATTATTTTTTATCAACTCAAAATTTAAATATTAAATTTAATCAAACTGTTTGATAAATATAAGTAACTGAAGTCTGAAAATTATTATTATTATTATAATTTTGTCTTTCTCTTTAACCATCTCTCAACAATTGTCTTATTTCTATCACCACTATCAGAATGGTGGTGGTAGTGGTGGCAACGACAATGGTAGTGATGGTGGTGACATAATAGTGGTGGTGACGGTGGTGGCACAATAGTAATGGTGGCGACAACGATGGTAATGGTGGTGGTGAAGGCATCACTGTTGTGGTAGTGGCAGTGACACAATGGTAGTGGCGGTTGTGGTGGTAGTGTGGCAGCGACGACAGTGGTAGTGGTGGTAGCGGTGGCACAATAGTGGTGGTGGTGATGGTGGTAGTGGTGGTGGTGGTGATGATGGTAGAGGTGGTGGCGACAATGGTGGTGATAGTGATGATAGTGGTGGCGACAATGGTAGTGACGGAAGTGGTGGCGGTGGCGGCGACAATAGTGACAATGGTACAATGGTGGTGGTGGTGATTTTGTTGGTAGTGATGGCGATGACACAACGGTGGTGAGTGTATATTTGTCTATTATGAGAAATTGATAAAATCCTTATTGACTAATATTTTCAGCATTAAGTGATAAGTATGTAGTTTGCTACTTAAAATTTTAGTCTATTTTTAAGAAGTGTTTAAAATATTAAATAGTATGAGTTTTAGGTTATCAAACGGGTTTAATTTATTAAGCACTTAAATTATTCAGTTTTAAACCTTAAGTGATGTTATCAAACAGTCCCATAATCTAACAATTTTTATTTTAATCAGATTATATATTATACACTAAATATTTTACCTTCCACTTTTATTTATGGACACACATGTGCAAAAACAGTTTAATTATTGATGAAAATGTGAAATAATTTGATGTATTTTTTGCCCTGGCTAAGGAGCTAAACACCTCTATCGTATGAGAAATTTTCTCTATACGGTATCAGGGAGTTTTTTGTCAATAAACATAAGAGCCTCTAACAGAATAACAGACACCCTAACGAACTAACTCTCTCGGGCTGTTCGGTTCAGTTATATAAACGCACACTAGAGTCCTCAACTCCCATCATCTTCCTCAATCTAAAACCTCTCTTCTCTCTCTCAATCTCTGAAACCTTTCTTTCTCTACAGCAAACACACTAACAATCCATGGCTACCTCTCTGCAACTACTCACCGTTCTCACCTTCATCTTCATCTTCATCACTACCACCATCACCACGACCGCCACCACAACTACCGCTCCAACGCCATCTCAAGACCTCTTTTACCCACCTTCTTTCCTCCCTTCCGTCTTCTCTTCTCTTGGGTTCCAAGAACTGTCCACATCCACAAACCTCTCTTTCATCACCACCGCCACCCCCACCACCATCTTCGCCCCCACCGACGCTGCCCTCTTCACCTGCCTTTCTTGCTCCCTCCCTCTCCTCCTCCAAGAACACTCTGTCCCCGGACTCTACCCACTCCACGCCCTACTCTCCTTTGCTTTCGGCACGAAAATCGAAACCCTAGCCCCCAATCGCTGCCTCACAGTCACCTCCACCCCCACCAACAGCTCCACCACATCATACGCCACCAAGAAAGCCTTCATCAACGGGGCTGAAATCTCTCATCCAGACCTCTTCAACAATGGCCACATTATCATCCACGGCATCGAAGGCTTTATCTCTCACCTCTCTCCACTTTCTTGCAATGTCGAACAAATGACGACTCTCTCATTCCCTCAACAATACATCGCTCCAGACTTCTCCATCATGCGCTCCATGCTAAAAGACGCCATGTTGAGACTGCGCATCAGTGGGTATAGCGTCGTCTCTCTTGCTCTGAGAGCCAAGTATCAAGAACTGGTGAAACTTCGGTCCATGACTGTTTTCGCTCTCGATGACACGGCGATGTTCGCCGGAGGACACTCGTACCTACCGAATTTCCGGTTCCACATTGTACCGAACAGGTTGTTGAGGGCTGCTGATTTGGTGAGTTTGCCGGCGGAGACGATTTTGCCGACGGTGGAAAGTGGCGAGAACTTGGTGGTTACCACAGGTGGCGGTGGAGATCCATTGGCTCCCATGAGGATCAACTACGTCAAGATCCAGATTCTTGATTTGTTGTATAACAACCGGATTGTGGTTCATGGACTATCGACTCCGTTCCCTCATCTCCACCATTCGTCGTCTGACGACGGTTTTGGACAGACCGTAAAGACTGAATCGGACGCTGGGGAAGAAGGGGTGTGTGAAATCGTGGCCCCACCGCCGAAGATTGAAGAATCGACGATGGAGATTGAAGATCAACATGCTCTGTGAGATCTAGTGAAGTTACAGTGATTTCTATAAAGAATGTAATTGGTAGTGAGTGCAGGATAGCACAAATAGTTTTTGGAGTCGTATCGTATGAGCTTGTGCACATGTAATCTTTCATGTTCTCTTTCTTCCTGGGGATTTCATTGTATAAAACTGTTTTTTGATTCTTCAATCACAATCTTTAGTATTCGCTTTCTTGTTCAATTGTCATGCCTTTGTCGATTGAAATTATAGCTCCATCTGTATCAAATTAGCATTTCTTTTAAGAAAATATCTAATTCATATCACCAGTGCATTCAAGACTTTTGGCTTATTGAAACACCCAGTTCACAAAAGTGCATTGAAGACTTGGCTTGTGAATCAGTATTAATTATGCAAGTCAAGAAATAGTTTGATCCTTATATTTTTATCACTAATTGTTGCACATGTACAGTGCACGTGGATTATTTTAACTTATAATTTGTGTTACTATTATTGTTTTGTAGATTTTTCCTTATAGGTTTTCAATTAAGATGATAAATAGATATCACAATTTTTTTTCTAGCATAATACTAAATTGTGACATAATTAATTATTTCTTTACAATGTTTCAAACTATATTTTAGCAACAAACAAGAGCAAATAAAGAAAAAAAGAAGATAGATTTGTGTAGAATCTATAAAATTAGAACGGAATAGAGTATAGAAACCACCATTCCTGGTCTAAGGAAGCAAAACCAAAAAAAAAAAAGAAATTATGCAACCCCACCCACATTTATGAAATTCTTATCATCATTATTCCCTCACCTAGTTCAATGCTTGCACCAACACCAAATGGCAGTTTACTTAGAATTGCAATTTATATTTATTTTTCAACAAATTCACCACAATAAAAAATTCTAAAATATCTTAAAGGTGAAAAAACCAACAATATCTTAACCGCACTTGCAAATATTAAAATAATGAATGATAACTTGAATCTATACTTGAAAATGAAAAATTATGATTCAGAAGAGTTACATTTTTTCTCGTCTTTAAAGGACATACCAAGTCTTTAGTTTAATTAGTATTGGATCTATGATTAGATGATCAATAAACAAAAAAACTCTGAAACAAATCCACAACTATAATAATAAACCATAGTTAACTAGGTCTTGAATAAAAATTAAAAACTAATATTCGGATGAGTCATTCTCATCCTAATTTAGAAGACAAAATAAGTTTTAAATCTGTAAAAAATAAATGTCTTCCGTACAATGAAAAGAAAGTTTAGACAACCTTAATTTTGAATGAAAAGCTTTGGAAACAAAATAAGCAATATCTAAAATGCTATTTGGACATCATTTAGAAACCTAATTTGAGGACATAATTCAATGTAATCATTAGATTTAAAGTGAACTCCATTTAACACTTTTAATTTTATTTATCATTTGTTCAAAATTTTTAATTTTTTTAATGTTTATTATTATTCAATTATTTTGTTATTCAATTTTCTATTATTATATTGTTGTTTTGATTGGTTAAGAGTTTATTTGTTCAATTGTTTTTTTTATCAGATTTGTTCAATTATTTTATGCATGTTTGTTGAATTTGTTATTGTTCAATTTTTTCTAGTTCAATTCTTTTTTTTTTTTTGTATTGGATTAAATTTATGTTGTGAATTACTTGTAGTATTTTATCGTAATTTTTTATTAGGTAAATATTAAAGAGTGAAAAGGGTAAAATTAAAAATTAGTTTATTTTCAAATGTTAGATCATGTAGTTATCAAATAGTTTGGTTTAATTTAGTACTTAAATTTCAATGTATACTAAACAATTTGTGAATTAAAAATTTAGCATTCAGCATTTAGTTTTTAATATTTAGTTTTCAATTTTATCAAACAGCACCTTACTTAAACAATTAATTTATTGACTTAATTAATTATATTATTAAATTAATAATAGACTCTAGTATTTATTAAGATTATTAATTACTTTAATAATTATGATGGATTAAAATTCAAATAATATTATTATTTCTGTTTTTGGAGATAGTAATTACTATCCATTAGGCCACAACCCAGTCGTTTGGTTCCTAGGGAAAGAGGATAAGGGATTGGGATAAAAAATAATAATAATTTGAGGTCACATTCATAATATTAGTAATACATTACGTGCGTTGCACGTGAATATTTTTTGTACATAAAAATATTAAGTATATGTGTACCTGAATTAAATATTATCTCAATTTTGTCAAACTTATTTTTCATTGCTCATACTCTATTATAGAATTATGATAACTTTTTATATTCTCAAGGTTCATTGTTCTAACTATAAGAAAAGAGATTTAAAAAAAGTGATTAAATTTATATTTTTCTAGAATTTTGTGATTGAGTGTGATTTATTAGTGATGTTTGAAAAATTAAATTTTTTGAAATTCATTTGACTAGAATTCCACTTATTATTCATTGAATAAAATAAAAGTAATTGTCAATAAACTAATCATATTGGAACCTTACTATAATTAGGAATTAGTAAGGTCAATTAGGACAATATTTAATATACTACTCTATAGTATATATTATAAAGCATATTAAAATTATAAACAATTCAAGTTTTACTTAAAAATATACTACAATCTATTTTCACATAAAATCTTAATACAACTTAAGAAGTTTATTGTGACTAAAGAATTACGTTGATGTAACATAAATTGATTTTAAAAAATTATATATACAATTATTTTTTATCTTAAAAATAAAAAGGTTAAACTTTTCGATGAAAACTATATATGCAAACATATTGGTATATTTACATATAAGATGAGTAATGTTAAATGGATGAAATTTTTGAATTTTTTTAAAAAAAATTTATTAAAAACTATAATGATGCATATTGTAACAAATTGATTTTTGGGAAAAAAAAAATGAAAATTGGGATAAGAAAGAGTGTAAGAGTGATTAGGGGTTCAAAATTCTAACAACCAGCCTAGGAATCGACGGATCCGGAGCGTGTGATGTATTCTAGAGATGGTTAGGATGTCTGTTAGATGTAGGAAGGTGACTGGTGAAGAGAAAATGGGCCAAGAAATACAATTGGGCGAATTAGGGTTAATGTATACCAGAGAGTTAGAGGTGTGGGAATTTCAATCGTTAATCAAATTGGAAGTTGAATTGAGTCCCAAAAATTAAATCAATAATTCAAAAATTAAATCGATAATTTTCTAGTTCTTGATTTAATATATGTGTAATTTTAATATATATATATATATATATATTATTTTTAATTAATGTTTGGAATTTGCCAAAAAATATGAAATCACCAAAATGTCATTAGAAGCATCTTCAACCTTCTAGGTTTGCAATGTGGCTGGTGAAGGGCTGCTGGGCTACATGGAGGGCACCCAGTTGCTTGGGGAAGGCTGAGTATGCCTCTTGGAGGTATAAAAGTGAAGAAAATCTGGTGGAGGAAAGAGAAAGCGAGGAGAGAGAAGTTATACAGAGAGCTTCACTTTGAATTTCGGATTTTCTACAAAGGCTATTTCGAACAATTTGAGGTATATTCCTAGACTAATTAGGATGTTAGGAACTCATTTATACTATTAGTTTTTAATTTGGTTAATTGTAGTTGCATGAATTTGAGTTTATAAATCTCGGGTTCAAGGGTTTCATGAAATGGGTTTGGGAACTGGGGTGGTTTTGATCTATTTGGTTGATTGGGTTGTGTTTCTGGGTATTCAAGGAGGTGTTTGGTGATGATTTGGTGGTTTGTCGTGGCCATGTTGTGAGTGTGTAAGTTCTGAAAATAGAGCAAATGATGTACAGTAGAGTGAGAAATATGTGAGGGAGGTAGAGGATCAAGACTGAAAATTAGGCATCTAGGGTTTTGGCTTGGGGAAAAAGATGAAGTGAGGGAGGCACCATAGGACACCCCGACAGCCGTGAGGACGTGTTCGGTATCCAATGGACCTATGGTTGGTGCCAAAAGTTTCGTAATATCCTTGTGAAGGTTCTAGTAAAATTTGAGATCAGTCTGATACCCGGATCAATATTTATTGTAAAATATCTATTTTTCCCTTTGGGGCCAATTTGACCAAATTTTTGGGTATTTTTGCCAAATAAATGTATATTCATTTTTAATTTTTTAAATTGAGTATGTGTATGAAATTTCATCAAAAAATAATATCATTTCATTTTTAGCTATTTCAGATCGAAATACCGAGACTAGTAGGATTTTTCAATTTCGAATCAAGCGATGCTTTCCAAATTTGTTTTTAAATTATTCCATATGTTTTTTATGACTTTAACATGTTTTGTAATATATGATTGGGTGTTTTGAATATTGACTTGGATCCGGACCTAGATTAGGGTTGTTGAGTGCTACTTTGCACAATCGTTCGAAATGTTCGTATGGTTCGTATTGATTGAAACTCCAGGATCTTTTTGGTATTAAATGTAGGTGCACAACGGTCAAGTAGAGGAGGATTTATGTTCCAGGTTGAGATCGTAGATGGTTTCTCATTAAGTTCGTAAATGTCAAGGTGGCCCTATTGGTCTTCGGACTTGGCTACCGAATTGTTATTAGGGAGTGTATCTTCCTCGGAGTGAAAGTCTCCCAAAATATTGGATTGTATGTTCGTATTGATTTTGAATGGTCTATTAAGATGATCGTCCACTAGTGCGGCATTGTATTGATTCTATGATCATATTATTATTTTCGCTCAATGTTTTCTGCTCAATTATTTATGTATGAAATGAACTACTTTTCAATCATGTCAATTTATATTTTTTTTCAAACTCACATGCTTTGGAATTGAGCTACTCTACTAAGTTGGTTGACGTTCACCCTACATTTTTGCCCTTTTTTAGATTAGCAGGTGGCAAGAAAGTTCCTGCATATTTGAAGTGCCAATTTTCATTTTTGTGTTGAACTGATTTATTGAGGCATGTAACTTGTAATAAGTTTCACATACGAATGTGAAATATAATAAATCTATGACAGAGTTGTACAATAACTGTGTGGGTGCGATCATACTAGCACTAATGCACCGGATCCCATCAGAACTCCGCAGTTAAGCGTGCTTGAGCGAGAGTAGTACTAGGATGGATAACCTCCTGGGAAGTCCTCGTGTTGCACCCCTTTTTAAAAAAAAAAAAATGTACAATAACTGTGTACAATATGTTCATCTATTGACCTTAATAACAAACACGCATTATGTATATGGAATTGAATCGGAATGTTTACAATTGATATCAAAGCTTACATCATTGTTTGAATATTGTATTGTATACTTCTTATGAAAGTTATTAGCGCTCTGGATATTATGGAATTGGGTCGGGGTATTACACGTATATTTTTTAAGGATAATATAGTCAATCAAATTTTTTTATAGAAACTGATATTCATACATAAATAATAGATAATTAAAAGAGATGTTAGAGATAATTTAAAGATTTAAATACACAAAAATATAATGGTAATTTAAATATTTAATCGTGTAAGGATATAGTGATTTTTATAATTTTTTATAAGAGTAAAATAGTAAATTAAAAAATTTTCAAGTTAAGATACTTTTATTAGTAATATAAATATATATAGATTTTGGATCTTCAGCATTGGATTTAAAAAGGTCCAAAGTGAATAATATTTTTAACACAATATACTTATGAAAGAAAGCAAGACAATAAAAGTGCAATTATAGTTCAGTCACGTACATAACCTAACAATTTTTATTTTAATCAGATTAGATATTATATACAGTACACTAAGGGCTCGTTTGGTTGTCGTATTAGAAATGGATGGATTAGATAGAGTAATCCAGTCTAATATAATACGGAAGGACAAAATACAATATTAAATAAGGTATTACAATAATACGTAATTTTATTTAGTGTTTGACAATACACAACATAAACGTTGGATAATAGTTATTTAATCCAATCGGTTATTTGGTTAGGAAATTATTTCATCGTATTAATGTTGAATTAACAAAAATATCTTCAATCAGTGTTTGTTACATTGATGACAACTTGATTTTATCAGTTAGGGGGTTATAATAGTAAATGTGTAGAATAATACGTTTGAGCTGGATTATAATATCACTTTTTTTGGTGGTATTAAAATACCTCCATAATACAGACCTATCGTATAAAAAATAAACGATTAGTATACGTTTTTGAAATTAATACGGTATCAAATTTGTTTACCAAACAAAGTATTAGACATGATTAAATAAAAAATAGTACAATCCAATATTTAATCCCTTCATAATACGTCTACCAAACAAGCCCTAAATATTTTACCATCTACTTTTATCTTAATTACTCACTTGTATCTTAATTATAATAATAATAAAAAAAAAGTTTCAATTATCCCACCTATAAGGTGTATAAATTTGTACTATTTTACCATCATACATGTGCAAAAACAAATTTTTTATTTTTTTGGGTGCTGAGTGAAAAAAAAAAAAGAACAGTTTAATTATTGATGAAAATGTTAAATGATTTGATGTATTTTCAGCCCTGGCTAAGGAGCTAAACCCCTATTTCTCCTATCTCATACGGTATCAGGGGGTTTTTTGTCAATGAAAATAAGAGTCTCTAACAGAAAAACAGACACCCTAACGAACTAACGAACTCGGGCTGTTCGGTTCAGTTATATAAACGCACACTGGAGTCTTCAATTCCCATCATCTTCATCAGTCTACAACCTCTCTTTTCTCTCTCAATCTCTGAAATACTGAAACCTTTCTTTCTCTACAGCAACGACACTAAAAATCCATGGCTACCTCTCTGCAACTCCTCACCGTTCTCACCTTCATCTTCATCTCCACCACCATCACCACGACCGCCACCACAACCACCGCTCCAACCCCATCTCAAGACCTCTTTTACCCACCTTCTTTCCTCCCTTCTGTCTTCTCTTCTCTTGGGTTCCAAGAACTGTCCACCGCCACTAACCTCTCTCTCATCAGCACCGCCACTCCCATCACCATCTTCGCCCCCACCGACGCCGCCCTCTTCACCTGCCGTTCTTGCTCCGTCCCTCTCCTCCTCCAAGAACACTCTGTCCCCGGACTCTACCCACTCCATGCCCTACTCTCCTTAGCTTTCGGCACGAAATTCGAAACCCTAGCCCCCAATCGCTGCCTCACAGTCACCTCCACGTCCACCACATCATACGCCATCAAGAAAGCCTTCATCAACGGGGCTGAAATCTCCCATCCAGACCTCTTCAACAATGGCCACATTATCATCCACGGCATCGAAGGCTTTGTCTCTCACCTCTCTCCACTTTCTTGCAATGTCGAACGAATGACGTCTCTCTCATTCCCTCAACAATCCACCACTCCAGACTTCTCCATCATGCGCTCCATGCTAAAAGACGCCATGTTGAGACTGCGCATCAGTGGTTATAGCGTCGTCTCTCTTGCTCTGAGAGCCAAGTATCAAGAACTGGTGAAACTTCGGTCCATGACTGTTTTCGCTCTCGACGACACGGCGATGTTCGCCGGAGGACACTCGTACCTACCGAATTTCCGGTTCCACATTGTACCGAACAGGTTGTTGAGGGCCGCTGATTTGGTGAGTTTGCCGACGGAGACGATTTTGCCGACGGTGGAAAGTGGCGAGAACTTGGTGGTTACCACAGGTGGCGGTGGAGATCCATTGGCTCCCATGAGGATCAACTACGTCAAGATCCAGAGTCTTGATTTGGTGTATAACAACCGGATTGTGGTTCATGGACTATCGTCTCCGTTCCCTCATCTCCACCATCCATCGTCTGACAACGGTTTTGGCCAGACCGAAAGGACTGAATCGGACGCTGGGGAAGGGGTTAGTGAAATTGTGGCCCCACCGCCGAGGATTGAAGAATCGACGATGGAGATTGAAGATCAACATGCTCTGTGAGATCTGGTGAACTTACAGTGATGTCTATAAAGAATGTAATTGGTTGTGAGTGTAGGATAGCACAAATAGTTTTTGGAGTCGTATCATATGAGCTTTTGCACATGTAATCTTTCATGTTCTCTTTCTTTCTGGGGATTTCATTGTATAAAACTGTTCTTGATTCTTCAATCCCAATCTTCAGTATTCGCTTTCTTGTTCAATTTTCTACTTAATTTCTGAAAGTGAATTTCTGGTGCAGCAGAACAATAATTGTTTTGATTTGATTTATAAACAGTCGAATTAGGTCAAAGTCACGTGGTCGACCCCGCCATATGCACTCGCTCATTCACTCTCTCTCTCTCCTCCGTTAGTGGAGGAACGCCACCAAACGGTCCAAACCTGACAGAGAATCAAATGATCGCGAGCTTTTCTTCCCAAAAGACCAAGCCAAAAAAGCTTCGATTGCCTTCTATTGAAAGCAGGATCGACGAATCGAATCGAATCAAGTTCTTCTGATTATTAAGAAATTTTTTATGTTGAAAATTCCATTGATTTCAGGTGAGAAATGATTTGTCTATATGATTTGCATTGAAATCTTTTAATCTTCTATTATCATGGTCGCGATTCATCTTCTGTTATGGTAGATCCGAAGAAATTAAAAACCTAAATCGGCCGTTTGTGGTTTTATTTCTATGCACTGAATGATAATTAATCGTGTGCTGTGCAGAGATCCAATTGTTCCCGCAGGCTGAAGAAATTATTTCGCTCGAATCATCTTCTAGTTTCTCTGTCAATTCAGCTTAGCATTCGTAGATTCTTCTAATAAATGGGAGACTCATTTCAAACTCCTGGCTTGATAAGAAACTCTGAAGCGACTAGTAGTAGGAAACGTTTGATTGCTTCAGCCCCAAAGTCCTTTTCACCAATAACTTCAAAACAAATAGCTTCAATAAAGCATGGTATATTTAGAAGAGGGACAGCTGCTCAAGTAGCATTGTTTTTACTAAAAATTGCTGCACTAGAGATGGTTCGGAGGTTCTCAAGAGCAAGGTGTCCATTTTTATGGTCTGGTCTGCAAGTTTTGCAAGTTCTCTGCTATTCACCATTCAAGTGGATTCAAAGATGGAATCCTTTGAAGGTTTTGGTCAAGGGCATGAAGGTTCGTTCTCTCAATCAAAAAGGCTTACGATTCAATTTGAGTTATGCTGTTGATCACTTACTTATACATGGGGTGTTAGAAATGTGATTTGACTCATGGGGAATTGTTTCTTTCTTTTTTCGTCACCTCTTAATTTTGATGCAAAGTTATGTTTTAACTTTAATTTGTGAATTCCACTGCTTTTTTAAGGCTATTTTCCGTTTAAAGGTTTACAGTCTAGGTTTGAAAGGGCTTTGAGGAAACTTACGTGCTGTGGAGATTTTTTCCCACAGCCTCTGTTGAATCTTTGTTATCACGTTCTTTTTCTGGGCTCATTCATGTGCTCACATGTATGTTAGTTACATTCTTCAACTTTTTTGTTGGTTCTTTACACTAAAGCCTGCTTGAGTGTTGTCATGCCTTTGTCAATTGAAATTATAGCTCCATCTTTATCAAATTGGCATTTCTTTTAAGAAAATATCTAATTGATATCATCGTAATTCCCGGAATACTAGGAATAAATATAACCAAAACTAAACTATATTCAAATTAAGTCAAATTAGTTTATTTACTGAATTGATCGGTTGTAACTTAGTTGTGCTTTGAGAATGAGATTTGAACTTCAATAGAAATACCCAGTACACCACAGTGCATTCAAGACTTGGCTTATTGAAACACCCAGTACACCAAAGTGCATTCAAGACTTGGCTTGTGAATGGGTATTAATTATATAAGTCAAGAAATAGTTTGATCTTCATATTTTTATCATAGGGACAATGGGACATAGAGACTAATGAATCAGGTTTTTGATGAATTTGATTGCAGTTGTCTCATTGGAGTGAGAATTACTAGAAGCAAGTACTATTTCTATTTGGTTGCTGTTAGTGTAGTAATTGTGTATCATCTTGGTATGTTTTTAATCATCCAAAATTTTATGTTCTTAGTTGCATGGCCTCGAGATGTGTTTGCTACGATTGAGTTTGTACTCCCATCTCGAGTAATTATTCTATATTTTTGCTGCTTGCTATATGGAAGTACCTTTAAACCCACTTTCCTTGACCTTTGTATGTATAATCCTGCAGGACTTATGATGGTTACAGCATGTTTTTGTTATAGGTATTATCAAGGCCATTATTAGTTCTCTCTATCACGACTGCTTTCTCTGATCAATCAGGGAGCTGTAATGTTACCGAAGATGGTACCGAAGATTCTATTGGCCTTAATGATTCTCCTGCAGATCCAGAATCGCATGCTGAGTTTCCGTCTGTACAATCTACTCTGGATACAAGGTACATAGAAGGGATCTCCATAATGTTATTGCACATCTTACAAGTCAAAAAACAATTGGTGATGGATAATTTTCCACATAGAGACTTGCACATATAAACATCTGCATGCTAGACAACATGGAAAAACACAACAGGCATTATTTTCCCACCTGAATAGTTATAAAAAAGGAATAATAATACTAATAACCCTTGGCCTACAGTATGAAATTTTTGTAGACCAAAGAAAAGGCATTAATTGAGGTTGCTGAAGCCTAGGTGCTCATTGTTATTTAAGTTCAGATCCATTTCTCTGTTTTAAGAATTTTGCTTTAATCCCCAGCAGGGCAAAAAGAGGGGGTAGTGGGGGTGAGGGAGACTAAAGGATTTGCCAGTTGCTTCACTTTGATCCACCAGAAAGGGCACTTCTTGTGTCAATAAATGTTTATCTTTGTGGATTTCTTTATCAAGAGCTTACTCCCCCCCCCCCCCCCCCCCCAAAAAAAAAAAAAAAAAACCACCACACATATAAATAACCCCCTAAAATTGATTTTTGCTTGCTTAAAGAAAGGATGGAATCATTAATGTAGTTGGATGGGCATATAACTAAATTTGAATTTTTGTCAGATGTTTGTTCATCATGTCATGTAGTTGATGAGTTCTTTATTGCTTTGTTTTTTAGGCATATTTTCTTACTTCTGATGGTGAATCGTATTTGGAATGATTGTATAAAGTTCGAGTTCTTTCCATTCCCTCTGCAGAGTTTAGCGTCTTCTGTCAAGTTTTTTTTTTTTTTCCCAATTTGGTTATATCTATTGCCTTCTTTTCTTTGCAGGATTTGTGATGAAGCCCCACAAAACCTATCATCTCCGAATT
The DNA here is from genome assembly GCA_951799425.1 of Ilex aquifolium. Taxonomy (NCBI): domain Eukaryota; kingdom Viridiplantae; phylum Streptophyta; class Magnoliopsida; order Aquifoliales; family Aquifoliaceae; genus Ilex; species Ilex aquifolium. The sequence goes on from OX637409.1 coordinate 18,417,707, forward strand.
GGTTGCTTCAGCTTCATGCAGAGCTGGGAAAACAGGGGATTAGTTTACCAGAAAGGTGATTCCACTTAATTAAATATTCAAAAGGGAATTGCCTTTGGTTGAATTTTTTTTTTTTTTTTTTTTTGTGGGTATAACCATAATCATTGAGAAATTAATAAACAAATGAATGTTTCAGGGAAGATTAATCCAGATTCACGTAGAAATGTAAGAGAAACTACAAGCCTTTTAGTTGCACAAGAACTCTAATTAAATGGTCACATAGTGACATCAAAACGTTTTGGTTGAAAGTGAACAGGCTGGAATTTTTCGAACTTCTAATCAAGAAATAAGTAACTCTTACACTTGTTGGGTCTATGGCTTAACTTTGAAAAAAGGTAAGAATAGACTGTATCTGAGGTCAACTTCCCAAGCTTTACCAAATTAATTAGCCGCCTTGACCAAAAAATAAATTTAATTGGTAACATCACTTGCTCAAATCACGTTTGGGGATGCTTTTTTCCAGGAAATATTATAGTTCAGATAACTTTCATATTCCCTATCTTCCATTTAAGGTACTTCCTTGCCTTTAGTGGTTTTTTTTTTTTGTTAAGATTAATTTTATGTCCATTGTTTTTAAAGTTATTTTCATGTGGAGCACCTCAATTATTTTTCCCCCGAAGTGCTTTTCTTTCACCAACATATGGATGAAGTACTGGACAAAAATGTTTGGGGATTCCTCATGTTTTCTTGCTGGCATATTTATTTTCGAATTACTTGGCTTCTTTTGTTGCAGTGATGCATGACATAGTGGTGTTTATGCAGAATTAATGAGGATGAACTCCACAGATTTTATAATGCTGCAAATGGTGATTTTCCGTGCTTGCTGTCATCTGTTAAGAAAACAATCCGTTGGAGGGAGACTTATAGAATTCTATCTAGAAAAGAACTTAAGATGTGGTCCAGTATGGTCTTCTGGCATGGATTTGATTTGAGGCATCGACCTTGCCTTATTGTCCGCCTTGGGCTAGCTTGCATCAGCTTGCCATCTAATGAAAGACCTCGCTTTGTTCAAGCTGTTGGTATGTTTTTTCTGCTCTTACAAGTTGTTTGGACACAGTGTTTCATAAAATTGAAAATAATTCATTTTACACCATATTATAAAAGCAAATTTCGTGAGATTTCTCATCTGGCATTAATTTTCTGGTGTTGAGCTAAGCCTAAAACTTCTCTGATTTTTTTTCCTTGTTTTGTGATCTAACATATGGTCAATGTCGTTCAGCTTCTTTCCTCAAACCCGTGTTCCATTAATGAAGATGTGAGTTGTGTCTGATAGTTCCAAACCCAGCTGTCGGTTGAACTAAGTAGCCTGTGATGCTTTTTTTCCAATATGCAAAGAAGCCTGTACTTTTTTCCCTTGTTTTCTCAGGAAAGAATAGAAGGATCTCTGAACCTTAATTGCAGTTTCACTCTCTCAACTTCTATCCTTTGAGGTGTCTGGCGGCCATTCCGCTACCAAATGGCCGCTTTATAAATAAACTCATAATATATATATTTCATATATAGGTGCAGTAATTCTTTGTGAATATCATTGTGAATATTCTACTCATAAAAAGAGTACAATGATCAAGTTTCTTTTGTATGATTAGTACTGAGGAAAATTTATGTCAGAAAATATGGGGTCTGAAACAGAATTAGTTGCTGAAAACTTCAATTCCATGAACATTAAGTAACTTAAAAATGAGAGACAAAATACATTTTTTGTTGGGGTCACAGACGAAGGTAACTGTTTCTTATGATCTAGTGGTGAGTTATGATGTCTTTTAACTTGTGAAACCAACCACTGATTGATAGCCATATATTCCATCAAATATGATCTAGTGACTTCTTATGATGTCTTCTACTTGTGAAACCAGTAAGTTTGTTTTTTTTGCTATTGGAAACTGAGATACTCATATAGGTTAAGGAGTATAGAAACTATCTACTGTATGGACTCAAATCAGTTTGTAGAGCTGCCCTTGCTGCGTGTGCTAGTTCTTCAGCTGGAAGTGTACCAGTATACCCTAAGAAGGTGTTTCTGATCAGAAATGATATTAGTTATCGACCAATGATGCTTGATGTGCTCCAGAATTGTTGCATGAAACCATTTAGTTTAACGCATGTGGCTTCTGTTTCTTTTCTTAAGTACGACGCTTGGTTTTTCATTATTTAAAGATGAACATGGAACTTGAAAATTTTCATGGACAAATTCTACTGTTCACGTTAAATCATATCTGTTGATAGCCTACATACGAAGAAAGAAGTTAACAAAAAGGAAAAAAAATAGAGTAAAGGGAAAACATGGTTATAGAGGAGTAAAAGACTTGCAAAGGTTTTTTAGGATATGCAAAATACAAAGTCTCAAAAGAAAATTTGTACAACTCAATCCAACTCAGCAAAACCTTTTGTCCTAACTACTTGAGATCCTCTACATGAATCATGTTTCTCTGCTGTGCTCTATCAAGGTCAAAGAAACTAGGAAGGTGTATTAAGAAAGTTCATGAATCATGAATCATGAACTTTTCCTTTTATGTTCCAATATTTGTATTAAGAAAGTTCCTGTCAACTCGTCAGGAAAATGTCAAAAAAAAATTAGGAGAAATAGTGCTTGACATGTTTATCCTAGATAATTTTTATAGATAGGATGTGCTTGGTGCGTGAGGAATTCAGACCAAGCAGTACTGTTGTCTTTTTGACCATATGTGTTTAGACCACAGGGGTCTTATTTAATACTCTGAATAGCCTCAAATGAGTGGTTATGTCTACCTACGTGTATTATGTTACTTGTTGTGATGGAAACCTTTTTAAGCTATGGATGATTGCAACTGCAGTATCTCAGGTGGAGCACGGGATCCTGCATTTAGTTGACAGCGAAAATCCTCAAATTACAGTTTTAGTTGATTGTGAACGGCTGTCTCCTCTGCGATTGCCCATGCAAATGGTGAGAACGTGTTCTGTTCTTCTGCAAGATCACTTCCCAAACCGTCTTGGCTCTCTCTTTGTTATACGGCTTCCTCCTGTTGTTCGTATCATGGCACAAACTTTTATTCAAGTAAGCTCTAAACTCTGATTCAAATTGTTTAGTTAAATTTATTTTTTTTTTCATTTATGCAAATGCTATTGAGGCTCTTCTTCAGGTACTGAAACCTATCACTAGGCAAAAGGTGAAAGTTGTAGGGGAAATGTACCAAAATGTTCTTTCCGAGTACCTTCAGACACTCCCATCATATCTTGGAGGGGAATGCACGTGCATGAGATGTGGAAACCTTAACACGGGCAACATGCAACAGCCTTGTATTAACGAGGAGACGAATGAAGGAGAGGCAAATGCCGATTTCAGTAGTGGTGAGGATCTGCTATCCCTCCATCCAAGTAGTCAAACCGATATGCACATGGATAATAACTGTGACCAGGTCTTGAGATCTGCCATGGTTGGTATCCTCATCTTCTCAGTTTTGATTGCTTTCTTTGCTGGATTTTTTGATCCAGAAACTCGTCCTGTTTTACCCCCCTTGAGGTAAGAATGTACCAACCCTTCCGATTTTATTTCGAATCTTCATCTGTTAGTTGCATATTAGGACCAAAGGTTGGTGGCAAAACTTGATTGCATTGTTAAAAGCAGTGCATGTAATAGCTCCTCTTACTGATGTCTCTTTATTATTGTTGTTGTTTTCAGTTAAGGGCTAAACTACATACCCAAGAATTCTCTTCTCTTACCCATAAATTCTCTATTTTTGATAATCGGGTAATTACACAAGAAGAGTAGAAAGAAGCTGTATTTATTTTGTCTGAACCTTGGAACTTTGAACAAATCAATAAGTTTGGCAATAATGGTCTACCATTTCTATTCAGTTGTACTTCGGATTTAGATTTCTTCTGATACTTTTTTTTTTTCTTCTTAATAAATTATTCATTATTAATGAATAAGAGATTCACTTAAATATAATGAGCCTCACTTAAAAATATGATAGATGATGATTCATTAAAAAGAGAAAAGAAATAGAAATAAAATGTATTTGAGAGAATTTCATTTGGTATACTTTATGTCAAACACTTCAGTTTTCCTCCCAAATGGAATCCTGAAAGATATCTACCCTATATAACAAAAAATAAATTGACCCCATCCTCTTTTACATGAGTCACCTATGACCTAAGATTTGGGCAATTTTTATTTTTTGGGAAAATAATGATTTAGGTAATTTTTCTAAATCGGAATTCCACTATATTTTCTGGGTTTACCTAGAATTTATAATGGCCAAACATGCGTGTCCTCGATTTGTCTTCATCTAAGAGAAAATTGAGAAAAGAAATAAAATATTAGGGTGAATTGTAATGTGTACCTTAAAAGAATCAAATTTTTTATTTTATATGCTTAAATATTAAATTTTTTATATTACACATTTAATGTATCAAAAGTGTTATAACGTAGCGAAAAAACACAAAATATTAAGTCATGGAGTGGTTCGTCACCATGCACTGACAGTGGAAAAACCAAACAGACAAAAGGAAATGTGATTGACCTTTCAGATTCCAGGCGGGTAAGGGCCGTAAGGCAGCTTGTGGACCATTATTTTATTGAGCAATGTTATAAAATTTAAAAAATTGTAATTTAAATACATATCATTCATTGGATGAGTGGATTTCATCAATTTTTCAGTAAGACTCACTCATCCAATGGATGATATGCATTTGGATTTTAACTTTTGGGTTTTATTTGAATTATATAGTATTTTCCTATTTTGTTTTTCCGTTGAAAAATGTTATGCTTACTAAAAATATTTAATAAATATTTCATATCAAATAATGTGACACAATTTCTATCATAAAATATTAATAAGACTCACTTATCTAATAGTGAAAAATTGTGTCACATCATTTGAAATGAAGATTTGATAAAAAAAAAAATTGGTAAACATATCATTACCCTTTTTCACTACCTCCGTTTTTTAAGGGTAAAGTTACGGTACTCAAGTCAGTATCATACATCTATTATTTTTAATCACTGGTTTTGAATTGAATAATTTATAATTAATTATAAAAAAAATAATAAAAGCATTAAAAAATCATCAAATGAAAAAAAATTATGCATGTGACTTATTTTTATTAGTTGAAAATTAGAGATACAATATTGAGAATTTCATTACCGTAATAGGACTCGTTTTTGTATTTACCTTCATATTGGACTATAACAAGTAATGAACCAATTTGTGTTCTCAACTTCTCTCCCTGGTTCTCATGAAGTGTGAGGTACAGCAAGTGGTTATACAATAAAAACCTCTTAACATACCAGACTTCCAAAATGATCCATCCTCAATTTCAGATTTTTTCAACTTCACTTTCCAAAATTTTTCTTTTGTGAATTACAATCATATCTATGTTAAAGTTATTGGATCTATCGGGTTCAATTAGATTCGGTTCTATGTTTCAACGAATTGTTATTAGTGATAAAACTTGATCAAAATCGACAACATTTGTAATGTACAAGCCCAAAACCACTGTATGTGGAAATTCAGGGGGTACTGTAGAACAAATCAAAAATAGACATGCACCAGAGAAACTTTTGCCCGAATGAAGACAGGTTTGAACAACTTTCTTACATAGTATCCCACTAATGTTAAGGTCCGATAAGGGCTGCTTTGCTGTCTCTTCCTCCTTTCATGTCAGCACACAAAGTGGGGTGGTGGCATCAAGTGTGTAAAGGTAAAACGTTTTTGAGCTTAAGAGAGTGATCCACGTGCATTGACTTGCACAAAAGCTATAAAAACAAAAAACAATAAGGGCATTGATACGCAAGTTTCAATCCACGTTTTAGTAATCGAACCACGAAGGAGATGTAAATCACACGTCTTTAATCGAGGTACGCATAAGTTGATTCGAACACTCCTGATAGTTGAACAAAAAATAATAATAATAATAAAGTTTTGACAATTTTAAAGGATGACCAACATTTCAGTATAATTACCTTAATTTGCTTTAACTAAAACTTGTGCACTACTACACTAGAATATTTGATAAGAGCTCCAGACCTGTTCCTTTTAGTTTGACCCTTCGTCCTTCCCAAGGATCACATTCCAACACAAGGACCAAAATTGGGTACAGTTAGTGGATATCTAGAGGTAACCCACTTTTAACTCATTCCCACTTCACAATAGCTATATAACCTAAAAATTGTTATTATCTTGAAATTTTAAAAGAAGTTTTGATTTCCATTAATTTTTTCATCTTTTATTTACAAAAATTGTTTATTATTTTATTGAACTTGTTAATTGAACATTTCATAGAATTCCAAATTAGTTTAAGTGACAAGACCAATCTTCTTTCACCAAGTAAGACCAATCTTTAGTGGCTCGATTTAAACCCTTTTTCTTTGAAGTTTTATATTAGAAAATTTAGATTACAATTGCAATCATAATGGACTCAAGGAATACTATAGGGATTTAATTTGAAGACTTCATTCAAATATATGGTCTATTACAATTATTAAATTAGTAGCAAGTTCAAATCTTATCGTTCCTTCCCTGTAATAATGTCTGATAAAAAAAAATAGTGAAAAATTTTAATATTAGACGGATCTTATTTTTAATCTAGCCAATAACTGTAATTAATTAGGTCAAATATAGAATTTTTGAAATTGTAAATTCACTATATATTTAGTTGCAAAATCTTTGCATGATTCGACTTGGGAGTTGGGTCCCACCACCATGCGACTTGGGAGAAATTAGAGCATAGTTTTAAAACCCGGCCCGAACATCAACTCGGAGAAGTGACCGGGTCAATGGGTTACTAGTTCAACCACTGGGTCACTGGTCGAACCGGTGATATAATAAAAAAAAATAATTATTAATGATGATAAATAGGCTAAAAATTTACAATAATTATAAAAATGACATGTTTAATATATATTAAATCAAACAAACACTCAAAAATTATCAAACCAATATATTCAATTCCAACACAATTTGTGTAATCTGTTAATCAAATCAAATAATATGCACTTAATTGCATAGTTCTTGAAATAAACTTCATCAGAATTCATACAAATCATATTAGATCTAACCAGCACAGAGAGATAGAGAGAAAGAGGGAGTACCTGCTATGTCTCCAGATTCTCAAGTCTCAAGAGAAAGCCACAGTGAAGGAGGGAGTTAAGCAAATCGCCAATAAAGATCTGAGATAGTCTAATCCTACCTTCGTAAGCCAGAAATTTGTTCGACTGTTCGAGTTCAACACTTGATTGATTGAAATCTCAACACTTGATTGAGAGAGACAGAGACAGAGACAGAGACAGAGACAAAGACAGAGATAAAGATAGAGATAGAGATAGAGACAGAGAAAAACGATACCTGCTTTTGTGTCTTAGAGAATGAAATTCGTAGAGAATGAGGGGTGAAGCAACTCGCCATTAAAGATCTGAACGAATCTTGTCCTACCTTCATAAAATCGCATTTTGTTCGGCTGTTCGAGTGAGCCAGCCAGCCAGCCACATCACAGAGAGAGAGAGAGGGTTAAATTAGAGTGAGAGGCTGAGGGTCATCAAACCTCAGCCTCCAATGACGAGGCAGAAGAGAGGAGAACGAGAGGTGGAGGCTCAGAGCGACAAAGATCAAATTAGGGCAAAAATATCCAAAAGGCTGATTTTATAACATTTTACTTGACCCGGCGGGTTTGACAAAAATCGCTTGGTTCAACGGGTTGGGGGAAGAACCGTCCGGTTTAACAAGTTTTATCCAGTTTCTTTACATAAATGATCTAATATGAAAACCGGCCCGGTTTAGGCTCCGGTTCATTGGGCAAGCCGGGTTTTAAAACACTGAATTGGAGGGTTTCTTCACGCGCTCCTTCAGGAATCTCTATCCCTTAGAGCATCTCCAAGAAATGTTGTAAAGCACAAAAATAGCTAAAATTTAGCTAACCAAAGCAAAAAATCATACTCCAACAGATGCTCTTCAGATACTCTAAAATAGATTTTTGCTACAGTGATACTCTAAATATAGAGTATCAATGTAGCAACTTGTAAACATATTTTATATTATTTTATCTCTCTTTCTCTCCTTCCTCTCCTTTCTTCCATTCTCTTTCTTTCTCCCTTTCATTATTCCCAAAAAAAATAATATAAAAGGAATGAGAAATAATATTTAAAAGGAGTAGTTAAAAATATAGAGAATCTGTTGAAATGTGTATTGAAAAAGTGAGTAATTAAAATACTAGAAAAAATTATTTTTTGGGTAGTCAAAATACAATTTGTATTGTATCTCTAGAACTGAAATCGGAGAGTCTACTGCTCCGCCAGTTGAGAATTAAACTTTATTCAATGATTTGGAGTATTTTAGATTCATGTATTTGGATAGTGCATGTATTAATACTATGCATATATTGGTCATATGCATGTATTTTAAAATTCTATAAATACCTGTGTAAATATTTGATTCTGACAAGAAATAAATGAATCAAAGTAAATTGAAAAATACAATTTAAGTCTCAATAACTTCTTCTTCCTCTCCAAGTCCAACTCTTAATAATGCCAACCTCAACATTTCAATCCGAGCGAGCTCGGACCACGTGGAGATCATGCCTTGCCTCCGCCTTCCGGACCGCCGTAGCCTCCACCATAGTTGGTGGCGCCACCCTCTTCGGCCCTGCGTTCCTACGCCGCCAGATAGCATTCCCGGCCTTTTCCTACGTGACTGTGATTCTCATAGTCACCGATGCAACCCTAGGCGACACCTTGCATGGCTGCTGCCATGCGCTCTACGCGACACTCCAAGGCGTATGTCCGGCTATCTTGAGCCTGTGGGTGATCAGACCCGCCCGGTTGACAACGAGCACCACCGCTGCTGCGGTGGCGCTGAGTGCGTTTGTGGTGGCGCTGCCGGAAAATACTCACTTGGTCGCTAAGCGTATAGCGCTTGGCCAGATTGTCATTGTGTATGTTTTAGCTTTTATCAATGGTGTAAACACTGACGCTGTTATGCATCCTGTCCACGTGGCAGCCAGTACGGCCATAGGGGTCTTCGCCTGTGTTGTGGCCTTGTTGGTTCCCTACCCAAGTCTGGCTTATTGCGAGGTGGGGTATCAAATGCTATGTATTTAGAGTAATGTAGTTATTAGTAACTAAAAAAAAATTCATCTAATTTATTAATCTAATCTAATATTCATGTATTAAGAAAGCTTTTCAAAAGCCAAATTCACTTCATGATGGTGCAAATGTAAGAGGAGAGCTTTTTGTGTTTCAGGTAAAACAGAACTGCAAGCTCTTTGTAGACAATGCTTCAGAGAGGCTAAAGATTTCTCTTAAGGCATTCTGTGCAGAAGACAGCATATCTGCACTATCACTGATATTTCAATCCAAGTCTTTGGCTGTTACAGGAACAAAACTTCTCCAAAGTATTAAATCCAAGCAAGTAAGCTCCATGAATCCCCTCCCTCTCCTTTTCTATTTCCTCACCCTTCTCTCTCTCACCCTAACCGCTTGGGAAGTTTAAGGATTATAAAAAAAAAATTAGGGGTTAAAAACTGGATTTTTTTTTTTTGAAAAACTTTAATTGGGTGGTGATTAGTTGGTGAGAGAGTGGAAGAATGGTTATATGGGTCTAAGTGTTTGGTGTTAATTGAAACAAAAGTGATGTTAATGTTGCAGGAAAGCATGCAGTGGGAGAGACTTCCAATAAAATTCTTGAAACCATATTGGATGAATCCAGGAGAGAGATTGCAAGAACTAGAGATACCCTTAAGAGGGATGGAAATTGCTTTATCCAGTGTTTCTTCATTTCCAGTTGGAATGCTACACACAGAGCTCAAAGATGGTCTACAAAGGCTTGAGGAGCAAATTAACCTGACTCTAAATCAAGTTAAAAATAGCATGCCTTTTGATTTGACAACTGTCCCTGAATCAAATCCAAAAAATCTTGTGCAGTCCCTCTTAAGTCTTCAAACCATCCCACCAATCCAAACAGATTTACCCTCTTTATTTTTCTTATTCTCCTTAAAACTTTTGAATAACAGATTGGTAGATTCTTCATCGACTGATTCTATCAGAGAAAGAACAGATACAACTAACCAAGGTAGATGGTTTTTTAAAGGGATTTGGAGCAGATTGGCCATGAATATATGTAGTAGAAAGCTCATACCAGCCTTTAAATGCTCACTTTCTTTAGGCTTTGCTGTGCTATTTGGGTTGATATATAGCAAGGAAAATGGTTATTGGTCAGGCCTACCAGTTGCCATTAGCCTAGCATCAGCAAGACAAGCAACCTTTAAAGTTTCCAATGTTAAAGCTCAAGGGACAGTGTTGGGAACTGTATATGGTGTCTTGGGTTGCTTTGTTTTCCAAAGGATTGTGCAGTTAAGGTTCCTCTCTCTTCTTCCTTGGTTCATTTTCTGCTGTTTTTTACAGCGCAGCCGTATGTACGGCCAGGCTGGGGGAATTTCAGCAGTTATTGGGGCAGTATTGATTTTGGGTAGGGAGAATTTTGGTCCTCCAAGTGAATTTGCCATTGCTAGAGTCATTGAAACCTTCATTGGATTGTCTTGTTCCATCATGGTGGAGATTCTCTTGCAACCAACAAGAGCTTCAATCCTAGCAAAAACTCACCTTTCCAAAAGTCTCAAAATGTTGCATGAGTGTGTGGGCTCAGTAAATCTTTATGCCAGCAAAGCTAAATTGGAAGAAAGCCTTTATAGACTCAAAACCCATGTAGATGAGCTAAGAAAATATATTGAGGAAGCTGAGGTGGAGCCCAATTTCTGGTTTTTTCCTTTTCATAGTGCTTGCTATTATAAACTCTTGGGGTCTTTGTCAAATATGGTGGATTTCTTGCTTTTTGGGACTCATGCAATTAGATTTCTTCAACAAGAATCTAGTAGAATTGACAGTACTGTCTGGAATGAGGCTGCAAATAAGCTCAATTGTGACCTTGAACTTTTCAAAAACATGGTTGTATCTTCCATAAAATGTTTTCAGGAGGTCACTTTGATCAAATCACTCACAGTACTTGAAAAGGAGCTTTCAAAAAATGAAACTTCTTATGATCTTGAGTTGGGAAAATCACCAATTCCAACCATGTTTAGGTTGTCGAGATCGGATGAGGATGAGATAGAGAGGACGATGAGTTCTTATCTCCAACATTCAAATGAAGCCCTTGATAGAATCCAAGCTGATGCAGATGATGAGAAGGAGATCAAGACCCAACTGGTTCTCAGTTTGAGTGCTCTGGTCTTTTGTATAAGTGCTTTAGTGAGAGAGACTAGAGAGATTGAAAAAGGAATCAAGGAACTTATGCAGTGGGAGAATCCTTCAAGCAATATAAATTTGTATGAGATTTCATGTAAGGTTTATGCTTTATACAAATGAATGGCATACTAGTAGTCTGGAAAATAATGATTTGGAATTAGGAGAGCAATTGGTTCCCAACTGATGATGTTAAACATGTGATATTTTGTTACCTTGAGTCTAAAATACCTCACCACCCGGGAGTCTAGTGGTAAGTGATACTAGGTCGTCTTTAGTTCACATGTAGTTATCAAACAGAGTTCGATTCACAAGAACAACGCGGTTTGTTGCTTGGTTTTGGTGGTGCTATGGTGACGAGCTACCCTTCCGAGTTAGTAACTATGACTAAAATCGGACATTCCACAGTTAGGGGACCATCATGGTCACCCCTAAAGGGTTATTATCTAGTGGTTGCCCTCTCCCCTTTTTTGGATTAAAAAAAAATGTTATGCAACCCAAAAACTGCAACCCCAATGTATATCATTTCTTGGATGAGCGTAGGGGTGTTCACCCTATCCTACGGGTAGGAAATATGGTATTCCGTCTTCCTACCCGATACTTTGCGAAAGAATTTTTTCTTGATTTACCCTACTCGATCAAGTATGGTATTCCTACCCGACTTTCGGCCAAATTAGGTAGGAAGTCAGGTAGGAAATCGAGTGAACACTTTTGTGATTATTAATTTTTGGATCATTTTAACAATTCAATTAAATAACATTCACCAATTTAACAACACAATAAACCAATTACACTAAAACCTAAAACAATTACAACAATAATTACAATAAAACACAAGAAAGCATAAACATCAATCCATCATAATTGTAGCACAAATACAATAACAATTATTTAAAATTTAAACCATAATTGTAGCACAAATTAATGGTTATTCCGCATTCCTATCCGATTTAATCGGAAGACCAAAATTTTTTTAGCATTCCTACCCGATTTTTTCGGCTAACCGTTCAATAGAGTCGAGTAGAGTAAGAAATTGCGGCTAATCAGAAATTTGAGCACCCCTAGATGAGCGTTGGATGAGTGGGTTCCACTGAAAAAGTTGATGAGACTCACTCATTTAAAAAATAATATGCATTTAGCTTGTAACTTTTTGAGTTTCATTTGAATTGTATAGTATTACTCAAAAAAAAAGTCTAAAATACTTCAAACGTCATTGGATTGGAACTTGGGATGGAACAGAAGTGGAAAAAAAGGTTCGTTTAGAGTGTGGCTGCTGGGATTCGAGCCCAGGTCTCCACGGCCACAACGTGGAATTCTTACCACTAAACTACAGCCACCGGATGAGAATCTTTCTCGTTATTATAATTCATAATAAAATAAACTATCGGGGATTTTCGATTTTACTTTTTTTTTTTTGCGATTTTCGATTTTCGATTTTACTTGATATTTGTTACCAATGTCTGTAAGATTTTAGGAGTCAACTCTCTGGCTTAGGAGCAAAAGAAGACTGGCATAGTGGTTGACTGGTTGGTATCTTTCTCATCTTATCACACCTATGGCCTGTTTGTTTGGAGGGTTTGGACAGGTATATAAGGGGGGTTAAGAACAATAAATCAATCCACTTTTGAATACCCTTGTTTGGATGCACAAATTGATCGTTGGATTGCATCCGAGTATATTATAATTAGTCAAAAAAGAACGTCTCTCACCTAGTATGTATATGACATATATTTGACGAGATTGTATGTTATAAAGATTTCGTGCTTCTACCCAACAGAATCTCCCACAACTTACCGACCAATGAAATGAAAGATATTTTGAAGGGACAGCCGGACCTATTGAAAATCTAACAATTATTAATGGCTTGGAAAGAAAATTGGGCTAAGTTTTCTTTCCTAAACTTAGAAAATAGTTGTTCGCCTCGAGGCTGTACTATTCTCCTATCTCGTGTCAGGTTTGAAAAGTTATTTGTAAATATCTAACGATGATCAAAATAAAAAAGAAACACAGTCAAATGTCAAGACAAAATGTAAACCGATTGATCCATATCACAAATTCTCCCCAAAAGAGTCGGAGTCCGGCTCCGTCAGAAGAGGACTCAGTTTCCTCACCGAGGTCTCAGTCAGAATCGTCAGAAGCTTTAACTAGGTCATTCCCTTCACAACGTAAAATAGTGTTATTACCTGCGATAACTATCATCCAAAAATGTCTCCAATTTAAAAAATCACACTAGATGCCAAAAAACTCAGCATCTGAGCAAAGTTGTACACCACTTTCAATTTACATTCCCTTCTCTAGTGCGTTGACTGCACCCATCTTATTCTCTTTGAAAAAATTTCCTAAGTGTGTTATACTGTTCAAAAAATAGTTATACACACCACACAACAGTATCAGTATGAATAGTGTGCACACCTAATAAAAAGTTATCAACACATGGGCGGTGCCAACATATGTCAAGAAAACTCAGCATCTGAGCAAAGTTGTACACCACTTTCAATTTACATTCCCTTCTCTAGTGCGTTGACTGCACCCATCTTATTCTCTTTGAAAAAATTTCCTAAGTGTGTTATACTGTTCAAAAAATAGTTATACACACCACACAACAGTATCAGTATGAATAGTGTGCACACCTAATAAAAAGTTATCAACACATGGGCGATGCCAGCATATGTCAAGAAAACTCAGCATCTGAGCAAAGTTGTACCCCACTTTCAATTTACATTCCCTTCTCTAGTGCGTTGACTGCACCCATCTTATTCTCTTTGAAAAAATTTCCAAAGTGTGTTATACTGTTCAAAAAATAGTTATACACACCACACAACAGTATCAGTATGAATAGTGTGCACACCTAATAAAAAGTTATCAACACATGGGCGGTGCCAGCATATGTCAAGGGGGCCACATGCCCACCCTAAATTTTTTTTTTTTAACATTATTTATATCTATTTTAAGCATTTCTTCAATATTTTTTACTATGTCCACTCTATTTGTTTGGTTCTTCAATTAGTGTACACTTATATTGAATGAATATGAATTTTTTGACACATTGTTTACATGTTATGTACTTATCTAGATAAATTTTAAATATATTAGAATTATGCTATACTTTCTAAGACTAAAAAATACATGATATACATATTAGCTAGCTTATTTGTGATTTTGACATTTATTTTGCTAATTATGGTATAGAGTGTGCATTAAACTGCATAATCGAATGAGTGATAAATAACAAAATGATAACATGGTTGTGTATATAAAAAATAATAAAGTTATTATGCAACGGTTTGAAAGTATGAAAATTCAACAAGTCAATTCTAAATAATTTTAATTAGCCTATATTTTATAAAATAATATAATTAATCTTTTTTTTATTGATGTCGTTTACAGATACTAGGCTTACCAATTTTTAGTCAATTGGGTTTAATGAACTTTTAAGTATTAAATAGGATGTAATTAAATATAAATTATTATCCTATTTCTATCGATTGTAAGAAAAAAAATTAGTTTGTTAAAATATTTGTGCCCACCTGGCACGATTTTCTGGCTCCACCCCTGCATCAACATACAAGTTAGCTTTTTCAAAAAAAAAAAAACAAATTGACAAAGTAATAGCTGAGAGTCTTTTATTTGAAATATACAATATTTTATACGTGATATACACCACTTGACACTGTCATATGAAGTGTTCTGTATACATGAAAAATTTCTTCTTCTCTTTTGTCATAACTGGATAATTGAAACTACATGTTAGGAATATAACAAATAGAGGTTGACTATGTTCAAATTTGCTCAATTGTGATTTGTTGAGATTGAGTTGGAGTTGAGCTCCACCATTAGATTCTTACCCGATCTCAATTCGACAAAAACTTACAAACATTTTAATTGAACTCAAATCAATCATCTTATGATAGGTATAAAATCAAAATTATTCTTATACCGAAATCTGTTATATCCGATTTATAAGAGTAATATTATTTAAACTTAATTTGTTAACCTAATTATTTTTTATAATTAGATTCATAGTGAACACCACTATTGATTGGGGTCCAATACCAATTTAATGACTATATTACATTAGATCAATAAATTAAGTGCAAATAGTATTTTTTAATTTATAATTTGAATTGATGGTGTGTGTTGTACAATTGAACAGAGCTTATGATCTTTAGGGATTAGTAGGTCACTGAATGACTCAGTCGGAGCTCCTAGACTCTTAAAACTTGAACAAGGGAGATGGAAAATTGCACACAGAGAGTTTATAATGATTCACCAGCTCGGGAACTTAGTTAATCTACTCTCAAGAGAGTCTCTTGTTTCTGAGGATGATTTTATTGATAAAGGGGGGAAGATTACATAGTATTTGCTTAGGCTAGTTGTTTGTCCTTCATTGTGAAGGATATGTCTTTTATTTATAGTCTTCTAAGGTCTTGTCTGATCCTTGGCGTGATTTGTGCCTTCTTCTTGTAACGATTGTGCCTTTTATGTGATTGTCATGGATAGCGTTGAGATGGTTATGACTTCCTTGGCCAAATATAATATCATTACGATTTATGTGTGACGCTTGGGTGGAAGTCAGCTGTCATCCTTACTATTCCTATAGAGATTCAGTTGTCGGAGAGAAAGTGCCGACCTAGACCCCCTGGTTATCGGTGATGAGCTGAATATGCGAGCTTCAACATCATAAACAAACCAAAAACTCAATAAAGACCACACCCAACACGAAGGACTCGGATGAACAAACATTCAAACACAACACAAATCCTCAAGGGTAATGTTACACTGACCAAATTTTGGGATCAAATTTAAAGTCTAAATAACATGGCAGCATGTCATTTGGAGTCTTTATTGGGGCCCAAATGACATGACACCAAATAAAAAAACCTAAGTCAGCTGCCATGTCATTTAGACTCCAAATTTAATCCCAAAATTTAATCAGTGTAACATTACTGAATCATCAAATCGTGCGTACCAAGTTACAATCGAACTAATGGTCAACTTGATCAACCACCCCCATCCTCCAGTCTAACAATGTACACCCCACCAAACTTCCCCCCCACTTCCCACCCCCCACAAAAAAAAAAAAAAACTACACAGTTGCACGTGGCACCTAACTCTATAAAATGACATAAATGCATGCACGACTACAAGTATTACAATGAATAAATTGCATAGATCGTCCTTAAAGTATTCTATTTATTTCAATTAAGGCTTTAAACTAATTTTTATATTAATTTAATCTTTTAACTATGCAATCTGATTCAATATTCTCCTTTTACTCAAAATTGTTGCTAATTTTAACAAAACATCGCACATTTTGTGAGTCATGAATTAGAGGTATTTAAATTCAAATACGTGATTTGGAATTTAGATTCTCTTCAATATACTTTATTTTCAATTTTTTTTTGACACATTATCCATTATTAATGAGTGAGAGATCCACTTGTATACTATGAGTCCTACTTTAGAGAAATCTCACTCTCGTAATCTGAGGTGAATTAGAGGTATTTACATTCAAATACGTGATTTGAGATTCAGATCATCTTCAGTACATTTTCTCTTCAAATTTTTTTTGACGCATTATCCATCATTAAGAAATCCACTTGTATACTATGGGTCCTACTTGAGAGAAAATCTCACTCCCGTGATCTAAGGTGTTTTATTAAAGTTAACAATAAATTTAAATAAAAGGGGAATATCGATTGTGAGGGGCTAAATCGACCAAAAAATTAGGGTACAATACACTTTTAATCTTTAAAGTATATGTGTAGTATTTATTTGGTCTCTGATCTGTCAACTATGTCTATTTGATCCCTAAGGTTCTTAAATTGTATCTATGTAGTCCAATTTCAAACATCCGTCAAAAAATCGTTAATTTCTTTGATCACACGCCAATTACATGAGATCAAATAAACACAAATTAGGAACTTTAAGGATAAAATATATACAAAATTAGGAATCACATGATTGGCAGGGGATCAGAATCATCATGATTTTCTGATGAATGTTTGAGATTAGACTATTTAGATATAAATTAAGGGTGTGTTTGGATGCTCGGAAAGGATTGGATAGGATATCAAATTTATATCCATTCCTATCCATGTCTAACCCACCGCTCACTTGCATTGGTTTGGATATATGTCATATCCCATGTTTGGTAATTAATTTTTTATTTTTGTGGGACTCACATATATAAATAAATATCAAAAACATTATTTAGGTTAACTTGACCATTTTACCCCTTAACATTTTTTTGGGGAAAAACCACTCCAACAAACATTAATTTACATCCACAACCCAAGTCCCAGCCACATCACTTCGTCCAGAACCATCCATTTTCATCTCCCCAAACCCTCTCTCTCTCTCTCTCTCTCTCTCTCTCTCTCTCTCTCCATGGCAGTTGAGTATAAACTCACACACACAAATATATATATATATATATACACACACAGAACAACTTATATAAAAACTCACACACACAGATATATATATATATATCAACTTATATATAAACTCACACACTCACACACACACACACACACATATATATATACACATATCAACTTATATATAAACTCACACACACACATATTATATATATATATATATATATATATATATATATATATACACTCTCACACATGCTGATTTTTTTTGTAAATCAGCCCATCCCCAACCACAATAAAAAAAACTCAATTCAAAAAAACCCTTAGACCTTCATCGTAATAACATACCAGTCAAGCAGAAAGAGAGAGAGAGACGAAGATGGCTTGAAGCAGCTTCTCGTCTTTCATCGTCGTCTGCGTTGTCCCCTTTACAGAGTGACCAAACCCAGAAAAAATCTTGAACAGAAAGGAAAGGCGTAAATATGTCATTACCCATAGAAAACCTGGGATTTAAACCCATGGGGGAGGTGGGTTAATTTTAACCCATGTAAGTGGGTTAATCTCTGCTGTAGCAATCGGGTCATGCTTGGACCCGGGATATATATCCTATCTCATTTTTCTCTTCCTAAACAAAGTATTTGTGGGTCTCACTGCATTGTTAGCCTATCCTTATTGTGTTAACCCATCTTATCCCATTATCCAAACACACCCTAAGAACTTTAGGGACTGAATAGACACAATTAAAAGATTGAGAATCACATAAACACTAAACGCATACGTTGGGGTAGGGGTGCAACTTAGGCGGGTCAACCCGAATTCAACCTGAACCCAACCCGAAAAAAACAGGGTTTGGATTAGAATTTTTAATACTTGGGTTGGCCCTAGGTAAAAAAACTCCAACTCGAATTGAATTTGGGCAAGCCTCGGGTTGTCTAGTTCAATCCGAATATTAAATCGGGTTGAACTCGATTATTAAATTGGGTTGAGCCCGAATATACATAAATATATAAATATATTTAACTATGGTTAGTATTTATCTTCACTCTTTAGAGTACAGACTTTCACTTAACTTCAAGTTTTCACCCCTGAGCCTCCATCACTCTCAGATCACTCTCTCACTCGTTACTCCTCCCTCTCTCAGCCTCTCTCTCTCAATCGTCACTCGCTTGAGTCGTCTCAGACTCTCAGCCTCTTTCTTTCACTCCTCACTCCTTCTTCTCTCACTCCCACTCTCTTCATCTGCGTCTCGCCCTTCATCTTAGATCACTTAAAAAAATCATATGTACACTTGAAAAAATCAAATCTACACTTCAAAAAATCAACTCGAAATAAGTAATCCAAGCCCAACCCGATTTTTAACCCGAAATCAGCCCGAATTAAGTAACTCAAATTCAACCCGAGCCCGCCCGAATTAAAATCGGACAGTACTCGGGTTGAGTACCTCGGGTTGAGGTAGGGTTAGAGTTAGGGTTAGAGTTAAGATTAGGGTTGAAAATTATATACCTAGGGTTGGACTAGGGTTGACCACTCAACCCGTCCAACCTACCCGAGTTGCACCCCTACGTTGGGGGACTAAAAGTGTATTTTAACACTAATGCTATTAGGACATAATTGAGAGACATAATTTGGGGATATAATAAGTTGTCATCAATAAAATAATAATTAAATATATTTAATGATGGGTCTTATTGTAGCATTAAATGAAATAAATTTATTATTATTTTATTAATGACAACTTATTATATTATCAAATTATGTTGTATAGGCCCTATGGGGAGCATTTCCTAGTTCCTTCTTCATATTTCATCCCAGCACGCTATCTTCGCTTCTTGAATCCCCAAAGTCACCAAAACTCAAGAATCTTTTGAAAGGTAAAAAGTTGAATTGCAATTCTTTTACCCTTCTTTTTTTTTTTTTTTTTCATAATCGTAGTCTTAGATCTGAATTGTGAGTGTAATATAGAACAGTTTGGTGTGGTCTCTGTTTCGGTTATTGTTATCGAGCACTAATCATTGTCTTTATTTGTTTCGTGATATTGAAGCATTCCATTCCTATGTATTTTTATGTTTTTTAGCAATCGAGTTGGCGTGGTTTGCTGGAAATCAAAGTTTCCATCTTTTCATATGGTTCTACGCTTATATATATAACTATATATATGCACATTCACATATGTTGAGCTTGTGTTTACTTGTGGAGCAAAACCAATTAGGGTTTTCGATTTTCATCTGAAGCTAGTGATCAGGTCTGTCCCAGTCTCAGTATCTTTCTCTTTCTTTTGTTTAGGTTAATATTAGTATCGAAATCAATTAGAGTTATTTTTTTTTAAAGCTTGCAGGTATTAATTAATGTTGGTTGTATTGAATGTTCAAATTTTGAGTGATTTAAAGAGATAATGCCGACAGGCCAAATCAACTTCTTTGAAATATGTATGTAAAATTTATAGATGGGATATTGATTGTATTAATTTGTGAATTGGTGATGCGTATAGAGTTTTGAAGGACAACTGAGCAATGGCGAACAATTCTTCCAATGGAGATCACCAAACCACAACTAAGCCACCTCCGACCCCATCTCCATTGCGTTTTTCAAAATTCTTTCAGGTACATTTTAATCATGAGAAAATTTTTGATTTCTCATCAAAACCATGTCTATGCTCCTTATATGCTCTTAATTATGTAATTGCAAGGTTACGCCTCAGAGCAGTTACCTGTGTTGTTACTTATCAATTACAAAATACAAATTGCTTGGTTGGAACTTTTGTTGTATTGCGCATGAAAATTGGTACTGTATGCCTGTGTGTTCTACATCGATGTTTGTTGTGGCCATAACTCATGTAGTTGATTTTGGTTAACCATCCAGAAAATTTGTAGACAAGGAGTCATGTACCGTCAGGCTTACCTTAGATAATTCCTGTATAGGTCAACTTGGATGATAGGAATCAGAACTCAGTGTAAGGTAGATTCGGTGTCGTAATCAACCACATCACAAAATTAAGTTGTTTATCTCCTTTAAAACAGAAGGGCATATGAATGATGTCAAGCAGAGTGCTAGTAGAGTACTCTTCTCTTTGGTTGAATGTATAGTTTTAAATCAGGAAGATCATGAGACATCTTGTTTTTTTACGTCTGAAGTATAGAGGATATGCCAACAGTCAGTTTTTTTCTTTGGTTCTATGAGTATTGCTTACTTGAGTGGGGATTTATACTAGTTGTTACTGATGTGGCAATGTTCATGTGGTCTCCACCTCTCGGAACATATGCAATTTGTTGTATTATTATCGTATTTCCTAGCATAACCATACTTGCAATGTTTTATTTTTAGCTGATCCATGTGCTATTCAGTATTTCCTCTCACTTAATGGCAGCCCAATATGAGAATTTTGGTTTCCGGAGGAGCTGGATTTATTGGTTCTCACCTAGTGGACAAACTGATGGAAAATGAAAAGAATGAGGTAATAATGGTTTCCTTATCTTGTCCTAAGTGTTCCATTTTAGTGATTAGGTGCTGTATATATGCAATGTACTTGTGTCACAAGAAGCATGTGGGGTTTGCTGACCTGACAAATAAAAAAAGGACCAGCCAATATTAATCTGTTTAAACATTGCACAAACAAAATGAATACAAAATGAGTATGCTCTTTAATAAGTCATATTTAACAATTTTTTTTTTTTTTTTGGTGTTTATACACAGGTAATTGTTGCGGATAATTACTTCACCGGCTCAAAGGATAATCTTAGGAAATGGATTGGTCATCCAAGATTTGAGCTCATTCGTCATGGTACTTTCTCTTCTTTTTCTCTTTTAATATTATCGACGTGTTCATATCCAGTATCCAGGGGGATTTATCTCCATTCATGTGTTTGTTTCACATGCCATGATATCACTATATGATCTTGGTATCAGTTCCTGATAAAAAAAATGTATATGTGACTAATGATCTTGGTGTCAGCTCCTGACTAAAGATGTGTATGTAACAAGTACCGTAATGAAGTTTTCTGGATTTTAAGGTTTTATTTGTCTTATCCCCATGTTAAACCAAGATAATCAAGTAAAGTTGTGCTCATGATGAGAGGTTTCATGTAAAGGAAATATTGAACATGAATTCAAAATCTGCATTGTCTTTGGCAGTATATGTGTCCTAGTAGTTCTTATGATTTTCTGTCATGATTTCATCAAATATTCTACTTCATCTTGGTTGGTAGTTGCCTAAGATTGGGTGCCTCTAACAAGATTACAATGGACTTGTTTTTTGTTTTAATAATGTTCAGAGGTGTTGATTGGGATGCCTGATTATAGCGTGTTTTGCTTACTGCAGATGTCACGGAGACATTGTTAGTTGAGGTTGATCAGATTTACCATCTTGCGTGCCCCGCTTCTCCAATTTTCTATAAATACAATCCCGTGAAGGTATCTGTAATAGAGCTCATGAAGTTGTGTCATTCTCAATGTGTTACAAGTCAGAAGGTTCACTGTTCTTTGCAACCTGCATATGAAGAATATCTCTTTTGCCATTAAAGTGGATAATCAGTTTGGGTACGGGATATCTATCGGGTCTGCTCATCCCAAATAGATATGATATCTTCCAGATTTTTTCATATAAATGAAGGCCTTTTTTATTCCAGAATAGAATACGAATGAGAGTCCAGTTACTCTCTTTCATCGAAAACAGAACATAATAATATTATTGAATATCTAGAGTCGTATAAGTGAAGATTCATTCAATGAGCAACCTTTATTTCATAGAAATTTTGGGCAATAGAATCTCCTTGCGTAGGGAGGGCCAACCGATCCAACTTTTAGGCATCAAGATAGGTTTCAGGCGTGGATGAAACTTCGTCATGTGACCTTCATTTTTCCCTATCTTGACAAGCATGACTAAATTTTAAACATAAGCATTTTCGTCCTGAATCCTTTCAAAATAATTATGAAGCCACAGTATAGAAGAAAGCCTTTTTAGAGATTCATGTATTTACCTTTTCGATTGACACAAGCTTGCCATGATGATGTAGAGATGTCCTGAAATTTCATGACAGTTTCTGTACATACTGTTCACAAGGTTTCATAGTGCTCGTGTTATTGGTAATAGGCAGAGTCTGGCTGCTATTAAACTTTGACAAGTTTTGTCACTCTGGCCACTTTGATGTCCGCAAGGGAAACACCAGCTTTAGCTGGAGGACGTGTGCAGTGGCAGATACTTTCTTGACAGTCATGGCTTTCCTGCCTTTCTCTTTTCTTATTTCATCTGTCACTTTTAAATTGTCATATTATGTGCCTAAGGATAAACTAGAGTATCTTAACCTGAAAGTAAATTACTTCCACAGACAATAAAGACAAATGTTATTGGTACACTAAACATGCTGGGACTTGCCAAGCGAGTTGGAGCAAGGTGGGGGAGACTTCACTATGCATTAGTCCTTTGACCAGGCATCATTTATCTTGTCACTTCACTCATTCATATCATATTAATGGCATACAGGATTTTGCTTACATCAACATCAGAGGTATATGGCGATCCTCTTGTGCATCCTCAACCTGAGAGCTATTGGGGTAATGTTAACCCAATCGGTAAGTTCATCTCAAGTCTTTGTTTGGTGGAGGTGCATAAGCGAGAGTGTAAGCTGTTTCAATGTCTCATCAATTTCTGTTTCTGAACTCTTCGTTTTTTTTTGGCCATTATAACTTTTAAGCTTATATATCTGCACGGTCTACACTCCAATATTAGAGTTAGATCATGTTGGACATCTCATATGAGTCTCTATACATTATTTATATCAAAGCTTGAGGTCACTGTTTCAAAGTACAAACAAGCAGTATGCATGCCGAATATCAACATCTGTTTTCCCCCCTTGTTACGTGATCTGTGAAAATTTCTATATCTCCGTATATCTAGATTAATGTTTTTTTTTTGTGTAATTACTTCGTAAATTGGCATTTGCAATTTCCTGAGAATATTACGTCAGCAACGAATATATTTTACTGGTTTAATAGGAGTCCGCAGCTGCTATGATGAGGGGAAGCGCGTGGCTGAGACTTTGATGTTTGACTATCATAGGCAGCATGGGATAGGTAACATGTTGCTTTCTTCACTACAAACATGCTCAGGCTAAAGCAAAAATGTTATGATGCATTGACATCACTATTCTTCACCAGAAATACGCATTGCCAGAATCTTCAACACTTATGGACCTCGCATGAATATTGATGATGGGCGTGTCGTTAGCAATTTCATAGCTCAAGCAATTAGGTGAGTCATATAAGTATAGCTACGTGTACGTGATTATCTTCTCTTATACAACTGGAATTAAGCCATCCATTAATATAACTTAGCCCATTCTCTGGGCCTTCAAGAGACTTATGACTGGAACCAAAGTATACGACACTTTATATCTGCTAAGAGTAGGATTATTCTATGATGTATAGCATTAGCAATTTAGCGTGAATGTCTAACAAGGAGCCTTCGGAGGGGGCCATTGTTAGTTTAGCTCATGTCAAGAATAGCTGTTTTGTTGTGACTGTGCTACTATTTTCATCACCATGATTTCTGGCTGAAACAGCTTAACCAAACATCTTTCACCAACTGTTTATGTTATGATCTTTAATGTTTTATTTGTGATTCACACTTTTGTAGGGATGAACCATTGACAGTTCAAGCTCCTGGAACACAGACTCGAAGTTTCTGTTATGTCTCTGACATGGTAGGAAATTATGTACCAACATACCAAATAGACAACATATTTTATTGTGATGCATTGAGTTAGTGATGGCCTATTGCTCAATTTGTTTCATAATGTTAAAGGTTGATGGCCTCATTCGACTCATGGAAGGGGAGCATACTGGGCCAATCAACATTGGGAATCCAGGTTACTTATGAATTCTTACCTAGAAATGCTATGGTGCTGAGACTGAAGCACCAGTATACTTTGTATAGAAAAATGGGTACTAACCTGATTAATCTCTTCTACACTGTAGGTGAATTCACTATGCTTGAACTTGCAGAGACGGTGAAGGAGGTCAGTTACTTCTTTGCTTTATCTCTTATTCTCAACTCTCAACTCTCATTTGCTTCCAATTTTGCTACATAGCAATGAGTAGTGCAGATGACTTATTAGCAGTTCTTTGGAATCTGTGAGAAGTTTTTTTATGATTTTGGCGAAGAACTAAACGGTCAATATAAGTTGATTTTAACAATAATATTTCTGCCAAGTCAAAGTTTTTACTTGATTGTGGGAACTGGGGAACCAATACTGAGCTTTGTATTGACGAGTAAAATATGTTTCTTTATGCAAAGTGAATGGAACAGATGCCATTGTAAACTTCATGAAGAGGGATTGGGCAAGTTTTGTATACAAGTCTTGAATAATAAAGTAGGTGGCGAGCAAAAGTTTCTGATCAAAATGGGCCAAAAACATTTTTGTAATATAACCATGATTGTGTATGCCACATCCAATCATATTTTTAAGAACTCTAGATCTGGACAAAACATGATGCAGGACAACTACATATAAATCTATCTGTTGGTAGGTATGATGTGGAGCTTGATGCAGAACATCAGTAAAACAAACTGTTAAGGGCTGGTATAAGTAATTTTGTGCGGCTAAATTATTGAAGAAATGGGGTTTAGTTGTGTATAATGGTGTCCAGAAACAAAATGGTTTCAAGGTTATAAGTATGAGTAGGAAAATTGCAAGTTCCATGTCTGGCTGTTCGCCAACAAGAGATGGAGTGTGTTAGTTTAGGACTACGGTTTAATTATTGAAGGATGAAGGAATTTGACTAGTCGGATGATGCTTTCAAGGTTGAATAAAGATTAGCGTGGCTGGTTGTGTCCCCAAAAGATTTATATGCAAACAATTACATGGCAGAAGATCATAGTAATCACTCAATTTTAGGATTTCTTTTTTCTTTGAATTTGCTTTTTCTCTAGCCTCTGATGAACATGTCAAGCTCAGGAATGGAAGAACAGTTGTGAATTGGCGACTCAGATGTCTCTTCATTTATGCATACACTACGCTTGAAACTTCGCTTCACTTTGTATTTTGAATTGAAAATGCTTCACAATTTCGACTTTCAGCTTATTAACCCAAAAGTGGAGATCAAAATGGTGGAAAACACGCCCGATGATCCACGACAGAGAAAACCAGACATCACAAAAGCGAAGGAATTGCTAGGATGGGAGCCAAAGATTAAGTTGCGGGATGGTCTTCCTCTCATGGAAGAGGATTTCCGACAGAGGCTCGGAGTTCCCAACAAGAAATGAACCGAAGGCAGTTAAATTCAATTCTCAATTCTGTCTGGGAGGGCTTCAGAGACCCTCTTCTTTTTTCTTTTTCTTTTTTTGCTCCTAGTATGTGTGTTCTTTCATGCATTCATTATTCTTCAAATTTCATCAAGTTGTCTTAGTTAAAATGGTGGTGGTTTATGTCTCTTTCTTCTTCTCCTTGTTCTAATTATGGAAACCAAGAAATTTTCTGATTCTGGAATTTTTTTTTTTTCTGGAGTTTTTTTTCATATCCATTATCTTCAAAAACTTATTTTCCAAAATTAGTTATTTTCAAACTTATTTTTCAAATTCAATCAATTTTTAAAAGACGTTATTCTAAATAACGCTTTCGTAGTTAAAGATGATATTTGAAATGACACTTAAAATGTCATTTGAAATGACGTTTTAATTTAGTGCACTACATTAAAATAACGCATTTGAATGAAAGTTTGGCGCTAATAAATTTGAATCAAAACTTGAATGATCACTCCATTTCAGGTGTAATCAATCCAAACTTCCCACTTCTGCATTCTATGTTGGAGGCCTAGTGGCGGCCTACCGTGGTGGGGTGGGGTGGGGGGGGGGGGGGGGAGCTTGCTGACTAGGGTTGGCAGCTAAATTCAGTCTTCGAAACCCCATAACATAAGAAAGTCGTGGAGTGCATAAGCCCCTTTAGAGATAGGGGCTACTTTCTTGTGGTAGTAATTGCGAATGAGCAAGTAGGGGGCGGCAACTAAAGAGGTAGCGAGACTGACCTCAAAGGTATTTGACTCTTATTCCGGCATTTGAATAAATCCGCTATTACTTACTGCTTTTTAGGGCTTTTTGCAAAGAATGGTTAGGACAGAGCATAGCCCCTTGGAAGGAGGACTCTCTAGAGGAGTCGAGTTCAAGGCATCAATAGTCGTCATACAATATGAACATGTTTAATGTATCGAAAAATAAAAAACAGGTGCTTAAAACCACATGAAAATATATGTATGAATTTGTCCGAAATCATAAATGTTTCATTTATAATTTCACTTTTTTTTAATTTAGAATTCAACTCTCAATTTAAGGGCACATATACCACGAGTTATTCAAGACAAAAGAAATAACAAAATGAAGCCATCAATGATTCAAGGATGTAGCAGAGATAAAAATTTATTAGGAAATTTGGAGGTCGATCTCCTTTGTGGACTTATTTGGTGATAAGTCTATTAAGAAAACTTATTTAATATTAAATTTATTTTGATCACCATTATCCAAAATACCCATAGTAATTATGTATTTAAAAATTAATAACTCCTAAATTTTAGAAGTTTGAGTAACATTAAAATTCTCTCTCTCTCATATTTATCTATATCAATATATAGAATAGAACTATTTATTTCTCTCAATATATATATATATAGTACCATTAAAAAAAATAGTGACACTTAAATACAAAAAATAGTATCATTTAAATATAAAAAAATATTACCATTTAAACACAAAAAAAGTAATAACATTTAAACAAAAATAAAAAACAAACAAATAATAATATTGAGTATTAATATTTGAAAAAATAACAGTAGTAACATGTTCAATAAAAACAGTAACATGAACAATAATATGGTAAAAAAATTTGGATATATATATATATATAGAGAGAGAGAGAGAGAGTATCAGTTGTTCTTTGAATTTGAATTTGAATTTCAAATTTATGTAAAAAACATTATTGGCATATCTTCATTGATAGTGAATCAAGGAATAATAATTCCCAAATTAGGAAACTAATTTAAAGTTGCTTTTAAGGAAGGGTATTTTGGAATTTTTAAAAAATAATGGACTTAACTACTTATTAGTAAGATTAAAAATATACTTATCTCCAAATAAACTTTCTTGACGAACTAAACTCATTATAAATCCCTTAAGGAAGATTCAGCCCCAATTTTCACAAATCTATTTTTATTGGTATTTTACTACATTCATTTTAATGCATACAAATATAAAAATAATATATTTTTATTGCTATTGATTTCAATAATATACTTATATATTGTCAGGTTTTGAGGAAAGGACCATACCCTCGAGAAGAAAGGGGAAAAAAAAAAAACAAACACTACTTGAAAAATACACAAAAAAATACAAAAGAAAACTCCATCCAATAAAACTTCAAAATTTTCTCACTACACTAGTATCCCAATCCAAGAAAGATACTCAAATGTTTGCAGTCACTAGTAAGAGCATCTCCAATTAACTATTTACTCTCACTCAATTCTTTATTTTAGAGAGTTAATCACCAAAGTTTCAATTGACTCTTAATTCAAAATAGCTAAACTAAAAAACTTTATTTGACTCTTTACATTTGAAGAACTCAGCTCATTCTCTATTCAATTTTTTTCAAAAGGTATCTCTATTTTATTTTTAATGAATAAAAAAATGACAAATATATTCTTCATTAAATATTATTGACTATAAAATTATTTTTCTATTAAAATCAAGAGTCTATTGACGTTGTTTAAGATATTTCACTCCCTATTTCAAAATTTTATCAAAAATGCTCTTTATTTTAAAAAAAAATATTTTGTCTAAAATAGAGAGTACTATTAAAAATACTCTAAGTCCACAACAAAACCAGAAGGGTTTTTAACTTTCGGAGGTGTAGAAGAGCTTGCAAGCTCACCCATCACAAATCCAATTAGATAATTAAAGGCACATTCCTATGCCTCTCTTAAATTGAGGACATTTCTCAATTATGTAGGATGCTCTTGGTTATTGAATCAACACAAAACATAGATGACCTATCAACAAAAGTATTCCATTTATTCAAAAGCCCAAACAATGGCTAGCAATCTAAAAAATATAGTACTTAAAAAAGTATCATTCCATTTGTTATTACAAACGATGAAATCAGTGCGAGCAAGCAAGCATCCCTTCCTTCCATGAGTCCACCTCTGGCAACACAACCAACATGGCTTGCAAGAATTCACCTATATAACATACATGGGAAGCGTCAAATCATAAGTTCAAGAAATTACATCACACACACACACTTGATGTTGATGAATTTTTGAAACTTTTTAGGCACACAAGAAATTTATTTAATAACATTTTTGGCCCTTAAAGTATGTATTTTTTTATCAATTTAGTCCTCATTGTATCATTTCGTCAAAAATTTAACAGTCCGTGACCAAAATGACACGATTTGAATATTTTAAGAACCAAACTGACAAAACTAAACAAGAAGTGAGGACTAAACTGAGTTCTTCAAATGTATTATTAACCCAAAAACTTATTCAAAGGGGGAAAAAACTGATGAGGGGCTATACAACCAGAACAAGCAAGTTTAAAATCTTATTCAAACATACACATTGGTCATTTCAAAAAATATTTCCGAATGGGTATGAACACTATAAGATCTGTAGATAACTATACTCAGATTCTTTCAAGATAAACATTCATTGGATGCTATAGCTTACTTGGGCTGCCAGCCAATTTTGGGACTTAACAGGTTGTTCACTAGAACAAATATATACCCAAGTCCCTATACACTATTTTGTGGACTTTATGATTTAGATTCCCTAGGAGTTGGTGCTTTGCAAAACCTGCAAAGAATCACCACCTCCTCCCAAAGAGAGTGCAAGGATTAACAAAGGGTGTCTAAATCTCCCAAATCTAAGAACTCAACAAAGGGAGTGAGAATATCCCAAATCCAAGATCGGAACAAAAACTAGAACGTGTTATGCCAAAGTCAAACTAATACCATGTACCATGAGGAAATGATATCCGAAATTTTCTTAGGATATGAAATAAAAGTCCTAATTATTTTTCCCATGGACTTGGAATTCACACAAAATCCGAGCTATTGGCAGCCCTAAAACCTCCACCCTACTTGAAGGAAAGGGGTGGGAGACGGGAACATAGACAATGGCATACATAGATTCAAATTTCAGTCACCAGATAGCAGATACTTCAAAAGCCCCTAGAAAGCATATTTGGATTGTGGACACTCCAATTCAATGAATATTCACTTTACGTTCTTCTTGTATAGACTACAATATGCTTATGCCCACTTCTTCTTATACACCTTTAGCAGCAAATCTCTTACTCTTCTGAAGGCCACAACTCGGCCAGGAGAATAAAAAATTGGTAAAAGAACTAAACTAACAAGAACAGATCTATTGTTAGCAAAGTGCAAGCAGTGGTGTTGCTTGAGGACTTCCCCAAACAAGGGGTTGATTAGAGTTTTTTTTTTTTTTAAAGTCTAGGGTAAAAAGTAGTAAAATATGAATAATTTTAGACCATCTAAATCATAGGCCCCCAACACATTACTAGCTTCAGAGAGATATTAAACCGAGAGAGAGATTTTTTGTGATGACATTGTACCAAAAAGAAATAAATAAAATTCGCACTTGTTACACACAATCACAGATCGCCCAGAGGGCCGAATCACATGGAAGCCTACTCGATTTCGGCCACGAGCTTCTTGAGATGTAATGAAAAACTAATAAACGTTGAATTATGCGTGACTGACAGTGTAATTTGAAAAAAGGCCATAGAAATTTCATAATGCATGTTGTTCATCAAATTTTATTAATCGAGTTGATAAAATTAAGATGGCTTCTTTTAGGTAGGATTGCACTAAAGAATTTTCTTTTTTGTTTGATGGGTGAGTGGGTTTGATGGGTGAGTGGGGGAGGACAATTGCAGGTAAACAAAGCTTTAATTTTCTACATTCATTCCAGCAACATTCGTTGAATAATAACGTATATATGCAATTTATATTTACTCTCCACATTAAACCACATTTTTCTCACTTTATATTAGAGATAATTTATCCACCGTACTTGAAAATTTGATAGCTAGAGAAGCATTCTCACAAGGGTGCAATTAGTGCGAGACACTCGTCAATCAAAAGTCAAACTGGCTTGGGGAATGACGTAATTAAACTATATTTATGGATAATAGCTTTATGGGCAGCAGCTGTGGTGGCTTAGGGATGGTGGGTTGGGGAAGGAGGTAATAAAAGCTTGTTTATGGACAATAGCTGTGGTGGGAATCGTGATAATTGCCAAGAACGTACTGGGAAAAATAGAGGTGCACATGCCCAAGAGCTTCGTCTCTGTGAAAGCTACTTTTAATTCACCATCCGTATAAGAGTTAATTTGCATGACATTGACATTAATCAAATGGTTGTTCCAACTTATCTTATAATAGGTATCATCTAAACACCAAGATAGTGATATAATGAATAATATAAAAATTTATTGAGTCTTTCTTAGCTCTCTTGATTGCAAATTAGAAAATATCAAAATTCTCAATATGAGACCCATGAAAGACTCAAAAAGTGTAATCTCCCCTTCTGCAATACAATACTTTCATTCTTTCTTGTGAAATACACTTGCATATGAGACTCACCCTAGTGTTGTCTAGAATGTACTTTAAAGAAGACTCAAAGTTCTCCGGAACCTCCACTCTAGAGTTCTCCGAATCCTTCTAGAAGCGGGCCTTGAGGCTTCTATGTAATTCAGCCCACTACGCAATTTGTGATTGTGTGTAATAAGCACAAGTTTTATTTCTCTTTATTTTTCGTAAAATGTCATCACAAAGCTAGTAATGTGTTGGGGGTGGTCTAAAATCATTCATATTTTACTACTTTTTACCTAATTTTTTTTTTTTTAACTGAGTTGTGATTTGGCTTAGAGGTTTACAAAACCAACACCTTGTTTGTGAGAAAATATTCAATGCAACGGTGATACGATGTCAGTATTGATGACATGGTATTACCAACCAATAATAAACTCCAAATAGACAAAGTGAACTCCACTTGGATAATTTTTGGCTTACATGAAAGAAGAGTGGTTATATAGACAGATAATTATTGACTTGTGTACGGTCCGTTTTCCTATTTTTTTTACACATTATGGCTGGTGATATCACCGTTGCAATTAATATTTTTTCCTTGTTTGGGGAAGTCCTCAAGCAAAACCACCGCTTGCACTTTACTAACCTGTTAAATGTAATGCAACTATGCAAGTCATTGTTATAACTTAGACTTATGTTAACCCTTATTGACCTCTGTTATAACTCAGCACGTCTAGTTTAGTTCTTTTACCAATTTTCTGTTCTCCTGGTTAACCTGTGGCCTTCGGAAAAATAAGAGATTTGCTGCTAAAGGTGTACAAAAAGTGAGCATAAGCATATTGTCTAGGATCAAACACTTAAAACACGATATACAACACATTAAAAAATTAGGTTTTAGATCACAAATTATATCATTAAGATACAAACTATGGATTTAGGGCAGCTTAGGGGTGTACCTCTTGTGCCTCTGGACGAAGGGCGAGTTCTTCGCATCTTCCTCTGCACATTGGCAACCGTAAAAAAGATCAAAAAAAGTTGTTCAAATCTTAACAAATTATACATGATCTAAATACATATGCATCTATACGTAGAGAGAGAGAGAGAATACCAGTGAGGCCAAGGGAAAGCTTGGTGATGATGGTGCCGGTGATGGCAAAGCCGACTAGGAACGGCCAGTTACGTTTCCATTCCCTCCTGAAGAAAACGGGCCATGGATCGAATTTCCTCATTTTCCTATGCTTACTCTCTCTCTCTCTCTCTCTCTCTCTATAGTTGTTCTCTCCGCAGCGTCACTGGTCTCCGATTTGGGGAATCTATTACCAAATGACGGCAATATTTAAACTTAAATATCAATCCACCGCCGTTTTAAATTTATTTATCAAATTACGGCTGTTTTGAAAACGGATGTGCGAAATCCGATTTCATTTAAAAGCAGAATCCGTAAAAACGACTTCAGTGTAAAAGCGGACTTACCAAATCCGACTTCATTGTAAAAAACAGACTTACCACATCCGACTTCAGTGTAAAACGGACTTATGAAATCCGCTTTTAACAGACCCAATTTTAATAGGAGTATTTCATAAAAACGGTTTCATTAGAAAGCGGATGTCTTGATCACGCTTTCTAATGAAAGCGTATTTCATAAAAACGCTTTCATTAGAAAGCGTGATCAGAAAATTCGCTTTCAGTTGTTCAATGCAAACTGTCCAAAAAATGTTTAAAATTAAAAAATTAATTTATTCACCCCGAACCCCCCCGGGCGCTATCACAATTTTATTCCCACCTTTATTAAACAAAAAATAATAAAAATATTTATTTTTAATTTTAAAAAATACTAGTCATCGTACCCCTCTCCATCCCACACAAATAAAACTTTAAATCCTAAACATTTAAAAATCGTACCCGCTGAAACCATTATTATCCAAAAAAGAGAATAGCAATCGTCCCCCCCAATCCCAACCAACAAACCCTAAAGTAGGGGAAAAAAGATTTTATTTCTTTTGTGATAAAAAATAGTACAAAAAAACATTAAAAAATGAAGAGACGTATGCCTTTTGATGAAATATATGAATAAGATTTTATTTTAAACGTCATAATACAGACATAGTAGTAAAAATAGTTCTAATGACGATCATATTTCCAACATCATAGTGGGTTGCCATGTAAGCAAAGAGTAGCAGGGAGAAATTTTGTACAATGATCATCATCACTTGATTCTTCAAAATCAGAAAGTTCATTGTCAGAAGCTAAGGATTGATCGAAAAGTATTGCATTAATAGGCTCTACAGGGTCAGAATGTTCATTCTTTGCCTTTGTAATAAGGTGGAATCGATTTAGACGTCGCTCCATCTGATCATTCTCAAGAGCTAGTGTTGCAATGATATCTTGGTAGTTATCCGTGCACCATTCCACATACATTTCAGCTGAACGTGCCTGTGACACTCGTAATCCATGTCAACGACAATATACTTCAAGCTCGCAACGCTTAAAATAAGATTTCAACCAACTTGGTCCCGGTAGATGGTAATAAAACTCTAGAAGCGGGACAAAAGTTGCATATCCAATCATCACATAACCGACTTCGGTGAAAAGGTTATGAATGTTGAGTGGCTCATTCTTAAAGGAACGTAAATTGTCATACCATGTTACACTAGTTGGATCTGTGTAATTACCGGGTTCTGGTGAATTGAATGAAGAAAATGTTTCATGATGGCAGTGGTTGGTTGAGAAAGAGTCATCGTTAGGTTTGCTAGAAGACCCATTTGGTGATGTTGACATTATAGTGTACGTATGGTTTACACTGCTGTTTAGTAGCTGTATTTATACAGGAACATAACTTATTTTAATATTACTTTCATTGAACTGAGTAATAAAATATTGCAGTGAAGATACAGTGACAAGTGAACAATGATAGTGACTAGACACTGATACAGTCTTGTGATAAAACACATCACTGATGACATAACACAGACAACTTTGTAGAAACAGTCTTGTGTTAAATCACTACGACCACTTACACCCGGAATGATGTGTTGCGTGTAGTGATTAGACAAATCAGAAGTGTTGCATGAATTGTCAAATCATAATATTTAAAAAAAATGTAGCCATAGTTGGTTAAACAGTTACCACGACTACCATTAGAATATCACTATAAATTGATTGTGTATGTTCCTCTGTTACCATACTTATCAACTTCAATCATGAGTTATAGTCCACGCTCAGTGTTTGACACTATGGGCTATCATTGGGCGTTAGAGGATGAATTCTTTTATCCTCTAAATCCTCTTTTACGTTTTTCACAGAGGTCAGTGAATAGAATGAGGGAGGAATGGCAATATCGTTTGAATGAGAGAGAAGTTCTAAGTGAAGATTTACGCATTTGTAACATACGGAGGCCGCGACAAATTGCCATCAATATGCCTATTCAAACACCACAGGAGTTGGAAGGTGCATTGTGGCGTATTCGTGCTGAAAACAACCGTATGACAATACGGCAAATTCGGTACAACCTCTGCCGAATTGCAGGGGACCGTGCTACAGAAGGTTTACGTGATGAAGCACGTTTGTGCCTCCAGTTGTCTACAGAAGGAGAAAGTGTTTCTGACGTTGAAATGTCGGACAAAGAAACTTTCCCTTGATCAATAAATATTTACGCATATGTTGGTTTGTCCTTCAGGGGTTGTAATAGGTATCTAAGTTGTTTGTTATAATAAGGGTTAGTAGTTATCGACTATTATGTTGTTGTAGTTTCTATCTGTATTGTCATTATGCAGGGGTAAAATATAATGTACCGTTTACTGTCTTATTTTATCTTAATCATTGAAGTAGAGAACACTCCTAAACATAACAATGCATATAATATAAAGAAAAATCATATATATTTCTATACAAAAGAACTCACACGTTGAATAAAGTATTATGTTAAGTACTAACTTTAAACATGACGAATTTTAAAAAAAATTGGCATAGTTTCCCTTAAAACTTTGTCATACCAAAATTTTTTTTGCCTTGTATGCACAATATCAAAACAACAACAATCACAACAACACAAACATAATGACATATCCACCACAACTACCTCCACCAACACCCAACCACAACATCACAAACACCATACCACTACACCAACAACAATACATAGAAACTACTCTATAATATACATGTGAAAATAAATGTCAAAAAATGATATAATAGGACTACACTAAGTGCCACATGACGACTTCTTCCTGAGCCGTTTGGGACGCCTATCCTCTAACTGTGCGGGCTCTCCATCCATCACCTGTGAATCCTGATCTCCGACTGACATACTATCACCGCCTCTGGCTGCACCTCTGCCTCGACCACCTCGTACTCTACCACCGCGGCCTCTAACACCTCCCAATCTGCCACCTCGACCTCGACCTCGACCTCGACCTCGACCTCGACCTCGACCTCGACCTCGACCTCGACCTCGACCTCGACCTCGACCTCGACCTCGACCTCGACCTCGACCTCGACCTCGACCTCGACCTCGACCTCGACCTCGACCTCGACCTCGACCTCGACCTCGACCTCGACCTCGACCTCGACCTCGACCTCGACCTCGACCTCGACCTCGACCTCGACCTCGACCACGACCTCGAACTAATGAAATTAAATGAGCAAGTGGAGTCATAGCACGCTGATGTGACCTATGTACTCCTGCAGGCGTCGATGCCAGTGATGTACCATGACCCTGCGTGACCTCAACTGCTGCCGGTGAAATCTGAACATCTATCTGAGGTGACGTCATCGATGCATCGTGACATATAAGGTGGTTGGGCAATATGACTCCTGAACTAGCTGAAGTGTATGTGCCTGGTCCTGGCATGGGGGAAACATGCTCTACGGGGTACTCAGATGGTATGGGGGTCTTGGTCAATGGTGGTGAATGGGGTGTAGTATGTGCTGATGTATGGTGGAGACTCGAGGTGTGTGGTGTATCTGCACGTAGTACAGACGGTGTATGTGGACACTGCGGGCCACTAGGTCCTGCTGTAGACTCTGCTACTGTGTCGACACCGGCATCTACCTGAATACCAGGTCGGTGACGCGGAGGTCTCTGTCGTCGTATAACAATACCATGAGGCCGCATAGGTACATCAGGCGATGGACGCGGTGCAGTATGTGGTATATGCAAAGGCTCTGCGTGGATGGTACGATTGAGCCGATGGTCCTGTCGAACCGCCTCGAGGGAAGTATAGGTATGAGATAGTGCGCCCTGCAGTGCCTGTGTATGTGCTGCGTCAGTACCATCATCAAGGGCATCATGTGCAATCTGGTGAATCTGAACTAGTGTATGCTCCTGTAAAAGTAAACAACACAAACATTAGGATAAAATAAATTATGTATTAGGTAAATGATCATGATTATAATTGACTAATGCAGTTAGATATAATTTACCAATATCTCGACTATGCTACCCATCGGCTGGAATCCGATATGCGGAGTATCTACTGGAGGTCCGATCAATCGTCGAGTGATACAGCCGTACCACACCATGTATGCACGATAACTAATATCAGTCACGGCTGAATGTGCCTCTCCAGCGATAAGATGATCTCGTCAGTGGGTCCAGACATGTACAGAATCTTGATGCACAATACTCCAGTCATAACCACCTCTGCCGCGTCGATCTGTGGCATGAAGAGCAGTCCTAGTGTCGCATGCCTGAGGGATACCCTGTGTAAAATCGAACTGGCGCATGACACGATCAGGAAAATGTCACTCTATTATTGCAAAGCATATGAGTGGGGCACGCGTCATCCATAAGTCGCTCCCAATAGTGCAATATGCCGGTAAGTCTGCTATGACAGCTACAGTATATGTCATCCACACCATCTACAACAAAACAAATAGGGGCATATGTAACATGTAACAGTGTCTTTTCGTTTCAAATGATAATATAGCCTATGTTTGTGGATATTTTGAACCTGTTCATCGCGCATCTAGTCTAGCTGATCTCTATAATGTCTGAGGACGTGTCTGGGGCTGTGTATATACAATGTCATACGCACATTCCACCTGCAATATAGATAATAACTCATTTCCCTCATTGGTGAAAAATTACATTACTAATGGGCAACTATTACTTCATCGTTACACATCTGCACCCCAACGGACCCCTAGGTAAAGGATCATGATGGTCAGGCAACTCCTCCGCAGCAACAGGAACCTCTGCACCAATCCCTGCATCAGGTCCCTCAGGCACGTGAAACACATCAGGTATATCTGCGGCTGTTGCTTGATGAGGAAGTACTCTCTCAGGACGGATATGTATAAGTCGATCCCATGCGCACAACTATTTGGTAATATAATGTTATATTAATATTTATCGTACCTTCAATGAAACTTAACTTATAAATACCATATAAATGACTGATTACCTGTAATATAACTAGTGGGCCTCCAATATCAGAGGCGTCTGGGGCAGTGGC
The DNA here is from genome assembly GCA_951799425.1 of Ilex aquifolium. Classification (NCBI taxonomy): domain Eukaryota; kingdom Viridiplantae; phylum Streptophyta; class Magnoliopsida; order Aquifoliales; family Aquifoliaceae; genus Ilex; species Ilex aquifolium. The sequence goes on from OX637409.1 coordinate 18,455,375, forward strand.
GCGACATATCTCACGGTACAAGCACACTAGTGCTGCACTACCCCAACTCAATCTCCCTGAACCATCTAAGTCCTCAAGATGCTGTAAGTACATAAGACCAACCTTGTTCTGTGAATTGTCTGGGAAAATATAAGCCCCGATGAGAAGCAAAATGTATGCATGGGCATATCGATCAATGGTGATGGCATCAGCATCATCTCGAAGAGGCTCAGCAAATATAGCAGCCAGAGTGGTCATCTTAAGTCGAGATCCAGAGAAAGCAGTCTCTGGTGGTCTAATACCTAGATGGTGGTCACAGTAATCCTGCCACTCCAGCACTGTACGATGCGTGTCTACCCCAGTCACTACATCACTATCAATGGAAAATCCAGCAAGTAGTGCAATGTCCTGCAATGTAATCGTCACCTCGCCAATGGGCAAATGAAATGTATGTGTCTCAACCCTCCATTGCTCCACTAGCGCAGTGACTAAATGGTGGTCCAACTTGATAAACTCAATACTATGTATCCCATAAAAACAGGCAGTCATAACACGACTCAATTCCCTATCATCAGGACGTCGCAGTCGACGCATACTCGCCTCAGCCCGACAACACTTCAATGGTGATAATTCCTTTAATAATTACATAAAGTCAATCAAGTTTGAATATGTGTGTTTTATGGATTGAAATTATATGTAGTGTAGTTAGAAAATTTCGTGTATGTCCATCCTATATCTGTGTGAACCTATGTCGTGCCTGCAAGTATAATACTGCTGGGTCAATAGGTCCCGGGTGCACTAAGTCACGCGCCTGCTGACGCTCTATACCTTAATTCCTTTAAATTACATTGTAGTAAGATATTGTCAATACAACTGTTGACAAACATTACATACACTGATTACATAGACATAAAAGAATATGTCACAACATAGAACAATATAAGCAGCTGATATTTAATACATTATGTAATACATTTAAGTGCAACAAACTACCACACATATTGATTCGTAAGCAAGTTTACATTTTTAATTCTTCACTAGACATATAATCATCTGATTTGTATTGCTCATTATTTAACACATTATTACGCTCTACATCTGATAAGTCTCGTCCATATGCATTTTTGACCATGTCTGTAGCAAGTTGAACCATATAATATCGCTACCTACGAACCAACATTCGATTATTCTCATTGCGAACTTGAGTAACTGCTACTTCGTAATCTTGTTTGTTCCTCCTTTGCATCATTAGAGATATTCGGCGTGGCACCGGTATTCCAAGTACTCTTAAGTCACTGCTTAAAGCGTTAGATTCAGCATAACGAAACGCCCATTCTCGTCTTACTCCAGCATAATACTCTTTTGGGTCAGTAAATTTCTCTGTTTTGTAATTTCACAGTAATCTGTACATACACAATCACACAATAATCACACATATATTGCTGTGATGCAGTTGAAAATAAATTTCTGAATAAAATTATACCTTCACACAGTAATCTTCTGAAGTAAGGATGCAGTTCAAACTACTCGTAGAATTAATGGGGATTCAAAATTGAAACAAATTGGGGATTTTCGGAATCACACAACAATTGGGCAATGAGGATTGCAAAATTTGTACTAACACTTGGGGATTAGGCAATGGGGAAATTCAACATTCATGGGGATTGGGCAATGGGGAAATTTTGCAGTTACACTTGGGTTTTTCCTGAATTACAGACTCAATGTAGCGTACCAGGTTAAATAGAAGCTTTGTGTTCAACACGTGAACCGTTGTCTTCTCCTTGATTCAGACCTAGTGATTAACCCTAATTAATGCATAATTTAATTAGGGTTAATAGGACAATTGTGTTAGTTAAACTAGTCAAAATAAGTCAAATTAGGGTTAATATGTAAATTAATGATAATGCATTAATTGTTGTTCTTTTCAGGATTTCTTTGTGTCAAAGCTACAAATTACTGGGGAGCCAATTATTAAAACATAGGGTGTCAATTATTAAAGCTCAAAACAAAGGGAGATCAAAGTGTAAATCAAGATCTTCTTGATATTTGTAAATGACATCTTTTAGAATATACTAAGGGCATCTTCTTGATATTTGTAAAGGGCATCTTTTAGGATATACTAAGGGCATCTTCTTGATATTTGTAAATGACATCTTTTAGGATATACTAAGGGCATCTTTTGGATGCCTATAAATACCACCCCTTGGGGCTTGTAAATATAATTTTTTCTTTCTTGTATCATCTTTCTTATAAAGAGTATCATTTGGTAGTGGAAAACCCTCCAAACGTCTTGATTGCTTTCTTGTTATTACTTTCTTGCATTATTGCTTTCTTTACTTTCTTGTATTATTGTTTTCTTTACTTTCTTGTATTATTGTTTTCTTTACTTTCTTGTATTATTGCTTTCTTTACTTTCTTGTATTATTGATTTGTTTACTTTCTTGTATTATTGCTTTCTTTTACTTCCATTGTTGAGCTTCCTTCTTCCCTTAGAGGAGTGAAACTTTTCCACTTTTCTAGAGCTTTAACAAAGCCGTGAAGGGTAGAATGTGATTCACTCATTCTTTGTCGAAGATCGGCTCCTTGTGTAATATATTTTTACCTTGTAATTCTTCTACTTGGAGGGATGAGCATCACTTACTTTTCTAGCTTTATCAAAGCAATGAAGAGTGAGTAGTTTCTCATTCACTTTTTAGCAAGAGGTGATGTACATGAATAAATTATCCGGAAGTTATATTGATGCATTTCGTTTATGCTTAGCTCCAATCTTCATTTCTTCATAATGTCTTTTCATTACATTGTTGTCTTTACCTTAAGCATGAGTAGCTAAATCTTTAAGTTGGCTAATCCAAGGGAGACCTCCTCTTGGGCATGCCATTTTAACTCATCTGCTTTCCTCCCCTCGGTGTACGATGGTTCGGTTTAACTGGGTTGAGAGAGGACATGGTGTGAGTCTTTGATATCCCGTAGACTTGTCACGGGTTATGCTTAGATCGTCACTTCCATCTCGTCCCTCGCTTCCCACGAATCAATCGTTCATCTATGCACCATTGGAGGAAGGGTTTGAGTCGACTTGACATTCCCATTGGAGTGAAACATTTTGATTAGCCAACACTTGTTTCCCATTTCAATTTCATCACAACACCAATCACAAACCAACTTCAAACAAAAAAAAAAGATTTTACACTTTTCTTTCACTAAAAATTACCTTCTACACGATTCACCTCCTTCCTTGAGGAAACGACCTTGGAATACAGTTCCAAGTAAAACACGACACACAAAAGTCTTCTTGCGCTTGGGAAGTATTTTTGTTCACACACACACACACACACATTTCATTGATTCCACCATTCCGTTACCATTTCTTTTGACATCATTCCAAGAGAGAGTGACACTCCCCTCCACACATAGCAGTAGTATTTGCTTTAGATAAATTCCGCTCTTACATCATAGGTTCACCTATTGTTGTCTTTACTGATCATTCTGCTTTGAAGTATTTGTTGTCTAGGCAGGATGCTAAACCAAGACTCATTAGGTGGATACTCCTCCTACAAGAATTCAACTTGACGATCAAGGACAAGAAAGGAGTTGAGAACGTGGTAGCAGATCATTTATCCCGGCTTGTGGTGCAAGAGGCCGATGAACACATTCATATCCCTGACTTTTTCCCTGACGAACAATTGCTTTCAATTCATTCTGTGTGTCCTTGGTATGCTGATATATGTAACTATCTTGCAACATGACAGATACCACCGTAGTGGAGCCCAGAGGATCGAAGACGATTTATGGCAGATGTGAAGTACTTTTACTTCGACAACCCGTACCTGTTCAAGTACTGTCCTGACCAAGTCATGAGGAGATGCGTACCTGAGAATGAACAGCGGGACGTCCTGACATTTTGCCATTCACAAGCATGCGGTGGCCATTTCTCTGCGAAAAAGACTTCAGCTAAAATTCTTCAATCAGGTTTTTATTGGCCCTCTCTTATAAAAGACTGTGTTTCATTTTGCAAAGAATGTGATAGATGCCAGCGCTTGGGTAGTGTGACCCGAAGAAATATGATGTCCCTTTCCCCTGTGCTTGTCATAGAAATATTCGACTGTTGGGGCATCGACTTCATGGATCCTTTCCCTATGTCATTTGGTTATCTCTACATTCTACTGGCAGTGGACTATGTATCCAAGTGGGTGGAGGCTATCCCGACCAAGACTAATGACCACCAGGTTGTAGTCAAGTTCCTCAAAGAGAACATTTTTTCGAGGTTTGGGATGCCTCGTGCGATAATAAGTGATGGTGGTTCACACTTCTATAATAGGCCAATTGCATCTTTAATGTTTAAATATGGCGTTACACACAAAGTATCCACTGCATACCACCCACAAACCAATGGCCAAGCCGAATTGGCCAATAGGGAGATCAAAAATATTTTAGAAAAGACGGTTAACCCAAACAGGAAGGATTGGTCCGAGAGACTGATTGATGCTTTATGGGCCTATCGCACCGCCTACAAGACTGTATTAGGCATGTCTTCCTATCGGCTTGTCTTTGGAAAGGCTTGCCACTTGCCGGTCGAAATGGAACATAAGGCCTATTGGGCCATTAAGACTTTGAACTTCAACCTAAGGATGGCTGGAGAGCAAAGAAAGTTAGAGTTGAATGAATTAGAGGAGATTAGAAGAGAGGCGTATGAAAGCTCCAAAATCTCAAAAGAACGGACCAAAATCTTTCATGACAAATCCATTGTGAAGAAATCATTTGAGTCCGGGCAAAAAGTGCTTTTATACAATTCTCGTCTATCCATTTTCCAAGGAAAACTTCGATCTCGTTGGGATGGCCCCTATCTTGTTAAGGTGGCCTACCCCAACGGAGCTTTGGATGTCACAAACCCCGACAATGGCCAGACATTCAAGGTCAATGGCCAAAGGCTTAAGCCATTCTTTGAGGGTTTTGAAGGACAGATGGTGGAGGAGGATTTAATTGATCCGGTGTATCCGAAATTGGTGAATGAGTAGCTAGTGTTTATGTTTTTTAGTGTACAGTTGCTTTTATTTATTTATGTTATTTTTATGTCACTTATTTTCTTTGGTTATATAGTATTGTTTTTCTGAGTTTCAGATATTGGTGCTTTTATCGAAGTTAAATTGCAAGGTGTTTTCTAACCCTACTCATTTTTTTACTGTCCTTCATTGAATATCTTACCTTGTTGTTTCACTGAGGACAATACATAATTCAAGTTGGGGGGTGAGGAGCACTATTTGTATCTTAAACCAATGTTTGTGGGAATATTCTGCGCGAATATTCACGCCTGCCGACACTCGCTTTCAAATATTCCCACAAACATTGGTTTAAGATGCAAATAGTGCTCCTCACCCCCCAACTTGAATCATGTATTGTCCTCAGTGAAACAACAAGGTAAGATATTCAATGAAGGACAGTAAAAAAATGAGTAGGGTTAGAAAACACCTTGCAATTTAGCTTCGATAAAAGCACCAATATCTGAAACTCAGAAAAATAATACTATATAACCAAAGAAAGTAAGTGACATAAAAATAACATAAATAAATAAAAGCAATTGTACACTAAAAAGCAACACTAGCTACTCCTTCACCAAATTCGGATACACCGGATCAATTAAATCCTCCTCCACCATCTGTCCTTCAAAACCCTCAAAGAATGGCTTAAGCCTTTGGCCATTGACCTTGAATGTCTGGCCATTGTCGGGGTTTGTGACATCCACAACTCCGTTGGGGTAGACCACCTTGATAAGATAGAGGCCATCCCAACGGGATCGAAGTTTACCTTGGAAAATGGATAGACGAGAATTGTATAAAAGCACTTTTTGCCCGGACTCAAATGATTTCCTCACAATGGATTTGTCATGAAAGATTTTGGTCCGTTCTTTTGAGATTTTGGAGCTTTCATACGCCTCTCTTCTAATCTCCTCTAATTCATTCAACTCTAACTTTCTTTGCTCTCCAGCCATCCTTAGGTTGAAGTTCAAAGTCTTAATGGCCCAATAGGCCTTATGTTCCATTTCGACCGGCAAGTGGCAAGCCTTTCCAAAGACAAGCCGATAGGGAGACATGCCTAATACAGTCTTGTAGGCGGTGCGGTAGGCCCATAAAACATCAATCAGTCTCTCGGACCAATCCTTCATGTTTGGGTTAACCGTCTTTTCTAAAATATTTTTGATCTCCCTATTGGCCAATTCGGCTTGGCCATTGGTTTGTGGGTGGTATGCAGTGGATACTTTGTGTGTAACGCCATATTTGAATATTAAAGATGCAATTGACCTATTACAGAAATCTGACCCACCATCACTTATTATCGCACGAGGCATCCCAAACCTCGAAAAAATGTTCTCTTTGAGGAACTTGACTACAACCCGGTGGTCATTAGTCTTGGTCGGGATAGCCTCCACCCACTTGGATACATAGTCCACTGTCAGTAGAATGTAGAGATAACCAAATGACATAGGGAAAGGATCCATGAAGTCGATGCCCCAACAGTCGAATATTTCTATGACAAGCACAGGGGAAAGGGACATCATGTTTCTTCGGGTCACACTACCCAAGCGCTGGCATCTATTACTTTCTTTGCAAAATGAAACACAGTCTTTTATAAGAGAGGGCCAATAAAAACCTGATTGAAGAATTTTAGCTGAAGTCTTTTTCGCAGAGAAATGGCCACCGCATGCTTGTGAATGACAAAATGCCAGGACGTCCCGCTGTTCATTCTCAGGTACGCATCTCCTCATGACTTGGTCAGGACAGTACTTGAACAGGTACGGGTTGTCGAAGTAAAAGTACTTCACATCTGCCATAAATCGTCTTCGATCCTCTGGGCTCCACTACGGTGGTATCTGTCATGTTGCAAGATAGTTACATATATCAGCATACCAAGGACACACATAATGAATTGAAAGCAATTATTCGTCAGGGAAAAAGTCAGGGATAGGAATGTGCTCATCGGCCTCTTGCACCACAAGTCGGGATAAATGATCTGCTACCACGTTCTCAACTCCTTTCTTGTCCTTGATCGTCAAGTTGAATTTTTGTAGGAGGAGTATCCACCTAATGAGTCTTGGTTTAGCATCCTGCTTAGACAACAAATACTTCAAAGCATAATGATCAGTAAAGACAACAATAGGTGAACCTATGATGTAAGAGCGAAATTTATCTAAAGCAAATATTACTGCTAGTAACTCTTTTTCTGTGGTAGTGTAATTCATTTGAGCTTCATTGAGCGTTTTGCTAGCGTAGTATATTACATACGGTCTATTTTCCTCCCTTTAACCGAGCACTGCACCGACCGCGTAATCACTCGCGTCGCACATGAGCTCAAAAGGTAGATCCCACCTGGGTGGTCGCATGATCGGAGGTGTGACTAACATGCTTTTAAGTTTTTTAAAAGATGTCTCACAATCATCCGACCACTCGAATGGGACCTCCTTAGACAATAAGTTGGTCAAGGGTCGGGCCAATACACTAAATTTTTTTATAAAGCGACGATAAAACCCGGCATGGCCCAAAAACGACCGGATGTCCTTGATGACTCTTGGCGTAGGTAGGTTGGAGATGACCTCCACCTTGGATTTGTCGACTTCAATACCCCTTGCCGAAACTATATGGCCAAGCACAATTCCCTCCGTCACCATAAAGTGACACTTTTCCCAGTTCAAGACTAAATTTTTTTCTTCACACCTCTCCAACACTCTCTCCAAATTTCCCAAGCATCCATTGAATGAGTCCCCAAACACTGAAAAGTCATCCATGAAGATCTCCACTATTTTTTCCACAATGTCACTAAAAATCCCCATCATGCATCGTTGGAAAGTCCCCGGAGCATTACATAGTCCAAACGGCATGCGGCGGTAGGCGAAGGTACCATAGGGGCATGTGAAGGTGGTCTTCTCTTGATCTTCCAATGCGATCTCTATTTGATTATAGCCAGAGTACCCATCTAGAAAGCAATAGAATAGGTGCCCTGCTACTCTTTTCAAAACTTGATCAAGAAATGGCATTGAAAAGTGATATTTCCTTGTGCATGCGTTAAGCTTCCGGTAGTCAATGCAAACCCTCCACCCGGTTATCACTCTCGTAGGTATAAGCTCATTCTCAGCATTCTCTACCACCGTGACTCCAGATTTCTTTGGTACTACTTGCGTGGGACTAACCCACTTACTATCGGCAATCGGAAAGATGATGCCCACGTCAAGTAATTTTAATACCTCATCCTTCACCACCTCCTTCATGATGGGATTCAACCTTCTCTGAGGTTGTCGGGAAGGTTTGGTATCCTCCTCAAGATAAATGCGGTGGGTACAAATGATAGGGCTTATTCCCTTGATGTCGGCAATTGTCCAACCAATTGCCCCTTTATGCTTTCTCAATACCTCCAAGAGTCTTTCTTCTTGTTCCGCATTCAAGGTCGAGCTTATAACTACCAGAAAAGTTTCACCTTCACCAAGATAGGCGTACTTCAAATGGGAGGGTAAAGGCTTCAACTCCAAGTTTGGATTTTGTTTATTCGATGGAAATATTTTCTTTTCTTGGTGGGGTAGCTCTTCGAATGTAGGGATCCACCTTTCCACCCCTTTCAAATCTTCTACCTCCTCTTGCTCCTCAAACTTTTCAAGATCAACAACTCCTTCTTCCTTGAATTTTAACATCTCCTCCAGCTCCAAGTGCTCCTCAACCAAAGTGTCGATTCTATTGACCTCACTTACTTCTTCATCATCACCTGGTTGCTTTGCCAAGTTGAATACATTGAACTCCATTGTCATATTCCCAAATGCCAACTTCATTAGACTGTTCCTGCAATTTATCACAGCATTAGATGTAGCAAGGAAGGGTCTTCCAAGTATTACGGGAATTTGGGAGCTAAGGTTTGCAACAGGGTGTGTATCAAGCACAATAAAATCGACGGGAAAGTAGAATTTATCAATTTGAACTAAGACATCCTCAACTACTCCCCTTGGTGTACGAACACTACGGTCCGCCAATTGAAGCGTGATTGAGGTGGGCTTTAACTCCTCAAGCTGAAGTTGTTGATACACCGAGTAAGGAAGGAGATTGACACTAGCCCCCAAATCGAGCAATGCTTGCTCCACCCGGCAATTTCCTATGGTGATGGCAATTGTTGGACAGCCGGGGTCTTTGAATTTCGGAGGAGTGTTGGTCATCAATATTGAGCTCACTTGCTCGGTGAGGAATGCTCTCTTGTGAATATTCAGTCTCCTCTTCACTGTGCATAGATCCTTCAAAATTTTTGCACAATATGGGATTTGCTTGATGGCGTCGAGGAGTGGAATGTTAATCTTCACCTGCTTAAACATTTCCAAAATATCAGCATAATTAGCCACCTTGACAGGTGGCTTCAAACGACTAGGAAACGGGGCAGGAATAAGGGAAACAATCACACTATCATCAACCAATTTCTTTTCCTCAACTTCCTCTCTTTCTTTCTTTTCACTTGACTCACCCTTGTTGGTGTCACTCATGGTCTCTTCTTCTTTTTGCAATGTGGTTTTGGGTGAAACCTTTGGCACAACAGATTTATCGATTTGTTTTCCACTACGAAGGGTGGTGACAGCCTTGAGTTGCTCACAATTCTCTTTAGTGGACTCGGATGACTCAATCACGTGTTGGCCCTTAGGGTTCTCTTGGGGTTGAGCGGGGAATTTCTCATTTTCTTGTTGTGACAACCCTATGTGATTGGTAATTTTGGTGAGTTAAGCGGAAATGTTATTGTTAAAGGTGGTTTGGCTTTGGATGAAATTGTAGAGCACATCCTCCAAGTTCCTCTTATGGGGAGGTTGGTAGGTGGAAGGATTAGATGGTGCTTGTTGGGGAGAACTTTGGGGAGATGGACCTTGGGAGAAATTTTGTGGGGATGGATTTGACGAATACCTTTGCGGATTGGACCGGGGGTATTGGGAGCTAGACGATTGCCCTTGACCTTGGGATTGAAATTGATTTTACCTAGGAGGTACAGGAGGTAAATATGCATTTGAACCATGAGGAATGGGATTTTCATTTCTCCAACTGAAGTTCGGGTGATTGCTCCAACCCGGATTGTAGGTGTTTGAATGTGGAGAAAATGATTGTCTTGTTTGGTTAAAGGCATGTACTTGCTCATGGTACACTTCCTTAAGTGTCAGAATATTGGGGCAATCCGATATGGAATGCCCCATACTTTCACAAATTGAGCAAAACTCCTCTATCTTTGAAACATTAGACACCTCGTGCCTCCTATTGACTTCAAGACTTTCAAATTTCCTTGACAATTTAGAAATTTTTGAAAGCAAGTATTCCCGGTCTCTCAAGCCATACATCCCTCCCCCTTGAGTTTGGCCACTCCCTTGAGGAGAAGATCTTGGTACATCGGTGGGATCCCTAATGTCCCAAGATTATTCACTCAGGGCCAAAGTACTAAAGTAGTCAAGGGCCTCATCGGGGTCTTTGTTCAAAAACTCGCCATTACACATCATGTCAATAAATTGTCTATGACTCGGTGTAATTCCTTCATAGAAGAAACTCACCAATTGCCATGCTGTGAAACCATGATGTGGAATGGATTGCAATAACTCCTTGTACCGATCCCAACATTGGTAGAATTGCTCATTGGGCTTCTCCGAAAAGTTTTGAATTTCTTTTTTCAAAGTGGTGGTTCTATGAACCGAGAAAATTTTTTTTAAAAACTCGGAGAGAATTTGGTTCCAAGATGTTATGGAGTAAGGTCTCAAGGAGTTAAACCATGTTTTTGCCTTATCTCTTAGGGAAAAGGGAAATAATTTCAGCGTAGCTATGTCTTCCATACCATGATTGGTGAGGAAGGTCGCAACTATTTCCTCGAAATCTCTTATGTGCAAATAGGGGTTCTCCTTTTCAATTCCGTGGAACATGGGAAGTAGTTGCAACATCCCCGGTTTAACTAGGAAGAGATGAGCTTGGGGTGGGAGTCGGATGCATGATGGTGTGGTGCTTCGTGTGGGTTGGAGGAAATCTCTCATTGACCTCGCCGGAGGCTCAATGTGGATGTTATTTCCTTCATTTACGGGAAGGGGAATTTGCATTCTTGGATTAGGCATTCTAGCTTCTCGTCCTCCCCCACCCTGTTGCATGTTCGGGTTGGCACCTACATTATTAAAATTATCACCCGCATCCTCGGGCAGGTCTAGGTCAAGGTTCATGTTGGGGTCCATGGGTTGCCTAACTAGTCGATGTTGTTCGTCCCAACCCCACATATACAAAATTATCTACAAATGAAAATGCAAACAACAAAAGTATATACACGGATCAGCGTACCTCAGCCCATGATGAACATCACGAGACTTACCTTCGTTGTCCGGAAATCACCTTCTAGGTTCAATGCTTGCCTTCCCCGGCAACGGCGCCAAAAATGCTTGGTAAAAACCATTGTTGTTCCTATCCTCTGGACATCATCCCTCAATGCGTAAAGTCTATGTGTGGAGGGGAGTGTCACTCTCTCTTGGAATGATGTCAAAAGAAAGGGCAACGGAATGGTGGAATCAATGAAATGTGTGTGTGTGTGTGTGAACAAAAATACTTCACAAGCGCAAGAAGACTTTTGTGTATCGTGTTTTACTTGGAACTGTATTCCAAGGTCGTCTCCTCAGGGAAGGAGGTGAATCGTGTAGAATGTAATTTTTAGTCAAAGAAAAGTGTAAAATCTTTTTTTTGTTGTTTGAAGTTGGTTTGTGATTGGTGTTGTGATGAAATTGAAATGGGAAACAAGTGTTGGCTAATCAAAAGGTTTCACTCCAATGGGAATATCAATTCTACCTCCTCTTGCTCCTCAAACTTTTCAAGATCAACAACTCCTTCTTCCTTGAATTTTAACATCTAGCCCACAGGTGTGTACCAGTCTACTGCTTCATTTGACAAAACTAGGGCTTAGAATGGAATCTCACAGCCGAATGTCACACCTCAAGCGAATCTCACAGCTGAATATTGCTTCAAAACTCAATTGTCTTCTTCGAATAAGCTAGGGCTACGCTTGGATTTCATCAGTAGGGTTTGTGCATTATAAGGGCTCAGCTTAGGGGTGACGAAATCAGACACAATAATGGAAGAAAGAGGAAGAGTCAGTGTGAAGAGAAAAGCGAGAGAGGCGAAGTCTGCGCTTCCACAGAGAGCAAAGAGAGAAGAGAGGAGAGAGATGCGAAGTCTTCGAATAACAGAAAGGGGCCCTTGGGAGGTTGATAATTCAAATGAAAACGGATTCAGTATAACCGCTTCATTTGATAAAACATATTTACGAAATATGATTTCTCAATTAAAAGCATAATTGATAAATACGCTTTTAATCCTGAAGTCGGATTTGGTAAGTCCGCTTTTACACTGAAATCGTTTTTACGGATTCCGCTTTTAAATGAAATCGGATTTCGTACATCCGCTTTCAAAACAGCCGTAATTTGGTAAATAAGTTTAAAACGGCGGTAGATTGGTATTTAAGTTTAAATATTGCCGTCATTTGGTAATAGATTCCCGATTTGGGAGAATATTTTTTGTTCCCTTGTTCTTTTGGGCTGTTCGGAGAGTCATTAGTGACCGTCGGATAGCTTTTGCACTGAGATCTAACCTATGTTAAGATTAACTATCATGACCTCCCTTGACAATTGTCTAAATAACGAAGAGACCCCTAAAGTAAGTATAATTACTTTCTGCTGTGGATGCCGATAATGGATTTCCCAATTACCAGTCCATTTGGAATGCATTATGAATTTTACGTGATTTCATAAAAATTATTGGATCAACACAAAGTTTTAATATTTGATGAGGTCTACAGTGAATTCAAATGTCACAATAAATTAGGTCAACAAATTATGTCCCAATAACATTGCTCTTTGTATTATTACTCGTCACTCTACTTCTATTTGTCTAAACGTGAAACAAATGCGATTGTCTTGAAAATATACTCTTTATTCTTCCTTTGTATTATGAATATTGTTCTTTTGAGGTTATCATTTTGCAAATTTTTGTACTACAGAATTAGATACAATAGTCTCTTCTTATGTAATTCCTCAGGAATGAAATTAAAAATCTCTAATATATAGCCTTCCATTCCCCCATTAAGTAATGCTACGTGAACTTAAAAAGTAGATATAAAAACTAGACTTTATAATTACAGCCATTGATTTCACTGTAGGTCCCAGTATTTATTGAGACTCACTACCTATTCAATAGTTGAGATTATCAAGTATACTTTTTAAGTCTACTTTTTAAGTTCATCTAGCATTACTCTCTCAAAATTTTCATGTGTTTGGTTAGCATGAAATGGAAAACGATGGAAAATAAATATTTTATTAGTTTTTAATTTTAAAAAGTCTTGGTATGAATTTGATTAGCCATATAATTTGGCCCAAAGACCTTCGTGCTAGTGCTTACCTCAAAATTAGGTTACGAGTCATTTTTTTAATTTTTTTTAATTATAATAATTCAGATAACTAAAAAAAAATCTTGTAACTTTCATTTCTTTCAAATAATAGAATAAAAAATTTAAAAAACTTTCTTGCAAGTTTTTCATACTAACCAAATACATGCATGAAAGTATATTTTCTTTCACTTCACTTTCTAACATTGTCACTTTTTTTTTCATTTCTTTCTTTCTAACGAAACCCACTATGGTTTGTGAAAAAATATTGAAGTAAAAATTAATTAAATGGTCCGAGGTCCTACTTAAAATGGAAATAACAACTCAAAACGTTATCATCCGATATGGGCGACAAAATCAATGGCAAATTTTTAAATTTTAGTTATTCTTGAACAATTGCCCAGGCACCTTGGTGATTACCTGTGCAATTGGTCAGTTTATCCCCCAACATTGCATGTAGTAAGTGATAATGAATCAATAGAATGGCATTACCATTACTAAATCATGTCCATTTCAGTGTTTGATATATAATAATCAAAATTCATAATGCTACGGAATGTCTAATTTTATTAGGGCATGTTTGTTTTGAAAATTGATATGGAAGGTATTGAGAAATGTATTCCTTACATTTTCAATACCAATGAAAATTAGTATCCGGTAATAAAAAGTATTTCAATCTCTTCCCATGTTTGTTAGTTCAATAGGTACTATAATAGATCCCACAAACAACTATCTATTATATCATATCTTGTATAACAAATATACAATTTTACCCTTAATATCATTCATTTCATTACTCTATTCCAGATGTATGTACAAAAAAAAATTTGTAAAAAAAAAAATAAAAAAAAAAAAACCAGTGACACTGTATTCTTGAACATAATATAAGGAAAAAATTCAAAATAACTTTTTTTTTTAAAAAAAAAACAGTGATACGGTACGCTTAAACATAATACAAGGAAAAAATTCAAAATCAAAATTTAAAAAAAAAAAATTTAACATAATTTAAAAAAAAAAACAACCAATGACACCGTACGTTTAAACATAATACAAGGAAAAAATTCAAAATCAGAATTTTTTTAAAAAAAATTAATAAAATTAAAAAACAAAAAACCGTTGGTGGCCAAAATCTCATACTAACATTAAATGATGAAGGGCAATTCAGTCATTAATCTCTCTAATACCATTGGTGGCCAAAACCCAAAAAATAATATCACCTCCTAGGTGGTATTATATAAGCCCATGTATATGGGTTTTGGTGGACTGTAGTCTGTAGCTAGCGGGTCGGTATTGCGACCCGAAAAATAGTACACACGAAAAAAGACAAACAAATAAGGTATTACTGGGTCCCACGTACTATTTTCCCTAATCCCACTTCCTTATATCACCATTATCCTTCAAACAAACATGCCCTTAGTGTAAGATTTGTCATTCCTAAATATGATAGTGATATTTTTCATAACCAACCACCACTACTCGTTGCCACCATCAATAGCCACCACCATCACCATCACTACTCGTTGCCACCATCAATAGCAACCACCACCACCACCACACCTATACCGACACCAATGTCGAGTCTGAGTTGGGACTGGGATCAAGACCGAGATTGTTGTCCTGGGATTGAGATTTTGGTATAGGTCTAAGGTCACGACCAATGTATATGGGTGGGTCCATAACTAAGGTCGGGTTAGGGTTTGAGATTAGGACCAATGTCCGGGGTCGCAACTAGGGTTCGAGACCATATTTGGATTCTGGATTGAGTCCGAGTTAAGGTCCAGGTCAAGGGTCGGGATCGGGTTCGAAGGGTCATGTTTGGGTCTAAGACTTGGGTCCAAGTTCGTGCCAACTATCAGTCTTAGTATATGATTTGGGTCTAGGGTCTGGATTCGATATATTCGAGACTTTGTTTTTGTTTGAGTTTCTAATGTTAAATCAAAAAAATCAATATATTATTTTAATGTGATATGCCAATCAAATTTAATTTATGTAGTGATTGATCTAAATATTTGAATGGTTTTCAATTTTATTCTAACGCTTAATTATAGTTGTTGCCAGATATTCAAATGGTAATATATATTTCATTCTAAAGTTCATTCCACTATTGTATAGAAGAATTATCGCGTACCAACCGTAGCGAAAGTTAATTCAACCAGATCAAAAATATGTTTTTGTGGTGACATGAAACTAATAAAATATTGGAAAATACAAGTTGTTATTGCATAAAAACCTTGACACATTAAGCTTTTGATATGTTGTAAAACCTTATATCGTGTGTTTGGATGAGTAGATATAAAGGGCTTGTTTGGTAGACCTATTATGAATGGATTAAATATTGGATTGTACTATTTTTTATTTAATCGAGCCTAATACTTTGTTTGGTAAGCAAATTTGATACCGTATTAATTCAAAAACATAAACTAATCGTATACTTATCGTATATTTTTTATACGTTAGACATGTATTATGGAGGTATTTTAATACCACCAAAAGAGGTGGTATTATAATCCAACTCAAACGTATTATTTTATACATTTACCATTATAACCCCCCAACTGATAAAATCAAATTGTCATCAATATAACAAACACTGATTGAGGGTATTTTTGTTAATTCAACATTAATACGATAAAATAATTCCTTAACCAAACAACCGATTGGATTAAATAATTATTATCCAACGTTTATGTTGTGTATTACCAAACACTAGATAAAATTACGTATTATTGTAATACCCTATTTAGTCTTGTCTTTTATCCTTTTGTATTGTATTAGACCGGATTATTTTATTTAATCCATCGATTTCTAATACGGCAACCAAACGAGCCCAAAGGGTTTAACACATGACACTCGGATACAATTGAAGTGGGCCCAATTATCACATGTTCGATAAGAAAAATAGTTGATAGAAAATCCCAATCAGGTTTTAGCCTGACCCACTACAAATAGTGTTTTTTAGTCCATATAAACAACCTAAATAACCAATGAAGAGGGTGGGTTTAAAAATTGCATAGATAGGATAATTTATCAATTTTATACTTTGCCTTTAATATTAGATTGGATTGGATAACAAAAAGGGTATGATAATATAATATTCAAAAGTAAGCTTATACTAGTATCAATCAATTGGACTAATATGTGGGTCCCACAAAATTGTAACCTAACAAGTCAAACATGGACTTAGATGCGAATAAATTATAGTGAAAATTAGAACCGATTATAATATGAGGAACTTTTTTGTCAATAAGAACATATGCAATCTCTTTGAATTATGAGCAATGATATTGGGACATAATTTACTGACCTAATTCACTATGATATTTGGATTGACTATAGGCCCCATTAAACATTATAACTTGGTGTTGATCCAATGATTCTTATGAAGCCACATCATTATGTCAGCAAATTATGTCATATTTTTAGATCCAAATAGCATTATTCTTGGAGTATTAAAGACATATGTTATGTACTTTTTTGTAAGTAGGTCCAATAGTCGTTTTACTTTTTTATTTATTTCTTGTTTTGACCTTAGGTGGATCACACATATTTTTTCAATACTCATCTCTCCACCTTTAATTTATCCTCTGATTGTTTCTCTCTCATCTCTCATCTCTCATCTCTCATCTCTCATCTCTCATCTCTCTTCTTTAATTTCTCTCTCTTCTATCTTTCATTCCACTACTTCTTTCTCCTATCCCTTCCTCCCTTTAATTTATCTCTCCTATCTATACCTTTAGTTTTTCTCTCTCTCCACATGTCCATTTTCTTGTTATTTTCTTCCCAAAATTTCATCTCCTCTTCATCAGTGGGGTCTATATGAATCACCTGTCATAAAATGGCACAAGGAGAAACAAAAAGATAAACAAATTTTTGAATTAGCAGTAGAGAATGGAGGGTTGAATTTGTTAAGACACCATGAAATACTAGCAGTTATGTTAGGTTCATATGATGCATGAGCAGCCACAAGCATGTCGTCCCTGAAAGTGAATTAACATCACCCTTAATGAAGCAATGACGAACCAGAAGATGCTCTGTATTTTGCCGGTAACTATTAGGCCTATTGCCAACAACCATGGAGGCCAACCGAACAAGATTGATCACAGAAACAGAATTTCCCGAGGGCTGTTATTGTTGGATCGATCGTCTCTCTCTGATGATCTTTCTTTAAATTATGGTAATTGAATAGTGTTTTGTTTTGCTATCTTAATTGTGATTTATTTTCACTATCTCAAGACAGTAAAAGTGGAGTTTTTTTCACTATCCCATGACAGTAGCAAATTCATTGTTACTATCATGGAGAATAATAGTGACATTGTCACTATCCCGGAGATAGTAACAAAGACATTTTTACTGTCATGGGATAGTAACAATGGAATATTTTTACTATTCCAGGATAGTAACAGTACATTTATCACTGTCCTGAAGACAGTAATAGTTGAGTATTTTCACTATCCTAGGATAGTAACAGAGGCATTGTTACTATCATGTAGACAGTAGCAGTGAAGTTGCCAATGTCTCAGAGATATATATATATATATATATATATATATATCTGTGTGTGTGTGTGTGTGTGTGTGTATAAATAAAGGAGATTTGCTTTTGTTTGATTTTTGAATTTTGAATTGTGTTTTGAAATAGATTTTAGGTATTTTAGTCTTTCAACAAAGACATGTCCTTATAATCCCAAAATGTTTCTGCTTGGACTTTTACTCCTAAAAGTCCAATACACTGCATCAGAAAACCCGTAAATTATAAATCCAAGTTAATGCAAGTAGTTGAATGACATTGGTTTGGATGGGAAAGGATATACTCCTCCAATCTTATTCTTCTAAGGTCGACCATCCAAACACGTCTTATATCTTATAATTTCAATTTAGATCTTTCCAAGAACATCCATAAAACCTTGGCAATGGGTCTAAATGGGCCTAAATTTATCGTCAATCAACAATCCATGATAGGTTAAGCACAAGCTAGTTAAACATGTTCAAGAATTCACTAGTTCACAACATGCACATCGGATTAGTTTTGATGGGATTTCATACTAATATTTTTTTACTTGAAGTACAGCAGCAAGATCTTCTTTTCGAATTCCCAAAGGTTCGTGGAAAGTAATCTGGAGATTGCATGTGTAGAAGAAAATCCTTCATGTGAAAATTAGAACATAAAGCACTAGCAACAAAAATGAGTGCTCTATATGAAACTTATCCAGAATCCCATATGTTCATTACGTGGAGAAGAGGAAGAAACTATAGAGCATCTTTTCTGATTATACCCCTAGGTCACTTTAGCCTGAAAAAAAATATCTATTAATAATAATTATTCACATGCATGAGATTACAAGAATGGAGACCTGGTTGAGGCGAAGACGAGAACTGCGGAACCAAGCAAACCCCTTTTGGCATACTTATGTTGGTTCATTTGGAGGGCTCACACTGAAATGGTCTATCAACATCATCAACCAGACTACAAATGAGTAATTACTCAAGCAATCATAGTCAATGTAGAATTGCAAAAGCAAAAAGGGATATAAGTAGCAACAAGTCACACATCATATAGAGAATACATGAATTCCTTCCTGATTGGGTGGATGAAAATGGATTACAATGGAACTTACTTGGAAAAAACTAGAAGATGAGCTTATGTGACTGTGGTGCTCAATCATGAAAGATAGTTGAAAAATAGGGATTCAGTAAACATTACAATCTCGTCATCTTTAAAACCTGAAAAAATTTGAAATTTTTATGAAAAATGGCAAAACGGTAATTAGTAGCTAATAGAACTCAGATGACGAAACAGACCTCACCGTTGGATTCGTCTCACGAAATCTAATTACCTAGTCAATTTTCGTTGAATTCTGAGATATTCAGATTTTTTACGTTTTACGAGTCGATCAGGTGGCGCGTGACCAAAATAAATGCGACCGGGAATTAAATTACAAAAAGTGAAAAATAATTTAAAGTTCGTTCAAATAAAAATATATTGAACTTGAGTCGGAACGAGATTTAATTAATTCGGGACGAAATCGGACCCGGGAAAGGCGGATGTGTGACGCAACGAAGGCCAAGTGTTTGGAAAGTATAAAAAGGGGAAGAAAAATCAGATTTCTTGCCCAATCTCAACTGGGTTTTTCGTTGGAAAGAAAGAGGGAAGAAGAGAAGGAAAATTAAGGGATTCTTCAAGCTTCTCTCTACGATCTAGGACCAATCGTTCATCGAATCGACTCGAGCTAAGAACTAAAGTCGATCTACGCGACAAGGGTTACGTCTTCTTACCAAAAGGCACAGATTTTGACGAAGTCTAAAAGACGGAATTTTTGAAAATCAAGGTTCAAGGCTTGATTTGGATTCTTGGGAAATTCCTACTACGAGTATTACGCTTCAAGAGGTAGGGTTCATTTACTAATTATGTTTATTTCCAACTTAGGGTTGAAATATGAAATGGGTAGGGTATTAGAGATGTAATCTCATATATGACACATACCTATGGTAGTTGAAATGTGAAAAATGGGTATAAGAATGGTTAAAATCAATTCTAGTATGAATTGGGTTGTAGAAATTACTTGTTTGTGATTTTCTTGAGATATGTGAAGAATTTGGTATATTATGTGTTTACATGATTTTGTGTCTTGTGGGTGTTTGATAAAATGTTTTGAATGATATGAACATATTACTTGAATGAAATTAATATAATGTCTTGATGATGTAAATTGTAATTATATGTTTATGATATAATTGACAATTGTGAATGTTGGTTTGAGATGGAAGGTTGTTCATATTGTGTTCATGACAAGTTGAACATGATGTTGATATTGTAATTGAAAACTTGGTTGCATAATGATATTAAATGCAATGGTACATTACATTGCATATGCACGGGTAACATCACATTCGTGGGCATATGGCATGAGTGTAGATGTGTGTGCATGGTTTAGATCAAACACCACTCTTGGTGGATGATGCGTGGGCTTGAGAAAGTTGGACCAAGGTTCGACTGAGTCGCACGGGTTGCATTGAAAATAGGATCGGGATTAGCTACTGTCCCTCGGGTGCAAGACTCGGTAATTTAGATATGCACTCCGTTGGTATAGAGTTCATAAAGTGTATCGGCGTATGCGGAACCGTTGGTAGAAGTCTATAAATGCCGTGTCGGTTGGATAGCCGTTGGTGTAAGTCCATAAATACCCACCCCAAGAAAGAACCAGGAATTTTAATGATCATTGGATATGTAACATCAATGGCGGGGTCTTGGAATGCCCGGATTCATATGCATAGCATTGCATGTGATATGAGAGTCGATGAAGACTTGAGTTGAGTTGAGTGTGTGAGTCTTATCTCATAACATTGTATGACATAGAAAATTTTATTATGAATAGTATATTTTTAAATGGATTGTTTGTTGATTTTTGAATTGCATGTGAGCATTTCATATGCATTTAGGTTGGGAAGTAGCCTCTTTAGCGTGACTCACCCTTTATGGGGACAACATTTCAGGTGCGGGACAAGCGACGACGGATGACTCTCACTTGAGCTCTCATTAATGAAGAAAAGCTGAGATATGACTTTAAATTACGTTTTTGTAAAACAAATATGTAATTTAGTTTTTTTTTGGAAATGTGATATTGTGTAAAGGATTATAAAACAAACTCGTATGGACTATGTTTTGTATAAAATCGTATGTTATATGAGTTTGAGTTGTTGTGGCATGAGATTGGAAGAGTTGGAATTGCAAAAGAATTGAATTAGGGGCAAACTAAACATTTCTACCGGTAGAACATTGATTATCTACCGGTAAAACAATTTCAATAGGCACTTCTACCGGTAGAACATTGATTATCTATCGATAGAAGTATTCCAGTAAGTTTTTCTACCGGTAAAGGGGACTCTGCTCAAACGTTGTATTGTTCATAATCCCGGTAAAGGGGATGTTATTGTCGTAGTGTCAGATTATGCGGCATTCACGGGTACTTCCGCAGGTTGATGGGTGATCAACGGATTGACAAAAGACCCTCGATTTTAAGGGCGTCACATCATCATTAGTGACTTGAGCCAATTCATTAAGAAGAGCATGTAAACGGATTTAGAGGATGGATATCCTTCGGTGACCATATAATTAGATTCAAACGAATTTATCGATTCTCTCAAGCAAGGACCAACAACAACCATAAAGGAAGATTGAATCAATCCAGCATGATATTTGGTACTATGGACAACAACTACCTTATATTAGGTACAACTTTATGAAGAAGACACGTAACTTACCAGCTTACACAATGGCCACAAAAACTCGCCAAGACATTCTACCTCCTCATTGGATAGCCTCCCTTCCACAACAACTAATGCAAATTGTTCTCAAGGAGGCCAGAATAGGCATAGATAGGGTTAAATTATACCCATATTATCTAATAAACATTTTATATCCTGACACAAAAAAAAAAAAATTTCGGGTCAATGGCCGAGTCATAGGTCCACTGAGCTTAACAAACCGAGTCAATGACTATGATCTTTGACCCAATTCGTTGAGCTATTGGGTTGACCACGAGCAGTCATGTGCTGGATTGGACCAACTTATAATACAAATCAACTAGGGGCTTAGGGAGGCCGGTACCTCTATAAGGACTTAATAAGATAAAATTACACTTTTTAAAACAATTTAGACAAAAGTTCATCTGCTAGGAAAAAGTTATAAAATCCCTTTTTAGATGAGGAAGAGGAAGACACCTCTGGTTTTGGGAATCAAAAGCATAGCCTATTTCTTAGGCATCAATTACCAATGAGCCATTAATGTCAGTTTCCAAAACCAACATTCAGCTGGTACCATTCCTAAAACTTTTGAATTTCAAACATTTTGGGATTTCAATTTATATCTTCCATATCATTAAATATATATTTCGTATTTTTCTGACGAAATCTTATATTACAGTTGCCAGAATCGTTGTTTACAAGGGCCGGAATGTTGGATTCTCCATTTTTACCGTCGCCAGAATTGTGGGTTGCATAAAAAGAAATATATCGGTGTTCTTACATTCAAGATTGTTTCTATGGAGAAGGAAGGAGAAGGTCTTCGACACTAATTTAGTATTCCGACGGTATTTGAGAAGCTCTTCACCAGAATCTTTGTGCTACTTTGCCAGAGTATTTGGGCCATTCTAATGGTATTAATTTCAATTATTTAAATTTTATTTTGTTTATTACTTGAAAATTCCCTAAAAGAGAAAAGAGTAAGCCCTAATTTGGTTGAAAAATTAAATTCGGCTTTCATTCGCCGGAATTATTGCGAATCTTTAGTTCGACTTCATTTGGTCATCTCCAACGATAAGAAAATAATCTACCGTTGAAAAATCTAAAAACATAAAATACACAACCCTAATTTTAGTGAGAATTTCTTTAAATTTTTTTCTTAATGTTAAATACATTTAAGAGTTTCAAAAACTGTAGGTATGATATTACTGTATGGTGAATCTCTATTGAGAATTTGAAGCTCTTCGACGTTGATTTGAGTTTTTGAAAAATCATATATTTTAAATTTTTCCTTCATTAAAAAATTCCAAAACATAAAATACATAGCCCTAATTTTAGTGAGAATTTCTTTAGATTTGCTTCTTAATGTTAAATACATTCGTTTTCCATGAATTATAAGAGTTTCAGAAACTGTAAGTATGGTGTTACTGTATGGAGAATCTCTATTGAGAATTCGAAGCTCTTCGAAATTGATTTTGGTTTTACTTATCGTAATATAGTTACAGTATACAACGGCACTATATAGGAACATGGCAAAAACACGGTCGTCATCAGCAAAAAAATATGAGTTCAAGCGTAGGGAAGCAATCGCAGAAAAAGAATCTGAATTACCTCAACAAAAAAGCGTGAAGAACATTAGTCAGAGTATAGTCAGCAAGAATGTAGATAAATATGATTTACAATATATGTATAATATGATTGCCATCATAAGGGCAATGGATGAAATTATTTTCAACGAATAGCACAAGAGAACGTTGAAGAAGACCCCATTTTTAGAATTTTTGCATATATCCGTACTTTGACTTGTCAATTTTTGAAATATAATTTAAGGTTTCAATATTTAGTTTTGAAGAGCACTTTTATTAATCTTCAATTGTTTCAGCTTATGTATTTGGTGAGACTCTATATAGGGCTACCATTTAATTCCACTATTTTTTTGGAAACTCTATTTTATGTCACTATTTATTACCACTATTTCGTATCAATATTTCATATCACTATTTCAATCGGTACAAGTTGTACCGGTTCATAGACATCAAACATACTTAACCCAACCATTTTATGACATCACTCTTTAGGACACTGTTTGGTAATAAAATTAATAAGCATAATATTTTTCCAAATTCAATCATACGATTTCATGTTTCTCATTTTTCTAACGATCTTTTGTTCATATACTTTGCGTTAATTTATTTTCTCTATTTCCTATCTCTGTAAAACCCGAGAAAATTTAAACCTTTGTGAAAAAGGGCAAAACGGTAAATTGCCACTACGGTACAGGTTGTAAACCTGAATTTTTCTAGAACTCGGATGACGAAACGGACCTCACCGTTGGATTCGTCTCGCGAAATCTAGTTACCACGTCAAATTTCGTTGAATTCCGAGATTGTCGGATTTTTCGCGTTTTACGAGACGAACGGGCCCCGGATGACCCTGTACACGAAAATTTTATAAAATTTCCAAGTTTGGGGAAATATTAGAGATAAGTTAAAATAAAAATGATTCGAACTTGAACCGGAGCGAAATTTAGTCGTTTCGGGATTAAAACGGACCCGAAATTAAGTAGGACGTGTGGCCAATTGTGGGCCAAGTATTTTAAAATATAAATAGGGGGAAAAAATTAGATTTTCCCCATTGTTCAGCCGATAGAGAGAAAGAGGGAGAAAAGAGAGAAAACTCACCTTCTCTCTACGATCTACGGTGCTACGGACCTCGAATCCACGCAAGCCAAGAATTAAAGTCGCTCTACTCATCGAGGGCTACGCGGCTATACCAAAAAGCGCAAGTTTTACCGAAGATCAAGGTACGGGATTTTCGAGAAGTGAGGGTTTTTGCTTGAATCGGGTCTTGGAACTTCCCTCAGTCGTTCCTCACGCTTCAAGAGGTAGGGTTTCTTCCTACTAAGGTTTATTCCAAGCCTATAATGCTTTTATGGAATGGGTAGGATGATAGCCTATGTATCTCTTGCCTATTGTCGTGAAATTGGGTGAATTGGGTATTGAAATGGGTAAAGGAAAATCCTAGCTTGGATAGGTATTTAGAAGTTACTAAATGTGATTTCTATGATTGGATATGTGAAATAAACCCAATGTGAATTCATGTGTTATGTGAAAAGGTGGGCATGTTATGTGTTTATATATATATATATATATATATATGCCTTGAAATTCTAGTATGTTGATAACATGCTTGAAATTTGTATTATGGGAATTATATGCTTATGATATGATTTCGCCATGAAATATGTGAAGTGTGATGAGAATGTTCATATGTCACTCATACCATATCGAACATTAAATTATTGTTGCAATGGAGCATCACATTGCATATGCACGGGAACATCGCATTTAGTGGGTGAGTGTGCATGATTGTTGTCCTCACTACGTGTGGTGGATGGCGAGTGGGCTCGGGTAATATGGGTCGGTGACCTAGTCGAGTCGCACGGTTTGCATGGTTAATAGGGTTGGGGTAGCAAGAAGGGCTAGACTATCCCTCGGGTGAGAGACCCGGTGATGGGATACGCACTCCCTTGGCCCGGTCCATGAAGTGTGTGGGTGTACGCGGAACCTTCGATGGAAGTCCGTCAATTCCGTGTGGGTTGGGTGACCCTTGGTGTGAGTCCATGAACATCCACCCCTACAAAGACCCTAGAATGGAATGTCATTTGATGTGAAACATAAATGACGGATTGGTACACATTGGCACTTGCATGTGTAGAGGAGCCGGGAAGGGCTCGGTTGATGTGCATGAGTGAGTCTCACCTCATTTCATAGCATGGCATTACATGTTTCAACATGAAATATATTATTGTTGTGGATTGTTGATTGATAGCATGTGAACATTTCATATGCATTTAGGTTGGGGAGTAGCCTCTTTAGGAGATACCCTATTGAGCGTGGCTCACCCTTTATGGGAAAAATATTTCAGGTGTGGGTTTTGCACCGGCGGATGGCTCACTTGGAGAGCATCGAGTATGAAGGGGGCCGGCTTGTGGCCTTAGTTTGAGTTTTGTAAAACCTTTAACAAAATTCCATTTTGATGTATATATATTATGGAATGAATTGTGATAGAGCTTGTATGAGTTGTGTATTATATGGAAAATCTCATTAAACATGTGTTGGATGAGTTTGGAGTGTATGGGGTAGCTTTAAGGATGGTTTGGAGGGGAAAGAAATCCATTTTTTTTGCTCACAGTCTGAAAACCTACCGGAAGGTGTATGTCGGCCTTCCGGAAGGTTTTGCTAAAAACCCTGGATGCCTTGTTCACAGCTAATACCTTCCGGAAGGTTTTGCCCACTGGAATGAACTTTCCGGAAGATTTTAGCTACTGGAGTAAAACCTACCGGAAGGACTTGTCTACTGGAATGGACCTTCCGGAAGGTTTTGCCTTGGGTTTCTTTTTGACTGCCAAAATCTTCCGGAAGGTTTTGTTTTCTGGAATGAACCTTCCGGAAGGTTTTGGCTACTGGAATGAACCTTCCGGAAGGTTTTTGCTACTGATGTCGACCTTCCGGAAGTTCTTGCATTTGATTCTTTTCATTTAACTGTTCTTTCAGCGACCTTCCGGAAGGTTTTCCAAAAAATTTGAAATTTTCAAAATGCTTAGCCATGCTTTTGGGCTTTGTTTTCTTTGGTTCCTATGACATAAATGGACATAAATTGAGGTATAATTGACCTTGTGGATGGTAAATCCGGTTAAAAGCATGTGAATGACGTGGTGTCGGGTTATACGACTATCACGAGTATTTCCGCGGGTTGATGGATGGTCAACGGTTAATAAAGGACCCCCGGGTTTTGGGGCGTCACAATCTCTCTTTTGTGACACTATTTGAATGACAATATTTCATGTCCTTTTTTTGGTGCCACTCTTTGATGGTAATATATATTGCCATTATTTGGAGTCAATCTATTGTTGTCACTCTTTAGTGATACTATTTGGGCGTTATTAGAGGACATTATATGAGCATCAGTTGATCCTGGCCGGTTGGTTATGTATTAAATGATGGTAGGAATCAAGAGCGGATAAGATTCTCCCAATTCATATTTGGTCACCCGAAGCTCATGTAGAGGCACCTATGGCAGGATCTGTCATCTTGGCAGGAATTCCTTTAAAATTGGGAACCTACGGGTTTTTAAGATTTTCAATACCCATGCCACTGATTGGTGCCCACTATTACTATTTTCTGTCACTCTTTGGTGACACTATTTGCATGGATTCAATTCCGTCTTCAGCAATATGAACATCTTTAAGTAACTTATTATCAACCACAATACTTGAAGCATCATTGCACACATACATCATCAATTCAATATGATTGACATCAATAAAACGTACTAACTCAAACATATTCTTCATGTCATCATCATTTTGTAGGGAATAATTCGGATGATCTGGAATCGAATATGATATGCGCACAACAAATTTCTCAACTTGTCTCATTCCTCACAAACTCCATGCAAAATGAAATCAAAACTTGATAGAACCGAATATCTCATAACTAACATCTTGTTACGATATTTGCATAATAGCATGATCACTCATTCCATGACCTTAAATATGAATTTAACAGAAAATCAGAAACAGGTTCTCAAAACGATAGAGTGACACTAAACAATAAATCATATCATCTACTAAATTAATGTAATTTAACATAAATTTATGGAAATTTTTAAAAATTTATATTTCAAGAATGCATGTTCAGAATTAATATAAATTCCAAAAATTTTATGTTCCATAATTCATCGATAACCGAAAAAAAAAAAAAAGAGAAAATCCTCATGAAAATAGTGAGGTAGAAGCTTAAAAAAAATTAGTTTAACTGAAAATCAACAACAGGTTCCTAAAACGAAAGAGTGACACCAAACAGTAAATCATACCATCTACTAAAATAAAATAATTTAACATTATTTTTTGAAAATTTTGGAAAATTTCATATTTCAGAATTCATATTCCAGAATTAATGTAATTTTCAAAAATTTCATGTTCCATATTTCATTGACGACCAGAAAAATAAAACTCTTCATGAAAATAGTGAGGTAGAAGCTTAAAAAAAATTAGTTCCAATCTTGAAAATATTTTAGAATGAGATTTCATTTATCTTTTCAGAATGAAAAAAAGAAAATTCAACATGTGATGGAAAAAATAGATTAAAAGTTGAAAATATTATATTTCCAACAAAAATTAATGTTTCATGTTTCCAAAAAATTCCAACAAAATAAAATAAGAAAATTTAATGTTCATGCATTCCGAAAATTTCATGAAAATGTTGAATAATATAATGCCGGAATCTTGAATACTTATAGATTAACGGCGTCCCATTTGGTGAAGAAGATAATATGATAATAGGAGATAATGAGATATTCTTGAACCGCTGAAGAAGAAATGTAATGCGAGATTCTTGAACCGGAGAAGAAGAAATACAATGGGAAAATATAATAATGAACTTGAAAATAAAAAATACTTTGGTAGAACATGATAATGAAATATTAATTTCATTTGAAATTTCAAAATTCAAACGATACACAATATCAAAGGAATCTTGAAAGTCTCAAATATAATATTTAGATATTAAAAATATAAAAGTTGCCAATTAGGTATGCACTATTTATTATAAGGGTAATTATGAAATACATTTCAAAAATAATTTAAAATATGTACTTATTGACAATAATTTAATGAAAAAAGAGACTTAAAGATATATAAGTGAATGTGGTACTTACCCTCTGTTTGATAGGATAGAAAATACAGTGAATAGAAAAGAGTGGATGAAAAATGGGCTGAAAGTGGGGGGAGAAATGGAGAACTTGAATGGTGTTGGGTCAATTTACTAATATGCCCTTTAAAACTTGCACATTCTTCCATTTCTTTTACATATAGTTGTCACTTGTGGACAATATGATAACTACTAATATTAATTTAATAACATGAATTTGTTTTATTATTTTTAAAAATAAGGGAACTTTAATTTTTTAATTAATGTAATTAATTTGTAACAGTAAATAATTATTATTTTGTATGTAGTGGTAGAATGGCTTATTTTGATTGTGAGAGTATTATGGTAAATTAAGTTTGTATATGTTTTCTTTCATTTCATTTTTTCTCCTATACCAAATAATAGAAAATTTATCGTTTTAACTTTCCATTTATCGTACCAAACAAAAAGAAAAAAAAGAATAATTCCTTCCATCATGGATGAAAAATCTATTTTTTTTATTTTTCTATTCTTCCTATTTTTAATTCTTCTTATCAAACGGACTATTAAAGTCAAATAAATTCTCAAAAAAAATATCCAGCCAAATATCTGAATCAACTATAGGGCTAACAACAGACAGTGGCCCATTTGCCTACCCATCTTTGAATTTCGCCGCAATTTTCAAAACCCCGCCAATATAAACTCTATTTTTCTCTCTTCGAAGAAGCACAATCCGCACGACTCTTTTTTGTGTACTTCTCATCCGTCGATCCACATTCAATCAACGTCCCAAATTCCATTCACTCATTTGACGCGGATCGACACTCTCATCCATCGATTGTACCCCAAAACCAACGCTCGTGATCAAAGTCCCGCCCTAATTCAAATCCCCCAATACCCATCTATAAATAACCCAACACCAAACACAACTCTGTTCACGATCAAGCAAATCTCCAATTCCCTCCAATTCAGAACTCTAGAATTTTCTCTTTCTTCAGATCCATCTGAAAATGTCTGGTCGTGGCAAGGGAGGCAAGGGCTTGGGAAAGGGCGGTGCGAAGCGTCACCGTAAGGTTCTTCGTGATAACATTCAGGGCATCACTAAGCCTGCGATCCGTAGGCTCGCAAGAAGGGGTGGTGTGAAGAGGATATCGGGACTTATCTATGAAGAGACTCGTGGTGTTCTCAAGATTTTCTTGGAAAATGTTATTCGCGATGCCGTGACATACACTGAGCATGCTAGGAGGAAGACCGTGACCGCCATGGATGTTGTGTATGCGCTCAAGAGGCAAGGCAGGACTCTTTATGGGTTCGGTGGTTAGGTTATTTTCTTGGTGATTCCATTGGAAGTAGTTGTAGATCGATCTGTTTCTTCTTCTCAAATCTGTCTTTTTTTTTGCTTCTTTTTCTTTGTGTTGTTTTTTTTACGTGTTTACTTAGTGGATCAAATGTCCGAAGTAATAGAAATTCAATTTCGTGGAAGGTATTTGTGTTTCCTGTGTCGATGATTGTTCTCTCATGAGTTTGTATAATTTGCTGAGAAAATTAAGGAAACGAATAAGACGAGTATTTTGACTAAGATTAGGTGAGCTAATTTAAACAAATTGGAATGTCAGAGACCTAATTTCCCTCTCTGATGGAAAATGTTATATAATTTAAATAAAATTTAAAAGTTAAAATTTAAATGTATATTATTGTTTGAACGATTAGGTTGTTAAAATTTAAATGTATATTAAAATTAAAGATTAAAAATTTTAATTTATATTCTTAAAGATAGAAATTTGTATTAATGTGTATATTAAGTTAACAGTTGTCAGGATAAATTAAATTTATATATTTTCTCATATTTATTATTTAATCACCTAAACTTTTACATTTGAAATATTACATCTATATTTCTTTAGAATCTAAATATGATTAAAAATGTTCTATAAACTGGGCATTTAAATAATTTTGTTTAAGTAATGTATTACATTGGATGTAAAAAATATTTTATAAATACCTGTATTATATTGGGCATTCAAATTGTAAACTTGATTTTGAACTTTAGAATATAATAAGTTCACAAAATAAAGGGTAGTATGAAAAATTATAATTTTTTATTAAGACGAAGTTATATTTTGGGAGAATTACAATCACTCTTCCTGAGGTTTGTCACTTAATCACTCAGATCCCCTGACATTTGAAATATTACACACAAACCCTCTAAAGTTTGTACGCGCGTAACACTTAAACACTTGCTGTAAATATATCTATTAATAAATTACACCCAGACCCCCTAAAATTAGTAAATATATATTACTTAGACACCTTAAGTTTAAAATGTTATAGTTAGACCAAAAATATTTCAATCAAAGATAAAATATCAAATATTTTAAAGTTTACAATTAAAATTCATGTTCTATTGAATCTTTTATTGAAATAAAATCAAAAATAAAAATTTAATTTGTTTCTTAAAAAATTGTGATTAATATACAATTATTTGGTCGTTTAAACGACCAAATTAAAATACTAAACTACCTCAGTTAAAACTGAAAGATATTGTGTCCATTAAAGTTTGACCCCTTGTTTAATTTTTTAGTTTTATTCTAATAGATAGTATAATTATATAGTAACTATGATTTTTTTTTTAAAAACTAGATTTTTATTTTTGATTTTATCTCAATAAATGACATAATAGAACATGAATTTTAAATGTAAAATTTATGTTCTATTATGAATAGTTTTATTCCAATATATAGTATAATTATATACTAATTACGATTTTTTAAGAAAAAATTAAATTTTTAATTTTAATTTTATTTCAATAAATGGTACAATAGAACATGAATTTTGGTTGTAAAATTTAAAATATTTAATATTATATTTTTTATTAGAGTATTTTTGGTATAAGTATAATATTTTAAACTTAAGGAGTCTAAGTGTAATTTATTAACGAATATATTTACAGCAGGAGTCTAAGTGTTACGCACGTACAAACCTCAAGGGGTTTGAGTGATCAAGTGACAAACTTCAGGGGGTCTGGGTGTAATTCTCCCTTATATTTTTTAATAGTTATATTAACAGATATCAAAGATAAAGAATTATGTGTTACACATGTATAAATGTCAAAAGGTATAAGAGTAATATTAGAAATGTGAGAAGATTTAAATGATTAAATGACAAGTATGAGGGGATCTAGGTGTAATTTATTCACTTAATTTTAGACGGCAAATTGACGATAATTAATTTCAGGTACACATTGATACAAATTTCTATTTTTAAGCGCACAAATTAAAATTCGAATAATTTTTAAGAGTACAATTTAAGATTAACCCAAATTATTCATATTCCACCGTTCTTTAATGTGCCAATTATCCCTATTAGAATCATATTATGTAAAAAAATAAATAATGAGATTCGAATATCTTTGTTATGATAAAAAGGAAAGAGAAAAAAAAAAAAAAAACAAGAAGACAAAGCCTTTGACATTCACGGAACATTATATCATAATCGCCACATGTCGAAACCCAAACCAACGAGACTTTGTGATGTCTTTATGACCACATGACAGACACAATTAGCTGGCCACAACTCACAGGTTATTATCTCCCCCGACCTCTGTCTCTCTCTCTCCAGATCATAGTAGAAACACCAGCTAAGCAATGAACAGACACCGCTGCATTTCCGCCGGCGAACCACCCTGTTCATCGCGAGAGACGGTTCAAACAAAGCTGTACTAACAGTACTGCTCGGGTGAGAGGTTCTTTATCGGGGTTGGAGTTGTTATCACATGGGTTTGCCGAGTGACGACGCTGTTTTGATTCAGAAAGGGAAGATACCGGGTGAGCCTTACGTAGTTACGGTTAATTGTCCTGATAAGACCGGACTTGCCTGCGATATCTGCCGAACCATTCTTGAATTCGGTCTCTACATTACCAAAGGAGGTAGTTTTGAACCACACTTCTGAAAATTATGTTGTACTTTCATTACACTGTAATTATGTTTTCGTGTATCTATTGTTTCATGTGCTTAGGACTTTGCGACTTGAGTCAAGCTGCTCGTTTTCGAGCTTAAAAAATTCTCGTCGTTTAAATGAGTTGAGCCCGAGTTAAACCCAAAACAAGTCAAATTCTTCGAGAATTTTACATGTAAACTATAACTCGAGCTGTGTTTCTTTAGGCTATTTTTTAAACGAGTTTCAAAAATTATTTAAGTTTTGTTCATTTAAAAAATAGTCGAGTTCGAGATGAGTCCGAGCTAAACTCAAATAGTTCGCTGCAATTATTATTCCTACCTGTGTTTAGTATGCAATGCTTGAGTTCCGGCCTACAAATTACTCCATTTCCTTATTGTAATTTTTGTTCAAGCACTTAAATTTCAACTATTTATTTTCCTGCTTCCAAATTATGTACTTAGTAAAAAGCTTTGATTTCTTAGGTCTAAAGAGTCAAGTCATATACAAGGTTGTTTTGATTTGTTCTGCTTGATATTATGCTTCCATTATGTACCAGTAGACTAAATTGGTTGAAATTTCTTAAAATGCTTGGCCAAACCCCATCTCCCTCCCAAAGAAAAGAAACAAGAAACATTTGAAGCATGCATTGACAAGCTTTTCTACTTTGATGTAGATGTCTCAACTGATGGGTTATGGTGCTACATAATATTATGGGTGGTTCCTCACTCTAGCTCAACGGGTGTAAAATGGCCGAATTTGAAAGACCGTCTTCTATCGATATGTCCATCATGTTCGGTGTCATTTTACTTGAACCAGCCATCTCCAAACCCCGGACCTCCTCCAGTATACTTGTTGAAGTTTTGTAGCCTAGACCGGAAAGGATTATTACATGGTAATGGCAAATGTCCTCTCTTCCAGTTTTGATTGATTGATGAACTTGCATGTTGTTCTGATATTGTTGCATTTCAAATTTTTTAGATGTCACTCGAGTTCTGTCTGTGCTCGAACTTACGATTCAAAGAGTAAAAGTGACAACAACACCGGATGGCCGAGTTCTTGATCTCTTCTTCATAGCAGATAACTTGTGAGATTTTGATTTGTATTGCATGTTTACATGAGAACATATATAATGCAGTTTGATTGCATCTGACATAGTTTTTTTTATACGATGCATCTGAGATAGTGCAGCTTCCATGAAATGCTGAACATGCTGTTTAGAAATTTCTTGCTCCTAGGTTGGATGTGTAGAAGAGTGTTTCACAATATCAGTGCCCTGGTATCTCCGCAAAGGGGGAGTTTGCTTTTGAAAAGTGGTCTTTACTTTCAATTGCAGGATCACATGAATATTCTGAATTTTCACCTTCTGTTTAACTAATTGATTCCTTTGAAAGAATATTAAGTATCACCTGGATATATACAGTGATGGAAATTACTATCTGATTTTGTTATATTCTTAAAAAATACTAGTGCATCATGCACAGAGTTGCTAAACTTTCTAGTTCCGAATTTGTAGATGGTGGCATCTTGATTTCTACCAGAACAGAATTCTTAGAACTTCTCCACTCATATCTTGGGCCTGAAGTCCACTATAGTAATTTTCAGCATTATTATTCATTATGCCAATCTTTACTTGGTATAAAATGTTGAAGGAGGAGTTGGGTCAATGTATAAGGACCAGGTTGGAGGTTGTTTAGCATCATATTAAGTAAAGAAACTCATGATTTCTGTGTTAATTATATCAGTTAATTGGGATGGAGCTGGTTATCCATATACACAGTCCGCTGCAATGTATTTCAGGGAGCTCTTGCACACAAAAAAGAGACAAGATGAGACAAGTGAGCAATTGCATGCTGTTTTAGGCGAATCATGTGCTAGTTGTACACTGCAGTTGGCTGGTCCCGAGTATGACAGTCTTCAGGGTATCTCTTCTCTTTCTGCAGTCATTGCTGACGAATTGTTTAGAAATGAACTGTCAGATAAGGAAACTCGTTCACAGGCTCTTAGCCCAGATGTGACGAAACTAAAGAGGGCCAGTGTAATGATAGACAATTCTCTGAGTCCAGCTCATACATTGCTTCAGATTTACTGTGTTGATCACAAGGGTTTTCTCTACGACATTCTGCGAACATTGAAAGACTGCAATATGCAGGTACTGATTTTTATCTTCCACATATTGATCTTCTGTGAACGTTGTAAGGTTTGAACAGCAGCTTGTAATTGGAGTTATGAAGGTAGTCCATTCATTGGCTTAGGGTTACCCTAATCTGCAATCCAGTTTTACTTAATTCAGTAATTTTGCTCCAACCAATTTTTATATCTTGTCCGAACTTACATAATCAGTGTTTCTTTGCCCCAAGTGCGAAAGTTTTCTTAAAAAGGTATTACTTCCCCCTTGCTCACCCCAAGTCGCTTTGCTGAAGGAATACTACAAGTTAGCTGGCTTCCTTACTTTCCTAGTGGCGTACATTGGTGGCAAGTACGAAGGCTTTGCAAATCTAGACCATAGTTAAAGAGGCATTTGAGAAGTTGCTAGTCTGTTTTGGCAATGCTTCTAGTAGAAAACCAAATAACAATCCACAATTCACTTTTGAATGAAGCAATATCTGCTCGTTGAAATTTGAGCCGGAAACAGAGTTGATCATTTTCCTGCTAGCGTAGATTTTCTAGATCACTTCTAGATTGTACTCATTTCTTCCCCAGTTTTATAGCCAGCTGATCAACCTCAGCCTATTTAGGGTAGCTACTGGGATTTGGTTATTTTTGGTGTCATAAGATGATAAGCATACTGCAAATAATACTCCATGTATCTTTTTAGTGGCTCGGTGGGTTGACCTTTTATTTTTTGTCTGACCACGTTAATTGTCCATG
This sequence comes from Ilex aquifolium, assembly GCA_951799425.1. Classification (NCBI taxonomy): domain Eukaryota; kingdom Viridiplantae; phylum Streptophyta; class Magnoliopsida; order Aquifoliales; family Aquifoliaceae; genus Ilex; species Ilex aquifolium. The sequence continues at coordinate 18,490,486 of OX637409.1, forward strand.
ATCAGAGTTTTTTTTTTTCCCTTTTTTACTGTTTTACTACATCCTTGATCAGATGTTACAGCCAAACCTTGGAGACAGTTGGATATTCTAAATTAGTTATTTTCCTGTTCACTAAAATTTGACGGTGGATCAATTTCCTCCAAATTTTTTTAGTGTACAACTTCCAGTTGTAGCAGATGCATCAACCATTATGTTTGCTGATAAATGTTTTTTGTTCTTTTTATTAGATAGCTTATGGAAGATTCTCGCCAGTTAACAAGGGTTATCGTGAATTAGACCTATTCGTCCAGCAAAAGGATGGTAAAAAGATTGTGGATCCTGAGAAACAAGATGCATTTTGTTCTCGCTTGAAGGTAGAAATGCTTCACCCATTACGTGTTATTATCACAAACCGGGGGCCAGATACTGAACTTCTGGTTGCTAACCCTGTGGAGCTATCTGGAAAGGGAAGGCCAAGGGTTTTCTTTGATGTCACACTTGCTTTGAAGTGTCTTGGAATATGCATCTTCTCGGTAAGAATATATTACATCATGAAGAAGTGATTCGAAAGATCAATTAACACATTGTGACTTTATATCCATATCATGAGACCACTGAATGGGATAAGAAATATTATGTAACCCAAATTTGTATTTCAAATGAAGAGAGACAATTGGATTAGTGGGTCTTATCAACTTTTTTAAACGGGATTTACTGATCCAATAGTCCTCCTTCATTTGGGATACAAATTTGAGTTGAAGATTTGGGTTATATAGCATTGCTCGATGAGGATTTGGTTACATGCATCATGTCATACTAATTGCGAATTTATTAGAAAAGTTGAAAAGCTTGCAAAGGCATAAAACCTGGATATTAACCTTTAATCATCAATCTTTTAATAGTTCCAGTCCTGTCCAGGTGGTAGCATGTGTTTCATCCAGAAAGTCTTGCGGGACACTTTGGTCCAGGTGTTAATAGTTCATTAACACAAGTTGCATTGTACAATCAGTTTTCTTGAGTCATGTCTAACGATACTATGCTATCAATTTTGAGTGGCAAAGCTTTTGAACTCTCCTAATGTTTTGGTTTATAGGCTGAAATTGGAAGACATTTGGCAGCAGCTCGTGAATGGGAGGTCTACAGATTTCTGTTAGATGAGAACAGCAAATATCAGTTGTCAAATATGGTAGTAAGAAATCAGATTGTAGACAAGGTTCAAAGAACTTTGATGGGCTGGTGAACTGATCTTTTACTCCATCTGGTTACTCTCCTGGAAATATGCTGCATAACTCAAATGAAACCCAAGAACATATTATTTCTTGGATGAGTAGGTCCCACTAAAGAAGTTAATGGACCCATTCATCAAAGGAATTATATGCATTTAGATTGTAATTTTTTGGGTTTTATTTGAGGCAACCCGATTTGGAGTTGGAGGATCAGACTTGTGTAGCAATACTCTTTCTACAGTGTCTTTGTATTTTTAGCCCTTAAAAAATAGTTATGCTGATGTACAATCCATTAACCTCTGGTGACACCTGTGTATTTTTCTTTGGCATCTCTCCTCTTTAGTTTTAGTTTCAATGTTACTACAATTCCCATTTGGCCTTTATTAAGGTCTGTGACGCTACGGGACTGGGGCTGGGGCTAGGGCAGGGGAGTAGTCTCCATTCCCGTACCCGCTTAAAAAAATTCCGTCTAATCTCTACCCTTCGCCCCAGTTTAACATAATCTAACGTTTTAAATAATCTAACACATCATAACATAACTTAAAGTTTGGATGAATAAGTGAAAATGAGAATAAAGTATATTTTTTTAATTTTTTTTGACAATAAGGATAAGCACAAATCTTCTTCAAACAATTAAATCATTTAGTCTAAACTAATTATAAATTTTTTTTAATGATACAACTACCATTTAAAATCAAATAAGGTCTCGGGTTCCTTCGCCAAAAGTTCTTCTCCTCTCTGTGGATGTATAAAAACGTACTCATATATCGATTTTTTGTTTTTGTATTCTTCTTGTCATCTGTGTACCGTTTGCTTTTGGTTAAGGCTGTAGAAACCAGTGCTTTCGACTTCTTGTGTTCTGCATTTCAAGTGTACTTAATGTTGGAATAGTTCCCTTGTTTTGGAGAATAATTGAAACTGACAGAAGTAGAGCTTTTGACCAATCCAAGGCAGTTTTGAAAAAATATTCCCAAATAAGAGTGATTTTGAAAGTAATTCCCAAATGAAGGCACTTTTTAAAAACGTCAAACCGACTGACGTTTTTATGCTAAAGACGTCAGTCCGTTTGACGCCTTTAGCATAAAAACATCAGTCCGTTTGACGTTTTTAAGCCCAAAGATGCGGCCCAGTAAACCCCTTAAAAACGTCAAACCGTTTGACGTCTTTAATAAAGACGTCAAACCGTTTGACGTCTTTAAACTTCTCATTTGGCCAAGCCAGTAAACTTTTTTTTTTGTTTCGGAAGGTCCCTCACAAACTCACAGCCTCACAAACTCACAGCCGCAATGTTTGACCATTTGACAAATGGGTTTATTTTATTGTTTTATCTTGTTTTAATTTATATAATTATCATAACTACCCATTAGTTTAGATAATTATTATAATTGCCCCCTAATTTTTAACTTGGATTTTAATTTAGTCCTTAGTGATAGGTTTTTTGCCTTTTTTTTATAAGTAAAATGTTAAATGTTTATTTAATAAAAAAAATTAATAAATAAATGGTGATATTTTAAAAATATATTAATTTTGATTGTTATTAATTTATAAATGTAATTACATTCAATAAATAAATTTTTATAATTTAAAAATACATAAATTTTTTTTGCTCATTTTTTTGCAAAAAATCACCTTATTTGTTTATCACTCCACTTGATTTGGATAATTATCATAAGTGACCCCTAAATTTTGCTCTCTTGTTTTAATGTAGTCCATAAAATTTTAATTCTTTTAATTTATTCCATCAATTATTAATTTTATTTCAATTAAATCTTTCCATTAAATTTCGTCGTCATATTCAGGCAAAAGCTAAGGATAAAAAGCTTTTAAATCTTGCCATTAAAAGCTCAAAATTTTTAGCTCCCTCTCTTTGTGAGATGATGAGTTTATTTTTATTGAATTAAAAATTTCCAATTACATTCAATAAGTAAATTTTGATAATTTAAAAATACTTATATTTTTGAGCATATCAAACTTTAAAATTAAAAACATATACATGAAAATAAATTTAAGGTGTCATACAAACTGTAAGCGTTACACCCAATACTTTCTCCTCAAGAAGTATACGATATGAAAAAATATACTTTCTCCCCAATACATACTGTAAGTTTTTTAATAACTTATATTTTTTCAGATCGTATACTTCTTGTGGAGAAAGTATTGGGTGTAACGCTTACAGTTTGTATGACACCTTAAATTTATTTTCATGTATATGTTTTTAATTTTAAAGTTTGATATGCTCAAAAATATAAGTATTTTTAAATTATCAAAATTTACTTATTGAATGTAATTGGAAATTTTTAATTCAATAAAAATAAACTCATCATCTCACAAAGAGAGGGAGCTAAAAATTTTGAGCTTTTAATGGCAAGATTTAAAAGCTTTTTATCCTTAGCTTTTGCCTGAATATGACGACGAAATTTAATAGAAAGATTTAATTGAAATAAAATTAATAATTGATGGAATAAATTAAAAGAATTAAAATTTTATGGACTACATTAAAACAAGAGAGCAAAATTTAGGGGTCACTTATGATAATTACCCAAATCAAGTGGAGTGATAAACAAATAAGGTGATTTTTTGCAAAAAAATGAGCAAAAAAAATTTATGTATTTTTAAATTATAAAAATTTATTTATTGAATGTAATTACATTTATAAATTAATAACAATCAAAATTAATATTTTTTTAAAATATCGCCATTTATTTATTAATTTTTTTTATTAAATAAACATTTAACATTTTACTTATAAAAAAAAGGCAAAAAACCTATCACTAAGGACTAAATTAAAATCCAAGTTAAAAATTAGGGGGAAATTATAATAATTATCTAAACTAATGGGTAGTTATGATAATTATATAAATTAAAACAAGATAAAACAATAAAATAAACCATTTGTCAAATGGTCAAACATTGCGGCTGTGAGGCTGTGAGTTTGTGAGGGACCTTCCGAAACAAAAAAAAGAGTTTACTGGCTTGGCCAAATGAGAAGTTTAAAGACGTCAAACGGTTTGACGTTTTTAAGGGGTTTACTGGGCCGTATCTTTGGGCTTAAAAACGTCAAACGGACTGACGTTTTTATGCTAAAGACGTCAAACGGACTGACGTCTTTAGCATAAAAACGTCAGTCGGTTTGACGTTTTTAAAAAGTGCTTGCATTTGGGAATTACTTTCAAAACCACTCTTATTTGAGAATATTTTTTCAAAACTGCCTTGGATTGGTCAAAAGCTCAAACAGAAGTACCTCTGCCTCAACCTTTGAACCCCACCCTATGGTTTTCATTTTGTGTTTCTAGCCAACAGACTACGAGCAAGGCAAGGCCCTTGAAAGATATTGGAGAGGATTGAGAGTTCTACAACGAGAAGTCGATAATGAAAAAAGCGATGTTAATGGTTTTTATGGGCAACAGAGAGATTGAAGAGTGGATCAGTCTCTCCACCCTTGTCATGCTTCCATTCCAAGCTATGGTGGTTTAGGTGTAGTTTCGGGTAGAATTTCGATGCATAAGGAACATAAAGAGTAATTTTTTTAAGATAACCTATTCACTCTCTGCGACATGTAGTGGCCTGGACATGCAGACGAGGAAGAAGAGGGCTTCAAGAATTAGGTCACTATTATTTTTATTTTTTTGAAATTCTCTGTTTTAATTTATTTTTTGTTTTGGTGATATTTTTCGGTTTATATGTTATGCTCAAATGATATTGGATGAAATGTATAAGTTAAGGGTTTTATTATTTTTTGTGTAAAGATTTTTTAGATCTCCACTTTTACTTGGTTGTTTTGATATATTAATCTTGGATTTGTTATGATATATATGAAAAATTATGTATTTTTTTTTTAAAACTTATAAACCGTTATATTAGTGGTTGTAATGGTTACTGTGATCATGTGATTGTCTAGTTCACGTTACTGTCTAGTTCCGTAGTATTTTAACAGTGACTATGTATGTTTTTGTGATTGTATTTGGTGTTACTGTACTCGTGTTGTTATCTAATCCACCACTATTCTATGTTTCATCCCTGTCAACCTTCATAACACTTCCATTCTTAGCCATCGCCCCTTACAATGACTGTGATCGTGTTGTTGTTTAGTACACCACCAATTTATGCTCTAACCTTGTCACATTTCATAACACCTTCATTTCCAACAATCACCCCTTATACCCCATCCACATGGACATTGTTGTTATCGTGATCGTGTTACTGTAATTGTTACTGTTATTAGGATAAATCCCAAAAAAAACGCGTTTGTCTTTCTTACCCTAAAAATCCACAACTATAGACCGGCCTCCAAAAAAAATCCGATGAATAAAGCTATATGATCATTCACACGCTTTCTCAAAGTGAAAGACAGACACTTTTGAAATCCTATGGAAATGATTAATTAATTTTATTAGATAATTCAATATTAATCTAATTTATTTATTAATTATATCATGTTTGATCAAAAAATATCATTTGTGAATCAAAATCAAAGGCTAGTATTTTTTTTTATCATATAAGCTCTCATAAAATAATAATCTACTCGATCCATATATTAATGTAAAATTAAATATAAATTCTATAATTCTAAAATAATGTATACAATTACAATACAAGACCACAAATTAAAAATGTTATTTTTCATAAGAACTAATTAAATCGATTAATCATGCTAAATTTAGGTTATTAGTGTATAATAATAATTATATTTATTTATTATTCTTGTTAAGTCGAGACATGTTCAATTTATTCTAAAAAAATGTTAGGAAAATTTGGAGGCCGGTCTCCCTATATAGACTTATTTGGAGATAAGTCTAGCAAGAAAATTTATTTGGTTTTAAGTCCAATTTTTGTCAAATTTACTATTGTACCCCTACCTTTTGAAAAAACAATAACTGACGTCTGACTTACCGTCTCCTTCACATATGTTAGATCATTGAGGTATATATAGAAATTTTTGATTGAGTTATAAATGAAAACCCTTAATTGAATTATTTATGGAAACCGTTTATTAAATATTATGATAATTAATGGAAGTTATATATTTTGATAGTTATATATGGTAACTTGATGTACGAATAAATCGTTGGTCTATTAAGTCAAAATCAGATCACAAAATTTCTTTAACATTAGTGTTACTATAGTGACACTAATAGTGACACTAATTTTATTATAGTGACACGAATGAGATTGTTTTCTTTAAAATACTCAATACCCAAAATGAAGAATTATATCATTTCAAATAGTAACACAAACAAAACCCCAATTTTCACTTACACTACCAATTGCAAATCATTAGACGTATATTATGTAATATACACATTTAATTTTCACAATAACATCAAAGGTTTGTGCTCAGTAACACATCGACTTTTACAAAATACAAGACAATAGAGTTTTTACAGTAACATCAATTTTCGAAAGATTATAGTGAAAATATGATCCACAAATTAAAAATTTATAAAATTTCTAGTAGTAACACACTGTTGACAGTTGAATTAGGACACTCAACACCAATCAAGAACATCAAAATATCGAAATTTTGAAATCCATTTTTCACTTATCACACAGTAACATGATCTATTTCACAGACACACAACCAAGGTATTTCGAATGTCTTGCACAACAAAATCGAATTATATAATACTTTAATTTAGTAATAATACTTTATTTTAAATTAGGAATGCAAAAAAAAAAAAAAAAAAAACGGACAGTTTGAAATATATATTATGTAGAAGTTTTTTAAATCCCTACAATGAACATCAACTTTTATGTAAAATCACATACCTTAATTCTATTTCTGAATCTCAAAGTTGTGAAGATGTTTTGAATGCAAATAATTAACTGTAACTATGTCAATGGATTCCACAGTAAACTTGAAGAGTAAAATCGAAATTAGGGTGGGATTTGTGTTACTATTTGAAATGGTGAAATTCTTCATTTTGGGTATTGAGTATTTTAAAGAAAACAATCACATTCGTGTCACTATAGTAACATTCGTGTCACTATAATAACATTAGTGTCATTATAGTAACACTAATGTTAAGGAAATTTTGTGATCTGATTTTGACTTAATAGACCAACGATTTATTCGTACATCAAACTATCATATATAACTATCAGAATATATAATTTTCATATAAAACTTTCGTTAATTATCATAATATTTAATAAACAGTTTCCATATATAACTCAATCAAAAATTTTCATATATGCCTCAATGATTTAATCTATGTGACTTTTCATAACTGGACAAAACTAACACCGTTAGGGGTAATTTTTAAATTTAAAAAATAAGTGAACTTAAATATCTACATATAAGTTTAAACATAGACTTACTCCTAAATAAGTTTTCTTCCAAGATTCAAATTATTATAAGTCCATCTAAAACAACTCACCTTCAATTTTCACAAAATGTTAACCAATAAATTTCATATCGGAAGCAAAAGGCCCAAAAAGAAAAAAGAAAAAAGAAAACCTGATTGAAGACAAGTGATTAAAAACCTTGTCTACCTTTATCCAAATTTTTTTTTTTTTTTTGATAACTAAAAAAGGGGTGGGGGCAAGGAAGAGTGCCCAGCGACCACCCCGATAGGCCCTCACTAGTGGGATCATAAGGCCCCTGACCGCGCCTGGAACACCTCTCGGGACCAGACCTAGCTAGGCTAGCATAGCGGCCAACCACCAAACCCCAATGGGAACTCCAAGACTCGAACTCCCAACCTCAAGGTGAGGAGTAAGGCGGTACCTTTATCCAAATTGGATAATGTTATTTGGAACTAGAAATTTGACCTAATTTATTGTGATAATGATACAATTTTATAAGAATTATTGGAACAACACCTTTAATGGGGCCTACTGCATAAGCATTGCTCATCCAAATTTGACTGTAAATTCTCTGCGAAGAAAGCTTTCGGTGATGCGATCATAATTTCATAAAGACAATTTAGATTACAGAGCTTGAGGATAGGGTTTTGTGTTGTGATCTCTGTTTTCAAATGCTCTGTCATCGAAGAGTAGGATCAGAATGCAGCAAGCTTTACCGCCTAGAACCTCTGATTATCTCACCGCTCTCACCCAAGAAATCGAGAAAAAGCTTCAGCGGGTTTGTATTCTTCATTTTCCTATTCTTTTGATACCTCACACACAAACATACGAAACTAGGTAGAAATTTACTTACCGAAACAAATGAAACTAGGTAGAATTTTTTAGTTTTATAGTTGTTTTCATGTGATTTTGTTTTATATTTGTTTTTAGGCACTAGTTTCGCCATCACAGAGACGCAACTTGTTGGAAGAGCTATTTGCGGACATAGCTTTGGAAGTTGATGACCGAGCAAGAGGTAAGTCGATGCAGCTGTGTTTGCTTGTGCTTATTAGCTTCGTGTAATTTCCAGAATTCGATCTTCTATATGTCATGTATTGCCTGTATGAGGTAGTAGAAGTATAATGATTAGTGATGCCGTATGGGATTTGAATAGCTCGTTTATTTTCCACAAAGCATTTGAATAGGAAGATATTGTGGCCATCTAACAAACAATGGTAATTTTCAATAACATTGAGAAGCGGCTTGTCAAAAACCTTATCTTAGTCTCTTTATCATTACTGCTGAATTTCTTCTCCAAGAATGTGCTTTTTACCAGATACAATTTTCTTCTCACAACCTGCTATGTATGGTTCCTATTTATGGGTGCATGTACACATATATATATGGTCACTTGTGAACATCAAGATGCGGATAATGTTGGCAATAAATATGTAGCGGATTTTGGTGGCATCTATTGAACCTAAAGACGTGATGCTGATATTGTAGGAAGTTGTTCTTGGGCATGCTTGTATATACAGCTTTGACAGCAAGTCTATGCGAAGAGAATCATGATGTGATAGTAATGGTTTCAAATTGCAATATGAAGCCACCATAACTTCCTGCATTTAGATGATTCTTTCTTGTCTGAAATTCCCTACAAAAGCTATACTAGTTCCATTTCCTCTTGAAAGGCATTTGCCATAAAAAGATGAATGTTGGAGACAAGTAGTTAGGCATTTTTAATATTTGCTTTGAGGTCAATTTCATTTAATGCAAAATGTCCTTTATGGTTGATGTTGTTTCCCAGGTAACATGCTAGGGTTCCTTTCTTTTGGACAAATTTCATCTGATCAAATTTTGAAGAAAAACTTAACTCACCAAAGTAAAATGCCTATTTATTGGCATATTTTCATATGCGATGTTTTGTGTCTCATTCCCACACTAGATATTGCTCTGTTTAGGATTTTCTTATAAAATGCTTCTAAATTACAACTCAACTCAACTTAACAAAGCTTTAATCCCAACTATTTGGGGTTAGCTATATGAATCATATTTCTCCGTATGTTTTTTGGATTTATGTTCAAATTGGATTTGACAAAGTTTTAGGCTAGTTGTCAGCTTGTCAGGTACCTAACGTAATCCTCCTCCTTTATCTAGGAATAGGACTAACTGTGTTAAAGATAGGCACTACAACTCAACACAGACGAAGTTATGCTTCTAGATAAATTGTTGATTATTTCAATTTAAACTTACTCAAAAATCCAAAACTTTTCCCATCTTTTTTAATAGTTTCTATATCTGAAATAGAAGCTCTAAAGTATCGGAGTCCTTCGACTCTATTGTTCATGTTATTATTTTTTTAAAAATGTCTTTTGCATACTTTGTGGACTCTCAATTTTTAATCCTTTCAAGTATCATGGTATGTATTATTTTGTAGAGTTTATGACTATTCATAACTAATCGAGATGTTATTAACATCTGGTTCACACTGACATAGTTATCAAAATCGTACGATTCGCGATTCGATTCTGACAATTCAGTTCGATACAGGTACAAAACGATTCGTATCTTATATGAGAATCATTTTAGAGTTGAATCGCACCTGAATAGTACAATTCATACGATTTGATTCGTATCACATGAATCACATGATTCAATCACTTTTTTTTAAAACTCAATTTTTTACAAAACGACATCGTTTTATCCGCTAAACAGTAAAACAACGTCGTTTTGTTTGCAAAGGAACCCACGCCCTAATAAAAATTCAACCTCTTTGCTCGTTCTCTCTCTGACGTCGTTTAAAACTCGCCTTGCGTTGTCTAAAACTAAAAGTCACGGCTAACGCTTTCGTATCATCAATTCTTTCATGGGTAGTTTGTTAGGTTCTAATTTTTTGTTTTAAAATGTTGGCATGTATGTTTTCTCCCAATCAATTTTCTTATTTGTTCTTTTTTCATTCATGTTTGTAACCTAATCTATACTGGGTGTCACTATTTTGGTTCTTAAATAGTCATGGTTCTTTAATAATTTTTTTTTTCAAGTTGTTAAATTTGAAAATGGTTAAGAAAAAGATGAAAATGAAGTAAAAGGCTAGCGTTTTTCTATTTAGACGATGTGATTATGCCAATTGATTATTTTTAGAATGCAATAATGTTCAATATTCAATATTTTTTCTATTTTAAATATGTATTATTACTTTTTATTTTTGTTCAAATTTTGTGTCGAATCTTACGATTCATGATTCGATACGATTCACGATTCTCAAATTTAAGATTCCGATTCACGATACGAATCGCGATTTGACAACTATGCACACTGGACAAGCTTAGATTACTATAAATGATTTTTATCCAAATCAAATGATTTATATCTCTTAATTGTTTATTGTGTGATTACATAAATGATTTTAATCCAGATCAAATGATTTATATCTCTTAATTGTTTATTTGTGTAAGCCTGAAGTCTGGGGAATTTCTGCATCCCCAGTTGTGGTAGTAAGAGCTGTCATAGTTAGGACCATAAAAAGATTTTGATTTGTATTGTCAGTTTCAGGAGAGGCCTTACTCTTGGGTTGTTATTAATAAATATGACCATTAAATTGATCTAAACTAACATCCTACAATTTACTCTGTTTTAGATCTTTTATATAATGAAATGTTGAAAAAAAGTTTGTGCAAATGTAAGTCTTTGCCGCACAGTGTGTGATTTTTTTGCTTTTGAGTAATTTAGTTTGAGTTACTTTAAACGCGTATTGCTTCTTGAGTTATAATGATCTGTCAAACACTGTCATGTACAAGCAATTCAGATTTCTTTTTTGATCTCTGGTAAAGGGTTCTACAGTTCTATCATATAGTCTTTGCTGTAATATTCTCGTTTTCTGCATTGCAATTAAAACAGATATAATCCTTGGCAGAGAAGATGTAATCTCTTTGGCGGAGGTGGAGACTGGGGGTCCATTATGCTTTTACGATGTGCTAGCAGATTATTTTGTTGGGGCGCCTGAAAAAGGGAAACATATCCTTGATTTGATTGTTCAACTCTGGAGCCTGTCGTTTGCATCTCATATTTTTTCCCTTCTATTCCACAAATGGGTATGTGAGCTTATATAGAGTGGAAGTTTCCGTTAATATATTTGTGAATGAAAATTTTCTTTTAGTTGTGTAATGTTGCATGCAATAGTTAACTTCTTTTTGAAGATGGAAGCCTGTTGTATATGTCCACTTTCTATAGGCATTTATGTTTTATTCTATTTCTAACTAAATATTGAATAAAAAACAGATGTTACTTCAAATCTTAGGTCTGTACCCAGCCCATCCTCCCAGCTCCCCATTAATGAGCACTAAATTGTGTAAGCACTTTTTACATGTTTTATTCGATGATCAAAATGAAGGCAAGTTTGAGGGTCAAATTGAAGTCAACTTTCTTACCGACTGCATGTATATTACAAACCATCTAGACCTTTACTTTACATGTACTTGTGATCTATATGGAGATACTTCTCAAGCAGCAAATGTTGGCCAACTGGGTAATTCTACTAGGTATTCTTAGACAGAGAAAAGGAGGGAAGATAAAAGAAATAACTAGTAGGAAGGCAGAGCAAAAAAAGTTCTTAATTATGCATGGTTTATACCAGCAAAATTGTTTACTATGATCAGAAGCATGCACACATTTGAATATATGTAAGAGTTCATCTGTAAGAAGCCTTTAAAGAACCTGAAAGTGTTTTTTCCAGGTTCTCAATTATGCAATTTGGGCCATTATTGCCATTACATCTAAAAACAGGTTGATATGGCTACCCAAAAGGTTGGTGTGCAAGGGTATCATGGGATTTACATGACAAATTTTTTTTTTTTTTTTTAATTGGGGGTTCCGGGCTTGGAATTTTTACGAGATACAAATATTTCAGCTACGCCAACAAGGTCCAGGATTATAAAAGAGATGCTGCCTTGCTTTGTTAGATTATGTCGAATTTGGTTCTGCGGCACTTCTGCTTGTTGTCTTCTTATATGCATGTGCAAAAGAATTTGTCTCTGTTTGGATGTCAACTGTTTTTGTGCTTGACATGGATTCTTATTAAGTTTGACTGGCTTAGTAGTAATTAGCCATATGTGCAAATTATTTTAAGTGATATCAGCATGTTTTCCCCTTTTTTGTTGGATGTCTTGAACTTTTGTATAATAATTTTGAAACTCGATAAGTTTAGGATTAGAGGAGACATTATTGTGGAATTTTTAAATATGAATCAAGGTTTTTTTGGTTGCTTTCATGAAGTTTTCTGAACATCAATTAGGCTTGCAGCTGAACTCCTCATGGCATTCTTGTAATGTGAATATTATATAGTTATCTGTTCTGGTTGATGTTGCAGTTGTTTGAAGTTCAACTTGATAATTCTGATATCCTCCTCCGTTACTCTTCAGCTCTTGTTCAAGGTGCTACCAAGGTCTTCTGGTAAGGATAATAATCACATTTGTGTAACTACTTATTGATTGACTACCCAAGAAGTTTGATTTGTTGGGGGTTATGTGGTACTAACATCCTTAGATGCATGAATCCAGTTACGAGACACAAATATGGCACAACATGGACTTGGTGACACATTTCTCAAAAGAGTAGGACATGGACCCTATAGAGACATGTTGATGCTATATATATGTGATCAAATAGCATAAGGTTAATATATTTTAGTGAAAGTTTGGATAAGAAAAGGTCTGGAATCATAATAAGCTACACCATCAATTCTGTCACTCGAAGATTCAAAACTCATCTCCACCAAGATTATTACAAGATCAACAACCACAAAAAAATCAATCTCAAAACTAGTTGCACGTATCACCTGCCTTCCTTCCCCCACCTGGCAAGTAAGACTAGGAGGAAGACGATCAAGATCTCAAGTGTGGCAGCTGTTGGAATAAATTCACGAAAAACTGCAAAGAGCATTAATTAGGGATTTTGGGGTCACGCATAGGTAGATATAGTGGTCATCAATAGACGTTGAGAGCCTTTGGAAGACACCAACCGGAAGTCGTGATCTGGTTGTGGGATGCATCATCTAGAGTTTCATCTTTCTTGCCTTCTTTCTGGTTTTTATTTCATTTTACTTTGTTTGAATCGAAAGGTTGTAAGAAGGCAGTGTTATCCTGATCTTTAGGTTCTTCTTCTTCATTTGATTTATTTATTAAACCGACGTGTTCTATTATTTCATATTTTTGGACCCCCTTCCCCACCCACCCACCCACCCAAAAAAAAAAGGTTTGTTCTAAATGAATCCCAATGTGTCCTGAACTTATTCTAGCATGCCCCGAACAAAGAATTTAGACACTTTTCACATGTCCGAGCATGTATGACACTGATACGAAGGTTTGGGAGACGGGTGTGCTTCCTAGGTAAAACAAGTTGGTACTGAATACATGTTGCTACTTGTAGATTACCCTTAGGTTTAAATAACAACAATGCATCCATTGTTTTCATTTTTAGAGTAACTAGCAATACATAACTTGCGTTGTACGTAAATAAATTTAAATAATATTTTTTTATAAACATAAATTATATGTTTAATTAAATTAAATAATAAATTAGGTGTCGAATAATTAATTCATATTTTAATTATTACTAAATTTAATTATTATTTTATTCTCTAAGCTTTTGAGTTCTTAATCTATCATTTATTTAGGAATCTCTTTTTATTTTGTTAAATAGATTGATTAGATCACTTATAATATTATTATATTATTGCATACCAAAAATTAAATTATAACATATAAATAACTGTGAAATTCAATCTGGTAACTTCATGTGGATAATAATTTAATATATAGAGAATTTTACTTCTTCATATAGATATAGAAAATTGTATGTAACTGTACTATTAATAAATGAGTTCAAAAGAATTCAGAAGTCCTTATAAAAGAGTTTAAAACAAGTTGAAAGTCAAATAGGAGTAAAAAAACAAAAATTAGATAAAAGTATATATGTGGGTATAATTGATTTTATCGTAATAATTAGTGATAAAATAGGAAATCAAAAGTTTTTCGCAGACGCTGGCATTTATAAGTAGTATTACGAATTTCTAAGTTTTGAATTTCCTTTTCTAATGTTCCAACTTCTTAGATAAGGTGGTTTCGGTGTGCTAGTTTTTACTGATATGTAATGCAACAGAAAGTATAAATAATTTTAGGTTCTTAAAAAGGATTTATCACCTCTGGTTAAATTACCTTTTTAGTCTTCAATGAAGTAAAAGTTGGTTTCGTACTATGGCACTGTTGACATTCACCAGACCTCACCTTGTCAACTGCTCCTCCTTTGAAGCATATCCTGCTTCACTTTTGCCACGAGTTATACTAAAACACATGGGAACTGTCCTTTCTCATATCTGATTCGTGTCGGTCTGTTTCTTAGCCACTTGAAATTGAACTTAGATGGCCCAGCTTTGCAATTTTACGGCTGGTTCTATCCAGTTTATCTGGTCAGTTTGTGGTGATTTCATCAAATGAGTGGTAGGAGAGGCAGGACTTTGTAAAGAGGAAGAGCAGACCAGGCTTATCAAGTCCCTGAGTGCATTTATGATCGGATTGAGTAGGACTTTGTTAGTGAAAGTAGTGAGTACTGGGTAACCCTCAGTTCTGTCTTCCCTGATTGCTTTAGCCCTTGCTCTGTGCACACAGAAGGCAGATTGAGGAGCAATACCATGCTACAGTTAGCAGGTTTTTGGGCTAGCAGATCCTGTTTCGAGATATTAGTGGACCTGCAATTTAATCTTTGGAACCAGCTTGTAGAGGACTATTGGAGTGAAGAAAAGTATAGTCCCGTATAAGCTAGGTGCTGGGAGAGTAGACTATATAGACCTTACCTGTGGCATATTTTTGCACAAAGTGGCTGTTCTCCAAATTAAAATCGTGTTCTCTAGCTTGGCAGACCTAACACCAGGCCATTGAAACAAGCAAGGCACCCGTGTAAAACGGATATGCTATCTTTATATGATTTTGTCATTAGTTATTTAGTTTCACTATGTTTTATTAAGTATAGAATATTAGGTCACCAACATTCCATTCAATTGGGCGACCAATACAGCGATCAAAATGGATTGGGCTACTATGTTTAGGATCCTTTCTAATTTCAGAATTTCTTCTGCTTTATCTTGGTCTTATTTTCATTTCCTTTTTAGTCGTACATTCTTCTTTCTTCATTTGCAGTAGTTGTCTTACCTATTTGTTCTTCATACTTAAAATAATACCTTAATGATTCCAAGGAATATAGAATGACAAAAAAATATGTGACTTTGTAATATATTTGCATGCTTGCATGCAGGATTGACATCGAAAGCAACACAAGGTGCTTCCATAGCCTTTTTCAGGTGATATGCCATTGGAGAAGTAAAATGTTGTCTAGATTTATGTTGATTAAAATATATATTTCGCCTCACTTGCCTTTTTAGTTGGCTTCAGTATCTTCTTGACGAAGTTGCATTGGTGCCGCAGCGATTAAAAAAAATACCCTTACAGGTCAGGCATTGATCCAGTCAATATTTTTTTTTCAAATATTAACGGATTGTACTCTGTAATTCATAATTCAACAAGTCATTTTACATCCTAAATGGCAATTCTAATTTGAACATTAACTTTTGTACTAACTAAAATTATTAGGCCCAGCGAGACTTGTTTCTTCTCCTTTCAAGGTTCATACTCTTTTACAACATAGGTAGGCCTTACCAATAGCCCAATGTCATTTTTGAACATCTTATTGTTGTTTTTTAGGGCTTGACCATTAATTTTTCTAGACAATACAGTTGACAAGCTCGAAAGATTTTTGAAGCAATTTCCTGATTATCTAAATGCTCTCCTTGTTGGCGGTCCAGCAGATATTTTTGTTACTGAACTAGCTGATCAGGTAAGGATTGAAATACTATCTTTCAAATTGTATCTTTTTATAGTTTTATTCTGTTGGTACCAGGAAAGTCTTTTCACGTGGTTTTTAAATTTCCTAATTCATCAGCTACAAAAATTGAAGGTGGAGCCAGTGCTACTGCATTACTTTTCCCACGTTAAAGTTCTCCAGGGTAGTACTACTTCAAGGATTTTGAATTCTTTGGATCTGATATGATTTAGGCTGGATTGAAGTGATCAACCTAATGCGACTAATTCCTGTAGGTATGGAACTGAGAATGACCACAAGTACAAGACTGAAAGCTTGCTTGTACAGCTTCACTTCTCCTGGTGGTCCAATGTATCCTACACGAGCTGTTCGTCATGCAGCTTGGGAAGCACTAAATTTTCTTTTCCCAGTGAGTAATCGTTATCATTATAATTCTTTGGGGTTGCTTTTTGCCAGCTATTTTATGTTAGATTCTTCTGCTTGAATATGTTATGTTCCATATACAAAAGACCTTACTTTTTTTTTCTTTTTTTGCTTTTGTGGGGGTGGGGGGGGAGAGAGAGAGCTGTTATTTGTGTTTAATTCAAAACTTCATCAACAAGACAGACTGGTGCTATGATTATAGACGAACGGCTAATTATTATTATTGCTCAGAGTCTTGGGTACCTGCAGTCATCCTGGGGTCGAGCGAAACAGTGTGTGTCAAATTGTTTACTATGTGACATGAAATGACCTTCAGACACCTTTATAAATTGAGGTAGAGGTACATAACACAGAAGGGAATCAAGAGGGTGAGGGATTAGGATAGTTGGTCTCAATACAAGGACACCATTTCCTGATATTACACTGCACTCCTTTCTAATTTGCTTGATTGAATAACGAGTCTTTCATGGTCATTTTGGCCATGTATTGCTTTGACATGAACTAGATCATACTCTGTCTTTGCAAAGTTTATGTCCCAACGGTATTATTATTAAAGGACATACCTAGCTGTAGGCATCAGTCTGAGTTGCAAGCGTCGGTTCCAGTTTCTATGCATTTTCATGTTTGTGAATTTTTAACTAGGGCTATTAGATTTTGCACCTTTTCCACTTTTTCCATACATTGGCTGGTCTTTATAGCTTGGAATTAATGGTTTGGTTCAGGTTGGGCGTTACCCACGGCATCTTATAAGCCTCTTTTTCCGCTTGCTGTATCCATGGTGCTGGCCCTCATCTTGTTGGAACTTCATTATGTCTTGCATCCGGGCCGTGATGTATTCCCTATTGAGGTTGATATTTGGTGGGTGGGAAAAGTTGAAGAGGCCCTAGCAATTATCGATGTACATCCCACGATTTCGTATACCAAGCTCCCTGTGAGTAGATAGATGCACTTCCCTAAAAAAAAGTATACAGATATTATTAGTTAAAAGATCAGACTTTGGTGTGTATAGATTCTGGTGTACATGTGACACTCCCAACAGTTGTTGGTCCATTTTTTCTTTTTTGAGATTCTATTAGTTTTTGATTGAAAAAAAAAAAATGATTCTATTAGTTGGTCTATTTTTCTTTTTCTTTTTATTTTTTCGTATCCACTTGATTGTCTTATAAGTGTCATATTATTAATATATTTTAACTATATAACAACCAAATAAACACAATATATAGTATAGATAAAATATATAACACAATCTTGAATTTAAGACATTTTTTTTTTTGGAAACTAAAAAGAAAGTAAAGAACACAAAAAAAATTTAAAATTATGAAACAATAGAATTTTAGATGGTAACAAATGTTGGCTTTTGATTTTGAATCATGTCCCTCCAATGAAGTCAACGATGGATGATGGTCTCACCATCTCAGATGCTGCAATGGCCAATGGAGGCTTGACTAGTTGGCTTTACTGTGAGTTGTGAGAGCACTGTAAAAGAGGGAGAGAGTTTGCTTTTGGTTTTAGTTTTTTTTTTGTCAGACCTAACCACTTACTCTAACAGAGGAAGGGCCAGGTAAGACATTATATTCACACTCACACACCCAAAGCTTTTGGTTTTAGTTCACAGAGAGAGAAAGAGAGAGAATTTGCTTTTGGTTTTAGTTTACCGAAAGAGAGAAAATTAAAAGTAATGATTTCACTTTTTAATTTTTTTTTAATTTGAGATGACTTTTGAATTCAGATTTTTTTTTTACTGTTAATTTTTTTGGATATTTAATATTTGGATTAAACAATGAGCTTGATTGGTTGGGCTTCTATTTTTGTAAAGCCTTTTTTACGTGAGTTATTTATGATATTTAAAAGGAAAAATTAGAAGTGGGTACACCAAATTGGAGTTAATTGTAAAAAAATACACAGAAAAAAAAATGTAGGGTAAAAAAGTCCTTAATTTTGATACTTATTTGTTTCCAAGTATATTATTTGAAATTTTCTTATTTTCTTCTGACTTTTATATCCTCCCTTGATCCATGTGTTTTTTATTTGGAAAGTGGTGCATTAAACATCTCCTAATTTTATGGAGAACTTTAATATTTCGTATTTTTATGTCCTCTTTTGATTCATGCGTATTTTTTTTAGAAAGTGGTTTTGTTTTCAAATTATATTTAATGCACCTTGATTCATGCGTATTTTTTTTGAAAAGTGGTTTTGTTTTCAAATTATATTAATATCCGAACTCCATAACAGTGTAATAATAACAGTGTAACAATAACAGTGTAATAAGATATTTACATAAAATATTGTACTATTACATTTTGTCAAACATATATTTTCATTCAAAACAGTCTATCTCTGTTTTGAATTTGTTACCACATGCACAAAACTACTGAACGCTGTTTTTGTTACAGTGTATTGTTACATTGTCTTTGTTATAGTGTATTATTACACTGTTTTTGTTACATTATTGCTTAATGAATTTGTTACGTTTTTGTTATAGTGTAAATAATTTTATATTTCAAATTATATAAAAATATAATTAACAAATTTTGAAAATTTGAAATTCAAACAAAGTGATATATCCTAAAATAAATGGAATATTAAAGTTCTCCCATAAAACTAGGAGATATCTAATGCATAAATATAATTTGAAAACAAAACCACTTTCCAACAAAAAATATGCATGTATTAAGGTGCATCAGAGATTTCGAATTAAATGACCCTAAATTTCAGCGCTTAAGAAAAATGTCTCATTACATTTTTTAGGAAAGAAAATTTTACAAAATGGGCATTTACGTCTTTGTATCTCAGTTGTGTACTTTTTTCTAAAATATTTTGTTCTGTATATTTTTTTACAATTATGTCTAATTTGATGTACCGATTTCCAAAGAACCCTATTTAAAAATTTGGAGCCTTCCTTTGAAATAGGGCCTAAAGCCCAAGCTTTTCTAAGTATGCTGTTGGGCCGGCCTTGCAAAAATCTTTTGCATAACGTCCTTTTGGTCCAATGATATTTCATGGCTCGTTAAGAATTTACCTTGTTTGTTGAGGTCGAGGGTTCAAATTCCCTTTACTCTACCCCTCCCCAAAATTAAAAAAATAATAGTGCTTGAGACTCCACATACATTTCAGGTTCACATAGCTAGAACGCAGTTGACATAAAAAGGCAAAATATCCAGAAGTTCGTAATTAAAGCCAGATTCAAAAAAAAAATTTATATATCAGAGATTCAAACATTACAATGGTAAAAAACTACTCATATATGATATATCAAACTAAGTAATACTTTATGCAGCCACAGGGGAGACCTTGGAATTAAGGATGTAAAATTTCACTTCAGAACATACGCATCAAGAAAAAAGGAAAAATAATGACAAAATAAATCGTAAGAATTACCATGTCGTCTTCGCCGGAGACACCATAATCGAGGTGAGAAATAGAAAGCTACGCTCCATTACTAATAGTTGAGGCTCGACCACCGCCCTGTGCCGGTTACGCCATGGCTTGATCTGCACCGAACATTTCGTCGCCGAATCTGGTGCGTGAACGGCCGATAAATTTTCACAAATAGCAACATTGACAAACCAAACACTCCATAAGAAATCAAATCAAGAAAAATAACGGTGTACATAAGATAAATAGCTATGCTCGTATAATCCGTAACCGTAAGCATATATGTGGATCGACGAGAGAGAGGATCTAACCGTAGCGATGAGGTAGGTTGGAGTTCGATTAGCACCACGGATAGGAAAGCGGCGAGTGGGGCTGGGTGCAGATAGATCACTGCCAAAGAAGCTGCCTCTGCCACCACCGGGTGTCTTGTACTTCTTGTTCAGATGCCTAGCTCAGGACCTACAATGTCCGATAAACCCTAGGCCCTAGGGGGGAGAGAGAGAGGGAGAGAGAGAATAGAGGAGATCAGAGCTCTTTTCAGCACTGCTTGGCGGAGAATTTATGTTAATTATGGCGCTATATATATACTATCAATTATCGTGTCTACTTAAAATCCAAGCCATCAAAAACTCGTCTCATTATATCAAACAATAATTTTTTTAATTACATAATTTAAAATTAATTTATACCTATTATTTTTTTAAATAAAAAAGATAATTTTTTTTAAAATACAAGATCTAAAAAAAATTAATATGTAAATATTATCGTATATAAATAATATTTAAAATAAAAATTATATTAAATAATAAATTAATTAAAAATTAAATAATAAAAATATGGAAATGGAATTCAAATGTTAAAATAAATATATAAATTTAAGGTCACCTAGACAAGCTGGTGTCGTGGTGTAGTTGGTTATCACGTCAGTCTAACACACTGAAGGTCTCCGGTTCGAACCCGGGCGACGCCATGCCTATTTTGACTTCTATGTTTCTGCTTTTTTTTTTTTAATGGTTTTCTTCATATCTTCCTTTTTTACTTTTCACTTTTTTTTTTTGGGTCATTTTGAACGGCAGCCTTGATATCTGCTTATGAAATAATTAATTTTATTTCTGGAACAATTTAGCTATAGACAATGAGGAATCTAGGGAAGGGGCAGAGTTGCTCTCTATCCTAAAAGGTTTGTAAAATCTAATTCTTTATGTTATTACTAATCTGAATGTTTTCGATGTTTGTAGGCTTGTCACGTTAAAATTTTGAAATATTTTTGGGTTAATTTTGGGATCCGATTCTGTTGTAAACAATAAACTGCAACATTTTATTTCCATGTTATCGTGGAGTAAATATTCAGTGTAACGGTTACACCATATCAATATTGACACGTGATATTACCGTCCAATGTTAAATAACCAAGTGGGCAAGGTAAATCAAAGATTAGATTATAGTTTAGGAAGTCATGTGATATGCACGTGAAAATTTTCGTCAAAGTTAACGGCCAATTTTAATGAAAAAATCACATTGAATCAAATTGTATAATTCAAGATCTACACAAAGTGACTGTTGTTCTCGGAAACTTAGTCATTTCAAAGAAAATGTACCCTGTCACGTACCCACCGCGATTCAGCTGGTCTCATTTCCTGCAAAATGGAAATATACTAAAAGCATTCAGTTATATGGTTCCCAATCTACTCCTCAGATTTTATTAATGGAGAATAAATTAGGTGTTTTTTTTTTCAATTAGATTAGATCATTGAATCAAAAAACCAAGGTGCTCAATGTATCCATTGGATAAAAAAAAAACACATCATGAAGTACTAAAACATGCTTCGAAACTGGTTGAGCCTTGGCTATCAGGCCCGAATAGTTGGACAAGAATGGTGTATTTGGCTGGCTCTATTCAGAGTACAGCAACCAAAAGATAAATGATACAGCATTGCAAGATTTGGTATATCGAGCCAAAAGTGGTATACTATAAAGAAAGTTCCGTACATGACATAACCCCTATGCCCATTGGGAGGAGGGGTAGTTAGTTATCTTGGCATCGCGAAAACCTCCAAAAAGCCATGCACTCAAATTAGTAGTTATATGCCAAGATTCATGTTAATCATGTTTCTCAATAAAATTATATTTTGCTTAAAAAAGCAAAGTTAAACAATCATTTGAGCCGATAAATATTTCGTAAACCATGCAGAATACTCATGCCTTTATCAATAAGCCTTGCTTATAATCATGTCTATACTATTAAGAAATCTGGCTTCTCATAAACTAGTTTTTGAATTCTTAAAAAGGTGTGCACTTATCTTTCAAATCTAACTGCAAACCTCTGTTACCTCAAGGGCCAAATCATCATCATAAGTTGAACAGAAATATGCCTCTCAGATGCTTTTAAGGATGGTCCTGCTAATCAACCTGTCATTTCCATGTTTGAGCCTCTCCCTCTTCAACCAACGAATGCATCGCTGTAAGGAAACTAACAACAACAAAAAAACTATTTCAGGAAAACCCAACACCACATTGTTTTCTGAAGCTCTATCATGTATGCAGGGGTTAGCAACAACATCAGAAGAACACCCGGTATAATTATAATTGAATTCCAAACAACGAGTTATGATAAATGATAGAACATTCTTAAAGCCCATTCTATGCCAAATCGTGAAGTGCATGTTATACAATCCAAATCCAATGTCAATGTCAAACCCAATTCTGCTTAATGAAAACATGAGTTCCTCTGTTTTTTAATCTCACTTGAGTTAGTTGGTAAGTGGTTCTTCCATCCTTCTGAGGGAAACATAACGAAAAACAACTTGACTTTGGGGATCTGAACAATAATAAGCAGCATTAACTATTTGGACTAATTACAAAACTACTGAAAACCTTCTCAGAAACCACCATATCTCAAAAACAAATAACAAGTACAACCACATAACAGTAACTCGGTAGAAGTAATTAAATCAAAAGGTTCATTACAAACAACCCCACTAATTTCATATCCAGTCAATTTTACCAGAAATTTTTTTATGCACAACTTAAATATAAATATACTAGTTATTGTCGTGCTTGAAGGCCCAGTACGACAAAAAAAAATCAACAGCTAAAAAAAATGAGCTTCATTAGCAAGATAAAAAAGCAATGCACATGATGATAGCAACAAGTATATAGAGCTGATGAATATATAAAAAAAATGGACAAAATTACCTCAAAAAAATTGAACACGTATACACAAATTATATTTTATCATCGCATCTTAAAAAGTTATTAGTAATTACACATTAGTAATTATCCATCCTTGAAAGTACAGAGTAGCAAAAAAAAATTATTGTCAATTAAAAGACATACCAAATAAAAGAGCGTTTTTCGACATAGAAGAATGTTACTTTCATTACATCACGCTGCACTATTTTAACATTCAACCATCTGTTCAACACAACTATTACCAACAATATATTACATGTAGTTATGACTCCACACATGAACCTCAGATCAAAATAATTGGTGTAACAAATAAAATTTTAATAGTTGATATAAACCAATTGTTATCTTTAATAAAATTTCAACAGAATTCCTTTTGAAAACATGATCCAATTGACAATATCAACATGTGTATACCACCTCATAATCAAACCTTTATATAAATAAAAACTACTTTACATCAATAATCTCATCACATCCCGTTTGTACCGCTATTACCACTATTTATCAACTACGGCAATATAATAACCCACACATTTAACACCAAAATGAATAAAATACAAATGTAAACTGAATTAACTCTAAACTTAAGTTAATATGAATAACCAAGTACATTTACTTGTAATTGAACTTTCTCTGCATCATTCTCTTGAATGTACGTTTATCAATACGTATGCGCTACCGCAAGTTAGGTACTTGCACAACCACCTAGTTATTTAGAAAAAGAGAAAAAAAAACTTTTATTAGTCAAATATATTCTTGAATGGAGTGAACAACTATATTATACATTAGTCAATTTCCAACCAAAACAATCAACTAATATAAATCAGCTGCTAACATTTTAACTAATTTAAGTAGGCCCATATAAATTCAATCCAAAACCAATTATAGCATAGCAAAATAATCCCCCTCAAGCTAACAATCACTCAAAAAATAGTAATTAGTTACTGGTATACAGATTGCACGAAAGAAATACCAATAATCATATCAATAAAATACAATTCAACCAAATTAACACAAACTATAGTCTTTCAAATCATAACGTTTCAAATCGCAAAAGTAAGGTCAATAAGAAAATGGCTGAAAGAAAGACCATAACTTAATTCGAAGAATGCCTATATAAGCAAAAATCTCCTGGATAATCTCTCAGCCATGACACAAATGATAAATCACTTGCCTTAACATGAAGTATGACATCTCTAGGTAGTGGTAAGTTCCACTGCAGGATAATACAAGTAGGAAATCCTGTCAAAAGACAAACCCTACAAAATTGATAATACCTTTTTTACACATAATGCCCAGCTAAAATATTTCCTTTTTTTCCACAATTGAGAAACACAAAAAAATTAATTGTTAAACCAAAATATTTAGATTAAGCCAAAAAAGGAAAACTTTGGACTGAAACAATAAATAAGACCAAAAAAAAACAGTCAATACCAACATAAACCCACTCAATCCAAAACTCAAATAAGTTAAAATCTCGAGGGCTTTCAAGCTAAAAATAAAAACAACAAGACAAATACATTGGATTGGGTGCTATCCTAAAAAAAGGCTGTTGCAACAGCTTCTCTGACGCTTGACATGTAGAAAAGCACTTTAAAATCACTTGATTATTCATTTTGCATGAAAAGTATGTAATGACCTCACGACTCTAATTTTAGATACTTTGGGCTAAAGCTACAACATAGGCATTAAGAAAAGAGATGTAATGAACTTCAATCAAGACATGCAAAACATCGGTAAATTACCAAATACTAATTGTGATGTCCATAACAAAAATATATCCCTTATAAATAGGTCGAAGAATGCACTAATAATACTTACCACTATTTGGTGCCAAATTTTTCTCAATTATTTTCCAGAGAACAATAATAAATTTACTATAATCTATGAGTAAAATTTGGAAAGCGAGAAAAGTGAGAAAATGAGACATGATTCGTGGTATCACGTTAAGAAAAATTTATTGCATGTGTTGTGTTTCTACTTTGTTGTTTACACATAGAACACACACACTTGCACAAACAGAGCACACAAAAAGAGAGAATCCCCTCTTTTCAGCTATTGAGAGAGAAGTCGATTGAACCGCCATTGTTATTTTGCCGATTTTTTTGGGCAAAATCGATTGTTGACTGCGAGATTCTCTGTATTAAATCAAAAAATGTACTAAATTGGCACAAAAATGTATTGAAATCGGCACCAATCCATAAAAATTAAATGCAAGTAGTAATACAATATGTATACCATAAAATATATATATTGCACCCTCGGAAACTAAAAAATGAATGGTATATTTAGTATTGAATTGTGTCGTAGTCGTTTCTTGATGATAAGAGCAGCAAACTCCCTTGTTTTATCCATCAGCACCAAAAAAAATTTAGCCAGCCAAAAAATAGTAACTCAAAAATCAAGTTATCTTGTATCTGATTATTACTATGACCGGTAATACAATATCGTAGAATGTTCACCAAAATAATTCAACAAAACCCAAAAATCAGTCACTCGAGCCAAAAAAATAGTCACTCCAACATCATCCGCTATTGGACAACAAATCCAGCAAGAAAGTATGTATCATAACTCCAACATCATCAGCAAGAATTTTGCCAGATCCTTCAATCGTTCAAAATCATCAATCTCCAAGCCTCGATTCTCCACCAGAACTTATTTCCTAATGTCACAGCCACCACCGAACAACACCCCACACCTTAGATTCTCTTCTCTCTACTTCCTTATCACAAATGTAAGTGCCTATTGAATTAATGAGGTATGGTAATGATTTGGTGTGGTGTCGCAAAGAAAATGGAGATTAATCATCACCAAATCCTTTTAGGCATTTTCTCAAACAGGTGGAGGGTGGGAGGTTGATCGTGGTGTGTGTCAGATTTGCTTGAGGGAGAAAGAGGGAGAGATGAGAAAGGGAGGGGAGAAACAAAGATTACCAGTCACCGGTAGTTCATCGGTGCTTTCTCTCGCATTGGCTTTGGGCAAATGAATGACTAGCGCAAATAATATGCTTGAAGGTCTAATTCTAGCAACTAGTGGTTCTTCAACATTTTTGTTGTCTTTTCTCTACCCTAAATGTTCGAGATAGTTCACGAACAATAATCCAAATTCACATATTCTTTAAGCAACAAAAATAAAAGCAGAGATACCACTCAAAATAATCAATCAGCCAAAATTTAACCCATAAAGTGTGATCGATCGAAAAAATGAATACAACCTCCATGACTGAAACAATTTATGAATCAAGCCGTTAAACAAAAGAAAAAATACCCCTACTGTTAGGTCCATATGAATAGAAATGAAGCAAGAAATTTAGAACAATGACAATAAAAGAACTAAAAAAATTGGTCTAAAATATATTATTCGGTGGTTTGTGGTGGTGGCTGTGGGAATAGGTTATCTTTGTGTCGCATAGTGCCTTCACGACGGGGTAGTGCGGGGCTTGGTGGATTTCATAGTGGCAAAGTGAGAGAGTTGGAAAAGAGACAGCGGCTGGTAGCTCAATGGCAATGGTCGATTGTGGTGGCTGGCGTTGAAATCAGAAAGGGAGCAAATATATTTGTGTGTTGCAAATAGGGAGGGAGAGAGAGGGAGAGGCGTCGGACATAGAGGGAGAGAATTGGGGCGATTAGGGTGTAGCTGTGTTCAACGATGGTTGTCCATGGCTTCAGCTGGCAAAGAGATGGAGGAAACAGGGGAGGGAGGGAGTCGATGGAGAGGGAAGAAAGCAGAGAAGACGAAAAAAAGAGAGAGACAACCGCCTGTGTGTGTGAGAGAGGTATATGAGAGAGTGAGAGATACAGATGTGTGAGAGATGGGACTTTAGAGTTGGAAATGGAATGAAGCTCTAGTCAAAATTTTGGGCGGAAAATGAAATTTAGTGATTAATTAAGATCGTCGGATCAATAATTCTCAAACGATCTCAACCGCGAAAAACTAAAAACAAACTAAGGGTTTGAATTGCTAGCTCCCTTATTATATAGATAATAAGAGTGCCAAAGAAAAATCGAAAGGATAAAAGCATTTCATTCGTGAACAAATCAGCCATACTTCCATCAAAATCATATAATCCATTAACAAAGTGAAACACAGGACACAACCACAGATCGTGAACCAAACAAAACGCATGACGATAATGAACCTAATCTGAAATTAATTTCCACCACCAATCTCCCTCAAACCATGGAACTCACCATCCACAAGATTCATGAAATGGTAAATCCCATCACCTCTTCGGTACCCTATAACACCACATGCTTCACAACCTACCCAAACACATTTAAATGCAACAACGAACACAAATACAGGACAAACTGATTTCCATCCAGAAATCACCACAAAGGCCTAATGCAAGTACAAACACATGGAACTATCAGAATAAAAAATTACTTACATTTTTGAGGCCCAATCCTACACGGAAGTTTTGCCACTGTCGATGGAAGACTCTTTGGTATACTCCACTATTTACCCTGTTCCCAGCAAAGAACTTGTGCATTCTCTCACTAGAACATATAAATGAAGCATAGACCAAGTCATTCTACAACCAAAAAGCAACATGAAGACTTGATCTATACCTGCACAGAGATCATCAGAATAACAAATGAAATGTTGTTTCAACTAGCATCACTGGATAACATCTTCATCACAGGCAACATTTCAAATATGAAATTTCAACTTAATAATTCCAGTATTGCAACAAGAAACTTGAACTTAAGTTCGTGAGATTCGTATAGAAAAAACAAGTAACAATATGACCCATATGCACCCACAGCAGTTCTGACCCCTTCAACAATAATTCACATATTGAATTACTTCAAAGTTCAAACCTAAAAGCGAATTGGAACACATCTCAACAAACATAATCAACAGGTAAAAGACAGACACCATTGGATGAAAACTTACTAGAATATTTCTCTAAATGTGATGCTGAATGACTAATCATCCATAATTTCCATCCAGAAATCGCCACAAAGGCCTAATGCAAGTACAAACACATGGAACTATCAGAATAAAAAATTACTTCCATTTTGAGGCCCAATCCTACACGAAAGTTTTGCCACACTGTCGATGGAAGACTCTGTCTCTTACTAGAACATATAAATGAAGCATAGACCAAGTCATTCTACAACCAAAAAGCAACATGAAGACTTGATCTATACCTGCAAAGAGATCATCAGAACAACAAATGGAATGTTGTTTCAACTAGCATCACTGGATAACATCTTCATCACAGGCAACATTTCAAATATGAAATTTCAACTTAATAATTCCAGTATTGCAACAAGAAACTTGTACTCAAGTTCGTGAGATTCGTACAGAAAAAAACAAGTAACAATACGACCCATATGCACCCACAGCAGTTCTGACTCCTTCAACAATACTTCACATATTGAATTACTTCAAAGTTCAAACCTAAAAGTGAATTGGAACACATCTCAACAAACATAATCAACAGGTAAAAGACAGACACCATCGGATGAAAACTTATTAGAATATTTCTCTAAATGTGATGCTGAATGACTAATCATTCATCAGAGAGTTTTCAAACCATTAATGCCAAAACATTAAAGAGGCACTACACAAACCAAATCCCTTTCAAATAAAGAAGTCATTCTACAATAATTATGCCTCTTCAGCACATCAAAAGCAACAGGATTTCTACCTACGATTTTTTGGTAAATTAAATGCAGTGGCTCACTCCCGAAACTAGGCAAATACATAGGCAACTACCAACTTAATAAAAGAACCAAACATGACTTTTATTGAACTCACCAGTCTTAAGTTTGTCCTGAAGCAGAAAGGGATTTGGACAGACACCTATTGAGAAAGATGAAAAAAATAGTCAGATAAGTAAACAGGGTAGGAAACATCTTAAAAAGTCGGTATTGCAAAATTTCAGCCATGACACACACTTCAAACTACAGGGCCTACAATTCAAATTTTGCACAACAAAATGCTAAGAGTTCATTCATCCATCCATCAGTTTCAATTCTAGCTCGGTACAGAATGTTCTATGATCCAACTGCAACAACCAATATAATCCCACCATTTTCAAAACTCAAAACACAACCATTAACTTCTCTCCAATATCATTTTTCTTGTTTAGGCTTAATCCATTTTATAGGTTCATAGTATAACCAACATAATAAATTAAATGATTTAATACTCAATACCCTCAAAACCTAAAATTTAAAGACTAATGTGTATAGTAAGTGATCCAACTATCAGTCAATCACATGAAACCTAACTCTCGGGAAAATATAATGACCTCACAAAATAACCATATACACATAAATACCACCAAAAAACAATTACATTGCCAAAAAAATACATCATTGAACCAAACCAACATTTCTTTTTTTTTTTTTTTTTTTAAAAAAATGGGTGCAACATAAGGACTTCACAAGAGGTCAACCATCCTAATACTATTCTCGCCCAAACACGCTTAACTGCAGAGTTCTAATGGGATTCAATGCATTAGTGCTGATATGATCGCACCCCAAACCAACATCTCAAAAGCAACAACTCAACTACAATAAACCACTTTCATTCGGTGAGCACAGGAAGTATAAACTGCTCTCACTAAATACATAATGAACCAAAACCACAACAAACCCTAAAGATTTACAATACGCATAACCTTCAATCTATACTCATAAGAAAACAAATGAACAGAAGTACAAACATAACATAATTAGAATCGCACATTAACAGTCTCAAATGTGATAATCAACTAAATTATTGTCGGCGAATATATGCAAATTTGACAGATTCAACTTCTACAACTGATATCTACGACACTTCAAAGGTGGACAAATAGATAAGGTAGCTCCTACAAAACCAACGGAAATCATCACAATGTCATTACAGTAGAAACAAATTTTAATGCATACATACACACACGGAGCAAATGGGCAAAACACAATTAGGGCAAGAGCAGTTTCATTGATAAACAAGAGACCAGTAATTACAATGATTGTCACCCATACGAAAAGCAAAAAAATTAAACATAGCAACAGTAAACATGAACCGAAACCCTAACCCTATCTTATAAATTCCCAAAATTCAAGAAACCCAGGACAACAATTTCCTCAAGAACTCGTGAACTTCGTTACCGCCTTAGTCCCCTCAGACACAGCGTGCTTGGCCAATTCACCAGGAAGCACCAATCTCACAGCAGTCTGGATCTCCCGAGAAGTGATGGTGGGCTTCTTGTTGTATCTCGCAAGCCGAGAAGATTCCTGAGCGAGCTTCTCGAAGATATCGTTGATGAAGCTGTTCATAATCCCCATGGCCTTGCTGGAGATTCCGATGTCGGGGTGGACCTGCTTGAGGACTTTGAAGATGTAGATCTTGTAAGTCTCGACGCTCTTCTTCGATCTCTTCTTCTTCTTGTCTCCGGCAACGGCGCCACCCTCTTTGGGGAGCTTCTTTCCGGCCTTTGGCTTCTTCTCGGCCGGAGCTTTCTCGGCGACAGTTTTCTTCTCCTCCGCCGGTTTCTCTCCCGCTGGCTTCTTCTCCGCTGGCTTCTTCTCTGCCTTGGGTGCCATTGAAAGTTTGTAGAGAGAGAAAGGTATGCGTAGAGCAAAAAGGGGTGCTTTGACAGAGGTTAGAATGCGAGGAGGTTGTGAGATGAGGAAGAGATGTAGGGCATTTCTTATTTATAGGAGGTTGAGACTTTTTTTGATTGGAGCATGGGGTCAGGCACGGATCGATGTGTTGGCGGTTGGAGAACCGCTGAATTTTGTTCTAAGTTGAAGTTGGATCGACGGCTTAGAGAGCATGCGTGAATATCGGGGTTGCGTGTTTTTGGAGGTTCGCTGCAGACGTGTTGGAGATTCATTGGCTCACTAGAAGCGGCGGGGATTGATGACGTGGTCTTAAAATAATGGGTTTTTATAAGATAAGATATAAATTTTGAGATCCCAAATCTCCAACCCAAATTTTCATCCCAAATCAAGGGAGATTATTAGATGAGTGGGTTTCATTTAAAAAAGTTGATGGGACTCACTCATCCAATAGTCTCCCTTCATTTGGGATAAAAATTTGAATTAGAGATTTGAGATATATAATATTTCCCATAAATTTTTGGAAAAAATTTCAGCCACAGTTCTAGTTTATATATTTTTAAGGACATCTCCTCTTTTATTAAAAATATCACTAATATTTTTTCTAGTTTATATTTAAACATCACTGATACCTCGGTCATTAAACCACCATTTATAATAAAAATAAACTATCTAAAATATCAAAATTGTCCCTACATAAACTCCAAACAATCTTTCTATATAAAATTCGAGTCGATTAAAATTCGAGCCGATTAAAATTTATTTTTTTACATATTAAAATTCGAGCTGACTAAATTTTTTTTTTCTACATATTAAAATTTGATTAGAGCTAATTAATTTTTTTTTACATATTAAAATTTGAGCCTATTAAAAGTCTTTTTCGTACTAAAATTCGAGTCAATTGGAGTTTTACTTGAGTTGTTAACCCCGATTAAAATTAATTTTGAATTGATTAAAATTTACATTTTTTTATTTATTAAAATTAGATTCAACTTGATTAAAATTTATTTTGTATGTATTAAAATTTGAGTTAATTAAAATTAATATATTTTTTATGTATCAAAAATTGGACCAATTAAGATTTAATGCGAGTTGATTAATTTAATTTAAGCCTCGAATAGAATTTTAGGCTCAAATCAATTTTTAATACGTAAAAAAATATAATTTTTAATAGACTTAAATTTAGTATATAAAAAAATAAATTTTAATTAGCTCGAATCAAATTTTAATCAGCTGAATTTTAATACGTATAAAAAATTAAAAAATAGAGAGAATCTCATTAAAGATTTGTCTATTTAGAGGGGGTGTAGATGAAGTCTTTTCTAATATATATCATGGACAATTTAGTATAATTGTATTCTAATTAACACCCTTAATCTGATAGCGGGTGTCATTGAAGATTCATAAAATAAAAAATGTGTCTTTAAATATATGATAAACTATAAAGGATGTGGCTGAAATTTTCCCTAAATTTTATATCCAACTCCAACCTCTTACCAACTTGGATAGGTTGGGAAAAGTACCGTCTTACCTTATCAAACTATCAAATTATTGTAAGTATAAATAACTAGTTCAAAAAAAATAAATTAAGAGATAAAAACAATACGGAGATAAAGATGGATATATATATTTCATTAGAAAATTTTCAATCACACTCCGAGTTTACCACATCTTCAAAGACATTTCATCTATTATCTAAAATATCACTAACACCCCTGCCGTTAAACCACAATTTTTAACAAATAAATATTCATTTAAAAAAGCAAAATTGCCCATATATAAATCTCAAATAATATTTCTTCATAAAATTTGATTAAAATTTGGGACGATTAAAATTTAATTTTTTTACATATTAAAATTTGAGCTGATTAAAATTTATTTTTTTACATATTAAAATTTGAGTCAATTAAAATTCGATTTTAGTTGATTAAATATTTTTTTATGTATTAAAATTCAAGCCAATTTAAGTTCAACCTGAGTTGTTAGCGCCGATTAAAATTTGATTCAAGTTGATTAAAATTTTTATTTTTTTACGTATCAAAATTCGGGCTAATTAAAATTCAATGCGTATTGATTAAAATTTAATTCGAGTCGATTAAAAATAAATTTTAATCTGCTCGAATCGAATTTTAATCGACCCGAATTTTAATACGTAAAAAAAATTATAAAACAAAGAGAATCTCATTGAATATATATCTATCTAGAGGGAGTGTGAATGAAGTTTTTTCTAAAATATGTCATAGGTAATTTCGTAAAATTGTATTTTATTTAAAGTCTTTAATCTGACAAGGGGTGCAAGTGAATATTCAAAAAATAAAGGGGTGTCCTTAAATATATGATAATTTTTTTCCTATTTTATTCAATGTATTCTTCATTCAGAAGTGAAAATCCTATTTATAGGCAAATACCTAACTATATTTCACTGTCAGTTGGAGTGCAATTATATAGACATAAATGCAGTGGTGGTCATCCATCTTTTGTCCATGTGCCAGTATCATTTACAACACTATTTGGTACTTTGTTACTATTTGTGTGTAATAGTTATTCACATCATACAGTATTTATAACACTCTTCCTTAGATAACAATTTAAATAACTCTATGGTCGAAAATCTGATTTTGATAAAACCGTTAGTATCCTAAGTACTACCTGGTTAAAAAAACTCTGCTAAGTAAAGCCCAATGGAAAAATACCTTAGTGAAAAGAAAAAAAGTACATGTATTTCCCTGTTGAATATATCCGGTCAAAATAATGATTGTTCAGTTTAATAGATCTTTGAGATGTTAGTTCACCAATTTCCAGAATATTGTTGGTGGGAGTGTTTTAGTGAACAAATCTGTCATTTTTTTAGTCGAATGAATTTACTGAACATTAATATCACCATTACTCTTTAGCTAGTGGGTGTAAAAAAAATTTGGGGGATATATATTTGTTATGTCGCATTTGATATATCATTCATTGAACTGTGTGATACAAACTGCATTATTCTTATATAATATTGTTGGAATATCTTTGATTGAAGATAGTTAACTTTGCGCTTAAATATGTTATATTATGGATCTTAGTCAAATATATTATCAACTTGCTTCATGGATAGCTAATATTTCAGAATAATTGGATGATCTAGTAATCATTGTCTGCTTAACTGATGTCCATGATATAATTGTACCACCATAAGTAAATGCATATTCAATTTGTAATCAAGCCTTGTGTGGTTCAAAAAAAATAATCGACATCTGCATATCTAACTAACAGCGGATTTTGGTCATTCGCATAGAATAACCCCATGTCCACCGTTCCGCAAAAAAACTTCAATACATGTTTGATCTCATTTCAATGTATGCGAGTTTGTGCTAAGTTGTATCTTACCAGAAAGTTAACTGCAAATGATATGTTTGGCCTCGTACAATTTTTGTACAATTTATTAAATACATTAGTACACCCATTGCACTAAGATATGGTGCTTCTGGATTAAGAAGTTTTTTCACATTTATATTGAGGACGAAATAGATCTTTCTTTGCATCTAATGATCTGACAACCATTGGTGAGCTCAATAGATGAGATTTATTCATGTAAAATTGTTTCAAGACTTTTTCTGTGTATGTTGATTGATGCACAAAAACTTCATTGGATAAATACTCAATTTGCAGGCCAAGACAAATTTTTGTTTACCCAAAATCTTTCATCTCAATAGTTGATGGCTTTTGTGAGTTCTCTTGGAATGCCTACTATATTTAAATCATCAACATATACATCAATAATAACCAATCTACTGTTAGATCTTTTAATAAAATTACGTAGACATATCAAATTATTGGCATATTCCTCTTTCAAGAAATATTCACTAAGATGATTATACCACATCTGTCCTGATTATTTTAATTCATACAACGATCGTTGAAGTTTAATGGAATACAACCTTCGAGGTTGTGAATTATATGCTTATGATATTTTGAATCTTTGAGGGATTTTCATGTATATCTTATTGACCAACGAGCCATATAAATACACAGTGATAACATCCATTAAACAAATATCCAATTTTTCAAAGACTGCAACGCCTATCAAAAATTTAAAAGTGATAGCGTCAATTACTGGAGAATATGTCTGCTCATAATTAATACTAGATTTCTGCGAGAAACCTTGTGCCACAAGTCGTACCTTATACTATACAATTTTATTTTTCTCATTGCGTTTTCTCACGAATAACTATTTATATCAAACTGGTTTAACACCTTGTGGTGTTTGGATTACAGGTCTAAATATATTGCGTTTTGTTAGTGAGTATAACTCTGTCTGAATCTATTCTTTTCATTTTTGTCAATTATTTCTCTGTCGGTATTCATCGAATTGAATCCTTTCACATCAAAAAATATTTTTATTCCTCATCAGCTTTGTTGAGCTTAGGACATGAATAATCAAATAGACAAGCTACTACCAAGTAAAATGAACTACATTCATGGAACATTACCACTTTATGGTCACATTGGATTGCATTGTTGAAAACACACTGCATAAATAAACTATCAAGAAAATCTCAATAGCCTCCAACTTCATCCAGAACAAAAACATCATCTATGCCTTGTCCACTATGATGAGAGGCCTTGTTAGACATTTGGCAAAAATCACAACGCCTACTTTTTTTCACATACCTACGCAAAACGAACCTCAAATTTCAATTTGAAACACAATATAGAAAAAATAAATACCAATTTTCTCTAAAAATTTCATAAAATTAGTTACCTTTCAGAATTCGCATCTGTATCCGCAGCTTTTTAACTACGTAACTAATGTATCTCCTGCACCGGTGTATTTGAATTTGCACTAAATTTTTAAAAAAGTTCCCTAATTGAAATCTGCATAAAGTTGAAAAATAAGATTTGTCCACATAAATCAAGGAGATGAAAATCAAAAACAAAGTGACGAATAGTATTCAGTTGAAAAATCCCGCCCTCCATTAAAGTTACTTGTTAAAAATGTTTATCTTTCTCCATCGTGTTTTTACTTCGAGTGCAAAGATCCTGCCCCAACTCCTCGGGCAGTGTAGGACGGTGTCTATCTCTATTGTAATTGTTGGCCCTAGTTAGAAATTTAGGTTGCACATTCTATAATGATGGGTGTCCAGTAGAACAATTTGATGTTTTAGTAATGAAAAGTTGACAATTAAAGGGGTTAATGCAAAGCCATGTGATGAATTTCAGGTGGGTATTAAAGGATTTGCAATGTCAATTTGAGAACATGAAAGATATTGATTAATGAATATTTAGTCCCTGAATTTGCATTGTCTAAATTTTAAAAATGAAGGATAAAATAGACCTTATATCATTAGATAAGGGTAAAATTGAAATTCAAAAGTTTTTCATCTTAACACACTTTTGTAGGTAGTAAGATAAGATAATATAAAGATAAACAATATTATTTGAAAAAAATGAAGAAATGCATAAGGCAAAAGAAAAAATTACTCAGATTAATTGGTACCTTAACAAACTCCTCCCAAATTTGACCATCGTTCACTCCAATCTTCGTTTAGGTTTCATTGAAACTAAGCCTACTAGTGATCAATATGGTTTGTTAATAAATTGTAATACTTTTTCCACAAGGATTCAATATGCGGAACAACATACAAATCATATCTAAGGCTAATAATTGAGCCAAGATACTCGGGTTCGGCTCATTTTGGGCTCATCTTGTTTTCTAAATGAGTCAATCTTGAATAAGTTTTTTGACTTAACTCGAGCTCACAAAAGTTGAACTCATGTATATGTATAAAATAGTCGATTTAATCGGGTTCGACTCGGTTTGAGTGCAGCTCGTTTATAATATGAACAATTTTTTAGGCTCTTTTAAAAAAAAAAGGGCTCGACAGACTCAGCTCGAGCTCATAAAATTTCACTCGATTATCAGCCCTAATTGCATCTAGGAATAACCTTCACCAAGTACTTTTCAAGTTGTTTTAAGTAACTTGTCCTAAAGGTCCACCCAGATGCAATAATATCACTTAGGTTGAGGATGTATGTGACTCATTCACACATCACTTGATGAAATGTGGGTGAGAGATTTTCTAAAATCTATGTTTTGTACCTTTATTACATAATATTTGTGAAAAAATCGTATCAACTTCGTCTACAATAAAAAAATATTGTACAATATGAGTCCCGAAAGCTAGAAATGATATCAGAGTCATTGACATTCATGGTGTGAGATTTAGAAATGCACCCTATTCCACCAAGGTTATGTCTTAGGACGAAAATAATTAGGATGATTGGAGTCATCTTTCAAAATCCCATAAAGGGCCTAAACGTGGATATGTGGGTGTAAGAGGGGGCGAATTATAATGATTTAATCCTTCATTCTCTAGTAAAGGGTTTATGAAATGGTTGATAAATTTGAATTTTAAGTCTTCATCATGCAACTCATTCTATAAAGTCATATCGATCTAGCCCAAAGTAGATAGTATTATATAATGTAGATCTATGTCGTAACATTAAATATAGTTTTCCACAAATAGAACTTCAAAGGCTTAGATCAATTTAGCAATTGCTTGTCCTACCATGCCATTAGAATTAAGAGGTGGTATCCTGAATTATAGGAAGTAAACCCCACCTAAAATGCAAGTGAGACAACTCAATTGTTTAAGCATGATTGTAAGAATCGTTCCCAAACAGTTTTTAAAAGGGATTATAGTGCTCGAACAAGTCTCGATATACATGGTTTGTTAGTCATGTGAATTGGGAATTATTTGCTTCAATTGGAATTGAGATTTATTTACTCCAATAATTTTATTAGTTTTTAATTATTTTTTTTGAAAATTACTAGGGGGAACTTGTACAATGCTACACTCTTTCTTTTGTTCTGATTAAAATGTAAGGGAGTAGATTTGTTGTAATTAAAATAAATTATGGTTGATAAAAAAAACATAAATAAATTATGGTGGTTATGGTTAAAATATATTTATTATTGTTAAAATATAAATTGTACGATAAATCGTTAAATTAAACTACTTATGTCATTCTTGTGTTTTATGTTTCAAGAATTTTGTATTTTACTATATAGATTTCAAAGTTGAAATGAAATTATCTTTGGTGGGACAACATTTATTATATTTATTCGTAATGATCTTTATATTGGGTTAGATTATTTTAAATTATTGATTTTGATCCTTGTTATATTGATATTCATTGAATGAATCTTCACTTATACGACTCCGTATTTAATAATATTATTGGTTTTATTTTTAGTGACTGAAGGTGGTGGTTAGAGCTGTTAATCAAACTGAGCTACTCGAACTTGGTTCGGGTTTGGCTTGAGTTCGACTCGTTCAAGTTTGATTCGTTTTTTAAACGAGTCTGAACTTAAACAAGTTTTTAGGCTCGTTTAGAAAACAAGTCCTACAAGCTCAGCTCAAACTTGATAGACTCGACTCGTTTTTGTGCAAATATTCGGACTTAGCTCGAACTCGACTTGTTTTGGACTCATTTTCTAAATGAGCCGAACTTGAATAATTTTTTAGACTCGATTAAGAAACAAACTTTTCAGGTTCGATTTGAACTTGACTCGGGCTCGTTCGACTAACGGCCCGGTGGTGGTGGTTTTGCAAACACATTTCTAGTTAATCAACATTTTTAGTCAATCACAAGTTGCAACTCTTGAACCAAATATTACTTCATTGTCAAAAGCATTTGAAAAACGATTGAAATTTAAGGCGGGAAAACAAATAGCGATGGCGGTCACGAATTGGTCGAAATCTTAGGTGGCAAAAAATTCAAATTAGTTCTCTCGCTCCCCATTGGTCAATCTTGAACCACGCGGATCGTGACTAAAATAAACCACCACCGTCAGTTAAACCACATCCAACGGCTAGAACCAATCCTTTTCCACAATTCCTCTCTCTCTCTCCAAGACATCTATATAACTAAGTCTGTGTGCCAGCCACAGCTTTCACTACAACTCGAATCAATCACATAAACAATTTTCGATTTCGATTATCAGATTGTGTTTGTGTTTGTGTTTCAGAGGTGAGAAATGGATGCCGGAAAAGGGAAGAAAGGTGCCGGAGGAAGGAAGGGAGGTGGTCCGAGGAGCAAACCTGTCTCCAGGTCCGTCAAGGCCGGTCTACAGTTTCCCGTCGGCAGGATTGGCCGTTTTTTGAAAAAGGGTCGGTACGCTCAACGTGTCGGAACTGGTGCCCCGGTTTACTTGGCCGCTGTGCTCGAGTATTTGGCTGCTGAAGTGAGTTTCTATCTTCATCTCTCCTCTTTCTTACTCTGTTATATATAGGATCTGCGACTAGGCTTTGCCTATTGCGTTTTGGGTTCACTTCATCGTTAGATTTTGCCCTTTTTTTTAATTTTATTTATAAGTTGGTGTTGAATCCATTGTTTTCTTCATTAGCTCGAATGGGTTTTTTTCTTAAAGGGGATTTACCTTTTCTCATCCATCAATTTTTGCCAAGGAAATGAAACTAGAAAACTTAACTAGTCTTTGAAATCGCTCTCTGGGTTAGGTTAATTTAGGAGAACTGAAGATAAAAAGCTTGGATTTTTAGCAATGGTGATCGCTGAAGCCACATAAATAGGAGCTCATCACATTCATAACGCCATTTCTTTCATTTTCCTGTGTATCCTCACTTCCCAAACAGTCAATAAATCTGCCAAGTCATAGATTGACTTAATATCTAAATATGGGATTTTATTTGTTGGATGTAGGTATTGGAATTAGCAGGTAATGCGGCTCGTGACAACAAGAAGACCAGAATCATCCCAAGGCATGTGCTATTGGCTGTGAGGAACGATGAAGAGCTTGGGAAATTGCTTGCTGGTGTGACCATTGCACACGGTGGTGTACTCCCTAACATCAACCCTGTTCTGTTGCCAAAGAAGACCGACAAGGCTACAAAGGAACCTAAATCTCCATCCAAGGCCACCAAGTCCCCCAAGAAGGCTGCTTAGATTTGTCCCATCGTATTTAACATGATGTTTTTACTCCTGTCTCTTTGTATGTAATTGTGGGTTAGTGCTAGTTTTGTTGGTGGTTAGAGAAAGTGGAGAAGGAAAACATTGTAATCTTTTGGTTTATGTTACTACTTCTAATTTGGCTTATTAATGGGGAAACTACTTGTTTCAGTTTTCATTTTGGTATTTTTTGAATTATAGTTCGTCGTTCATTTTGAACGGTGATTTGCTTTACTGGTTTGTGTAACATGGTTCAGCATTTTCTTTGTATTTTGAAAAGGTGGACAAGTTCAAGGAATATATTCTTTCAAATGAAAGTCCCACATCCCCCAACAGTTTTTGAAGTATTTCAACAAAATCCCAATTTAATAAGGGAATCAAGATTAATGTTTTAGGTACTGCAATCTAATTGAACTACCAACTCCTTGCTTGTCCATCCTTCTCTAACAATTAACCATCCAACCCCCATTCAATCGCAAATCCATTGATGAATTACATATTGTATTAAATGGAACTGGCTCAACTAAAAAATCCTCTAATTTCAGAAAAAATAAAAATGAACACCATTTTGCATAGAGAGGGCAGGGCAGCTGGGTGTTTATTACAAAGGTGTAAAGATGGTGGGGAATTAGACAAAGACATTTCCCAAACATGAGAGATGAAATTGAGAAATTTGATTTTTAACTAATCTTCAAACGTTAAGAACAAATTTTAGAAGCAGGGTGAAACATGAAAAATATCTAGATTATTGGTTGTGATAATAATTGGTTTAAGTCTAGACCCTTTTAGAGTTCAGGACCCTCTGGATTTGCAGAAAGTGGCCTCAGTAGCTCGGCCAAAAGAACTCTCTTGACCACGAACTAGGCCACAAATCGATTGCAGGGAAGCTCGGAGTAACAAGCCCGGCACGATAACAAGCTCAGAATTCAGGAGCCCAGCACAGGGCCAGTTTGCAAAAGCTGCTGCAGCATGACACGTGGACAGGGGACAAGAGAATATTACCTGACGACTCTGATAAACAAAAACTCTTAGGTAGTGGAGACGGATCAAGAACTACAGTCGACGAGTAGTGGGTGCAAAAAGGCTTTGGGGACCACAACTTCAGGATAAAGACAAATACAGAAAGGACCACAGAATCAACCAAAAATGACAAACATGAAACCCTAATTACCAGTTATACAAATAGCCAACAAGGCTATAATGCACGAGAGAACTATTCTGTAAGCCATCAAGTAAAACCTAGACAATATCTTGTAAATGCTTCAAGTCAAACACCTTGTAATAGCAATCTTCTTCTTCTTCCTCAAGCAATACAATCCCCAAAGAGCAACAGTCTCTCTTACATTGGACGTAACCTTAGTCCTTGGTGAACCACTCATATTTTGTCTTCCTCTTGCATAATACATATAACATACACACTCCTGTTCTCCCATACATACACTCGTTGGATTTCACCTAAATCTGTTTTACAACCCGGCCCAGTTAATTTTGAGCACCATCAGATTGCGTTTGTTGTATAATAATCTCTTATTTACTATATTTATCAATGCAAACTAGAAGATAATTTTTTTTGTATCAAATTTGAATTGAAAGGTT
This sequence comes from Ilex aquifolium, assembly GCA_951799425.1. Lineage (NCBI taxonomy): Eukaryota > Viridiplantae > Streptophyta > Magnoliopsida > Aquifoliales > Aquifoliaceae > Ilex > Ilex aquifolium. The sequence goes on from OX637409.1 coordinate 18,531,947, forward strand.
ATCTCGCTCGAATCAGCTGAGAAAGATTGTCAAAGTTCTTGAGATAGATCCACTTGGTCCGGCCATCATTAATAGGAAGCTAGATCAATACAATAAAGTGATCAATTGGGGCAATGGAGAGCAATAAGGGTATTTCGGATAATAGAGATCAAAATAAACTTAATGTTAAGTAAATTTTTTTGATGGACTTATCATCAAATAAGTTCACAAAAGAGACCGGCCTTCAAATTTCCCTACAATAAAAATCGTGAAACTGTGGTTCAGTGTTCCTTTTTGGGCTTATTCTTGGCCCAATGAGACATTGACATTTTGAGGTGGACGAATTGGGCCTTGGCAATCCTGTCAACCCGGCTCGACTTGAGGTGTTCGCTAGTAGTTACCGGCATATAGCAGTACTAATCTTCTTCCTCATTTTTTTGTTATAATCTCGTTGTTTTCACCGGTGGCTATCATGCGCCGGACTGAGTATGAGGCTGTGCAGCTTTAAGGCAAATGCAGCGCGGGTTTCTTGGTCGTCTCTTTTTGACATCCCCTTTCGCTCGGTGGCTCGTAGCTCGCCATTCTTCCACCAAATTGTTTGTTGGAGGTCTCTCTCTCTCTCTCTCTCTCTCTCTCTCTCTCTCTCTCTCTCATGTCCAAGATAAATTAATCTCTCTCTGTCTCACCTCTGCCATGTCCAAGATAAATTAGTTTTATTTTGTGTTTTCTTTCTGGTAAATTTTGGAGGGTTCTGGCTGGAAATTGTGAATTTCCATTACTTCTTCGCCGCCGCCTCCCACCGGGTGGTTGGGGGTGGTTGGCATTGCTAATTGCTAAGCATTGCCAACCAATCTTATTCGTTATGCATCTTGAAAACTCAAAAGTTCACCAATCTAATGCTCAGAACCTTTTAATGGCTCAGCATTTCATTCACAGTATTTATTGTCTTAACATCCACAATCACATACCAAAACATCCTTCCAAAAGATCGAGTTCTGAATGTATCGAGAACTAGTTTTTTAGTTATCAATCTGGGATGGTAAATTAAATAACAGGTGAAAATTAAACATCCAGAGAAAAGAATGATGATGAGCTACCAAGTTTAACCTGTGATGAGTCAATAAGATTAAACACGTTGGCGTTGGTTGAGACATGGGATAGTTGTATTGTAGCTAAGGGTGGTGGTTAGATGGGTTTTTTATTGGTTTATATGGAGAATGTCTTGGTGGTTTTGGGTGTCTATTTTTGGTTTTGGCTGATAGAAACCCTTCAATCATATGTCCTAGTGATGCAGAACTTGTATGAACTGATACTTTTGGCTGCTTATTTGCATTCCTGTACCTAGATGTATGCATTCCAACATAATAAAAATGGCAGCAATATTCTTCAGTGCCTTTAGTTGGTAAATTTCAAGAAACGAAGTATAAATACACGGTTAGGTCGTCGTGTGAAAGCTATTACTTATATTTTTTCTTTTGTAAAAATTCAATCAGAAGGGGGCGATACCTTGTTACTAGCTTCGAATCCTTGGCATAATTACCTAGCCAAATCATGAATACGATACATTTCTCTGTGTGTTGCAGGGCTATCTTATGACACCAATGAAACTGTTCTGAAGGATGCTTTTGGGCAGCATGGTGAAATAATTGAAGGTAATGTACCTAATAGCTTATATAACTGAAAATAAAAAGTTTTGCAAGGCAAGTGATGTTTTAATGGTTATCAGTGAAAGTTATATGCAACCACACGAGTGGTAAATCAAAAGGATACGGGTTTGTGCAATATTCCTCTGAGTTTACAGCCAACAAAGCTTTAAAGGAAATGGATGGTCAGGTAAGCTTGAGCAATGGTGTATAATTTTCTGCACATGCCGGAAAGTACAACTATTTTTTTTTCCCTGAATTTTTATAAAGATTATGGTAATCTGTTGATGATGTACTCAATGTTACATTTCTCAGTTATTGGATGGCAGAAACATTCGTGTTCATTATGCACATAAAAGATGAGAAAAAGGATCCCAGATCTGATTTAGTTGCCGCATGGTACTTACTTCTACTTATTGCTTGATGCACAAAATGACAAGAGAATTGAAGCCGTGGCATGGAAGTTCATCTGTGGTTGTTGTAACCGCCTGATCTGTAGAGTGGTCAGAATTGTTTTGATGCTTGGACTGTTAACTGAAATTCAGTAATTTAGTTCTGCAGTGCCTCAATTACAGTAACATCATCAAGTAGTCATTTTAGTGCTCTTGTGGCCTGTTTTTACAAAGATAGAATCAGAAGGAACAGTTAACTATACTCAATAGAGGAGTAGCAAAGGTATCTTTTTGATGTGCTATGACCTTGTAAAATCATATACCATGGAGGATTGTTATATGTTGAGGTAGACTTTTGTGCCTTCTTTGTTGACTTCATTTGGGCATATAGCTCCGTTTTTGCAATTGGGTCATTGCGATGACTGGTTGGATGTCTAACTGTTTAGGCGGTAGTGATAGTATCTTGTACCTAAACCGGTGACTCACTTTTTGTAACTAATGGGGAAGAGGACCGGGACATGTCAAGTATCAACTTGGGATCATTGGTTGGCCGATACGAGTCAGCCATTTGTTCGAGTCTGTGAGTCTCCCCCTACTCAGGGTAGTGTCCTAATCCCCCAACTCCCAGCTTCTAGCCCTCTTTGCGGGCATTTTCCGATCAAGGGATAGTAACTCCTATCATGGGAGGAAACTTTGCACATAGTCGGTGCGACTAGGTTAATATGTTGGGTTATGAATCGGGCCATAACATTATAACTTGCTAGGCTTTGTCATGATTAAAGTATGGTTGCCTGTTATGTGTAGTATTAAGGGGATTTTATGTGTTTTGTAAGGATAAAGGCTGTTTGTTTGTGCTGACTCATAAGAAGACGGGCTTATGATAAGTTTCTTTCATCCGAGCATCTTATTCATTTTTATCTGATAATTTTGTAGTGGGTGGTCTGGATCTTCATTCATTCTTTTTTTTAAAGCTATATTTTACCAACAGAGGATAAAGGTGATTTGATTGTGATTTCAAACAAAGAACTGAGAAGGTATGGCTGTTAACATAGCATGTTACTTATTTCAGTTGTCACAATTGAGCGGAAGTAGAAGACAATATGACCAGAAAGGAAAATGGCAGACTCAGATACCAGTTGTGTTTACAGGCCCCTCAACAGGAATTCACATTATAAGATTGTACTCTCTGTTTTTTGTTCCTGTTTTCATTACTTTGTCTTGTGTTTATCTGGTTTGGGGCTTACTAGTTTTTGGTTCACAATGGTGTAAATTTTGTTAAAAGGTTCCTTTTTGAGTTGACAGTTGATATTCAATTTGAGTAGCAAACATTTAAACCTATTGCTTTGAGCAGAATTTTTGGTAAGTTACTAGGGTGATTTTGTTTTTGTTCTCTTCTTTCCTACCGGTCTTTCCCATTTGGAAGTTGTCCTGGTCAGCTTAATTGAACTATCTCCAACATCAAACTGATCAACACTGTTTGAAATCTTGTAGACTGGTGGAGTCAGTCAGTAAAAGCAATTAAGCTATCAATCATTCATGGCATCTGTTCAGTTTGTTTAGATCATACCATTAACTTGATGGTTGGTGAGCAAACTGCGTAATTTGATCCAAAGGTGACTAAAGATATGTTCGTGAAAGTGCAAGGGCAGAAAGCTGGATCAGAAGCTTCAATCTTCCACCCTACAACTGCCAGTGGATCAGCACTTTTGCTGTTATATATGTCCTTTTAACAACAATGTGGCTAAGAAAATTGCAAATTGCTTTAACAACAAGGTGATTCTTAAAATGTTATACAGGGGAAGCAGTAAGAAAAACCATGAACCCATGTGCAGAAAAAAGAGGGCAAATAAATTCAATTTGCGAGTGTTTATAACAACAAAAGCCACCATTTGAATCATTATTTTACAGTGGATAGCTGTTACTCATTCGATTTGAAACTCAAGCCCACATATTTTGATACAGACACTAGTATGTTACAAAAAGGTGAACTTATTATCAAGAGGTCCCATCTTTTCCAGGTCTTGCAGTCTCTGCAACTTCCACAAAAATCAGCCTTCCATTTACTATCTGTGCATATAAACGTAAGATTAAGATTAAGAACGGTAGGGGACTAAAGACGAATATTTCCAATGTGATTTAACCAATAAGAAGATGCACCAATAGACAACCCCAAGCATCAATTCAGCAGCTTCACCAGAAGTAGGTTTCCAAATGGTCAGGCAGCCTACAACACATGCATGTTTTGGACACAAACACAGGAGGCTAGGCAGCTATTTTACTTTATTGTGTTGCACTCAAGTACTAAACTGATAGGAGGGAATACCTGAGGATAATTTCACACAGCATAGAAGGAGAATCCATACAACTAATGTAGATGTCAAGTTAAAGCTAATTTGCCAACAACCGTTAGCAAATATCCTTGCCAGTATTTCTAAGAAAGCAGGCAGTAGGTAATATTCAAATGGATACGAAATTGACAGACGATTGCCCCTACCTACTGTCCTTATAAATGGATTGGAAAACACAAACCATTCCAACTACATCAGGAATCCTACCGCATCACATATGTATAGATATTCTTCTCCCAAGTCCAAATCATAGAGGCAGCCGTTTGATTCTAGAGAGAGAGAAACTCTGACTTCTCTCTAGAATCCCCACCATGAGTTTGGATCAATCAGCCTTTCTCAATCAACCAAAGCCCACCTGATTTGCCTAAAACCTTTGCATCTGTGCTCAAACAACCACAAATCACTCCTTTCAGCAAAAACCTATAACGGATTTAGACAACCCTACCAAAGATTCTGAACCAAAAAAACAAAAAAAAAACTGTTTTCGATAAAGGTTAACATAGTGTTCTGGTCCAAAAAGGAGATGAATGATCTGGACATATGGAAGGCCATAGCTGACGGTAATCAAAGAGTTTATTAATACAAAATGGAACATAAAAGGTGAGTTCTTCGTTGGCCACTTGGATTCAAGGCACATAGTGATGAGATTTAGTCTGTTCGAGGATTATGTGAGGGTCTGGCTGAAGGATGTAATGTATATAGAGGGCCAATCTCTTTCGGTTCTTTAAGTGGGTGTTAGATTTTACTCCTGGAGTGGAGCCCTCAGTTGTGTCCCTATGTGGGTGTCTCTGCCATCACTGCCTATGTGTTTATTCACCAATGAATGTATTGCAGCTATTCTGAGTCCTGTGGGACGAATTCTAGCTTTTGATAAACCTACAATGAATCTGACAAGGCCAGGTGTGGGCAGAGCATGCGTTGAGATGAACATATTGGAGGATAACCCTCAAAGGGTATGGCTGGAGATGGGGGGATACAGAGGAAGGTGGCAGAAATTTGTGTCTGAGAAAGAGGTTAAGTATTGTTCAGTCTGCTACAAACAAGGCCATATGGAAGATGAATGCAGAAAGAAGAAATCTTTGGCTCTTATATGCCAGAACAGATCAGAGATACTCAGAATGAGGGAAGGATTAGGAAAGGGAAAGCTAAAGTTGGAGAGGAAAAAGTGAAAGGTACTAAGGAAAATATTCAGCCAATATTGCAGACAAACAACAGGCAGCCAAAAAACCAGAGGAATATGGCATCTTTGTCAAAAGGACAGTGGAAGGTTTTGGAAAGTCTGGACAATCCAGTTCAAAGCAAGAACAAGGATACTGATACAGGCATTAATGGTAAATTGACTGGGATTCGAGAAGAAAAAAGTGACTGGTGTTCCTGATTTGCAAGATGGAAGTACACAGATCTCAGAGACAATTCAGATAGCTGCAGGTATGGATAATGTGGGGATGAGGAAAATAGATACAGAGGAGATCTTGGTCACTGCAGTTCTCAACGAGCCAGAGCTGAATGCAAAAGTGTCTGTGAGTAAGGATCCTGAGACTTTAAGTCCATTAGCTGCTAATAATCCCATTCAGTTGACAAAAGAGGGTGCTTCCCAGGGTTACTAAAGCTAAGGCTCAGAATAAGGATACAGAAGAGTTGAATGTCTGTCAATTGAATAGGCAATTTTCTCCATTAATGGACTCTGCTTTTCTCATTGATCATCAATATATCAGTAGAGAGCACACAGGTGTAACACTGGATGATGAAACTAATGAAAGGGGTTTGATCAGTAACAAGGAGCCTCCTGATAAGGGGTTTGAATCAGATAGTGAGGTATCTAGGAATGTTGACTGCGTAGAGATTGGTTCACAATGTTCTGATTTGGAGGAGAATATTGATGGTAATCTACCTAGTGAATCTAATCATTCTGGTGTCCTTACTAGATTTAAATCTAGAGAATTGTCTCTTGTTCCATCATCTTTAAATGATTAATTTTATGTCATGGAATATTAGAAGGGCAGGTAAAGATGTCACTAGAAGGCGTCTAAAAAAACTCATTAGATTAACGGATGCTTGTTTTGTTTCTATCCTGGAGCCAAAGCAGAATCCTTCTAAATTACCAGGTCTTTCTTCTAGCCTTAATATGAATTTTTTTGTAGCTAATCCTTCTGTAGAAAAAAACATGTGGTTGCTTTAGTATCATAGATTAGTGGTTAATACAGTGGAGGCTTTTGAACAATCTTTGACTCTAGAAGTTTCTTTCTTGGGCTCTAAACCATTTTTTGTGACTCTGGTATATGCTTGCTGTGACCATGTGTTGAGAAGGCCTCTTTGGAATCATTTGTTGAGCTTGAATATATCATCTAAACCTTAGATGATTGTTGGTGATTTTAATGCTATTGTCAGTTCTTCAGAAAGACTAGGAGGATCTACTCCAAATTTTCTATCAATAGATGAATTTGAAACTTTTATGCAAACCGGGGGTTCAGTGGATTGTGGTTTCAGTGGTAGTAACTACACATGGTGTAATAACCATCAAGGTAGGTCAAGAATGTGGCGGAGGCCGGATCGAGCATTGGTTAATGCTGAATGGAAGTTAAATTTTGAAGGGACTGTAGTGTATCATTTGGCTAGAGGCAGATCAGATCACTGACCTCTACATATTCAGATAATGGAAGAACAAACACAGTCCAGAATTTCCTATTTCAAGTTTCAGGACATGTGGGCGGAGCATCCTTCTTTTTTGCATGTGGTCAGAAGTAAATGTGGTGGTCAGTACTCAGAGAACCCAATAGAAAATGTTTTTCTAAAGCTTAAGTATCTGAAATCTCATTTGAAAATCTGGAATAAGAATGTATTTGGGAATAACTTTGAGAGGATCATGACACAAGAGGAGCAACTGTTATTAGCTGAAATGGAGTCCTTCGGATTCTAATAATGCTATGTTAGGACAAATTAAGAATCAATTGGAGGAGACTCTGAGACTAGAGGAAATTTACTGGAAACAGAAGGCAAACATGAAATGGGCTATGGATGGGGAAAGGAACACAAAACTATATCATGTAGTGGCCAAAGGAAAATCAACAAGGAATAGAATAAGGAAAATTAAGAATGATGAAGGCCAGTGGTTAGAAGATGAGCAGCAGATGGCAGTGTGTGCAAAATTTTTTTTACTAACCTTTATACATCTGAATCTCATTTTTTGCAGGAGGACTTATTTTTTGTGATTCCAACCTTAATCACTGAAGACTAAGAAGCACGGATACAGACACGGCGATACAGCAAAATCCCAAAATATAGGATATGGGTACGGCGAGGATACGGCTAATTAAAATAATTATATATATATAACAACAACATTAATAATAACAAACAACCAAGACATAACAAACATTCCTTAAATTGAAATAGATCAAAGATTCAAAAAGATACATCCATAGTCCACAAGCTAGGAAGCACGGATACTCGTCGGGGGGTCGCCGTGGCAGTGTCAGACACGTGTCCGACACGGATACGCGTGTCCGACACTTGTAGAAGTGTCCTGAACAGTGGTTTTTATTTTTTTGGTCGGATACGGCTCGGATACGTGAGGGACACGGCAGGATATGAGGGGCTATTTTTTGTTATTTTAAAAACTTGGGGGGCCGAAACGAAAAAAAAAAGGTCTCATACGTCGTTTGGCTTAAAAAGAAAAAACAAAAGGGCAAAAGTCTTCGGTGAACGACCATTTCGACATTGTGAGAGAGAGAGAGAGAGAGAGAGAAAAGAAAAAAAGAGGAGAACGATTGACAGGACCAGAGGAGGAGAAGAAGAAGGAGAGGGAAGAGGAAGAGAGACTAACCTGCGACTGCAACTGCGAAGTGCGATTACTGCCCAGTCTCTTGCAGGTTCTTCCTCTTGCCTCCATTTTTTTTTTTTTTCCAGATCTGCTACTGCTGCTCTTACCTCTTCTAGTCTGTGTGGAGTCTGGACTTTCAAAAAATTTGATTAGGTTAATTTGATTTAGTTAGGGTTTTAGGGTTTTTAAAATTTGGGGATTTTAGGGTTTTCAATCTTCTTGTTGTGTTGCTGCCTTTAGGGGTTTTTTTTTTTGTCTAGTGTTGTGTTGTTTGCTGCCTTTGGGATTTTTTTTTGGTCTTGGTCATCTGTGCTGCTGCCTGCAGGTTATTTTTTTTTTAGTCTTGAAATCATTTGTGTTGTTGCCTGCTGAATATTGGGGTGCTGTTGCTTGTTATTTAGGAAAATGAGTTCTCTTGCCAGTGGCAGTGGAGATGGCAGTGATGATCACATCCCTTTATAAAAATATTGCACAAAAATAAAAAAAATTGGTATAGGGAGGAAATGTTCATTTTCAATGCAATTGGTGTCAACTCAGTTTTAAAGGAACATATTATAGGGTTAAGGCACAATTGTTAAAAATCAGCGGTCATGGAGTTGAAGTATGCCGGAAAATGACTCCGCAATTATTAATTGAAATGCGAAAGTTAGTTGATGAAGCTGAGGTGAGAGTGAAAATAAGTTTTGCCCAAACAAGTCCCTTTACCACCATCTTCAGCTTCCTCGAGTGCAAGTGTTAGTAGTGCTATGAGAATGTGATTTGATTCATTAATGCAGATGGCTGGTTTAGATGTAAAAAAAAGGAAGGTTACTTCTGCTCTTAAGAAAGCCTTTAATGTTGGAGCTCGAGAAGAGCTACATAGTGAGATTGCAAGGATGCTTTACTCAGCTGGTTTACCATTTCACCTTGTAAGGAATCCACATTATTGTCGCTCCTATACTTTTGCAGCTACTCATATGATTAGTGGCTATATCCCTCCTGGTTATAATATGTTGAGGACTTCACTTCTTCAAAAAGAGAGAGCAAACATTGAGAGGTTATTAGAGCCAGCGAAGCAATCGTGGAAAGAATGTTTTACTCAGCTGGTTTACCATTTCACCTTGCAAGGAATCCACATTATTGTAGCTCCTATACTTTTGCAGCTACTCATATGATTAGTGGCTATATCCCTCCTGGTTATAATATGTTGAGGACTTCACTTCTTCAAAAAGAGAGAGCAAACATTGAGAGGTTATTAGAGCCAACGAAGCAATCGTGGAAAGAAAAAAGTGTAAGTATTGTTTCTGATGGTTGGACGGATGCTCAAAGGAGGCCAATCATAAATTTCATGGCAGTGTGTGAAAGTGGGCCTATGTTCTTGAAAGCAGTTAATTGTGAAGGTGAATATACGGACAAATATTTCATATCCAACTTGCTTCTGGAGATCATTTATGCAGTTGGACCTTAAAATGTGGTCCAAGTGATCACTGATAATGCACCAATTTGTAGGAGTGCGGGAATGCTTGTTCAAGGTCATCATAAACACATCTTTTGGACCCCTTGTGTGGTGCACACACTTAATCTTGCTTTGAAAAATATTTGTGCACCAAAAAACACCGAAGCCAATGGACGTGTTTATAAAAAGTGTAATTGGATCTCAATTATTGTTGGGGATTGTGTGGGCATTAAAAACTTTATTATGAATCACAACATGAGATTGGACATGTTTAATGATTATGTGAATTTGAAGATGCTCTCAATTGTGGAGACACGTTTTACTTCAACCATTGTGATGCTTAAAAGATTTAAAGTTCTAAAACGTGGTCTCCAAAACATGGTTATTATTAATCGGTGGTCTTCTTATAGAGAAGATGATGTTGAAAAAACGACCTTTGTGAAGGAGAAAATATTAGATGATTTGTGGTGGAACAAAATTGATTATATAATTTCCTTTACTGGACCCATTTATGAGATGTTAAGGAAGGCCAATACAGATATGTCTTGCCTACACTTAGTTTATGATATGTGAGATTCTATGATTGAGCAAGTGAAGGTTATTATCTTCCGTCATGAAAGGAAGCGGGAAGATGAGGAATCAACCTTTTATTCGGTGGTTTACGAAATATTAATGGATAGCTGGGGCAAGAGCAACACACCGCTCCATTGCTTGGCACATTCCTTGAATCCGAGGTAATTTGTAAGCTCTAAACTTCAAGATTCTCATTTAATTTTCTAGATATCAAATGATTATCATTTTATTTACTTTGTCTTTTAGGTATTATAGCGTGGAATGGCGTTCTATGACTCCTAATCGTGTTCCTCCACACAAAGATAAAGAGATTTCAAATGAAAGAGAAAAGTGTTTTCAAAAATACTTTTCTAATTTGAAGGAGCGAAGAAAGGCCAAAAGGGAGTATGCCAAGTTTTCAGCGTGCTTTAAAGAATTTGGAAGTCATGATTCCATGAGTGATAGATGACACATGGAGCCGGCTTTTTGGCGGGTTATCTATAGCTCTACGGCACCCTTGCTCCAAAACTTGGCTTTGAAGTTACTGGGGCAACCTTGTTCCTCCTCATGTTGTGAGAGGAATTGGAACACTTATTCTTTTATACACCCTTTAAGGAGGAACAAAATCAAATCAGATAGAGTCGAAGACTTGGTATTTCTACACTCTAATCTCCGCCTTCTATCAAGGAAATCTCCTCAATACAGTGAAAGCAACACTAAGATGTGGGATGTTGCAGGAGATGCATTTGATTCCATGAATGAGGAGGGTAGTGGGATGCTTGAGATTGCAAATCTTTCCCTTGATGAACTAGATTTGGAGGTCATACTATTTACTGATTAAGGAATTGACAATGAGGATGTTAAGCGTGTTGAAGTGAATTGAGGGAAGATGTAGGATTCCTTTTGTTTATGTGTTCTTTTGTTAGCAAACTTGTGGACTAAGAAGTACGGATACGAATACGGGTGTCGTATCCGATACGATACGGACACGGCGATACGGCAATACGACAAAATCCCAAAATATAGGATACGGGTACGGCGAGGATACGGCTAATTAAAATAATTATATATATTTTTATATATATAACAACAACATTAATAATAACAAACAACAAGACATAGCAAACATTACTTAAATTGAAATAGATTAAAGATTCAAAAAGATACATCCATAGTCCACAAGTTTGCTAACAAAAGAACACAAAAACAAAAGGAATCCTACATCCTCCCTCAACTCACTTCAACGTGCTCAACATCCTCATTGTCAATTCCTTCGTCAATAAATAGTATGGCCTCCAAATCTGGTTCATCAAGGGAAAGATTTACAATCTCAAACATCCCACTACCCTCCTCATTCATGGAATCAAATGCATCTCCCGCAACATCCCACATCTTAGTGTTGCCTTCACTGTATTGAGGAGATTTCCTTGATAGAAGGCAGAGATTGGAGTGTACAAATACCAAGTCTTCGACTCTATCTGGTTTGATTTTGTTCCCCCTTAAAGAGTGTATAAAAGAATAAGTGCTCTAATTCCTCTCACAACATAAGGAGGAACAAGGTTGCCCCAATAACTTCAAAGCCAAGTTTTGGAGCCAGGGTGCCGTTGAACTATAGATAACCCGCCAAAAAGCCGGCTCCATGTGTCCTCTATCACTCATGGAATCATGACTTCCAAATTCTTTAAAACACGCTGAAAACTTGGCATACTCCTCTTTGGCCTTTCTTCGCTCCTCCAAATTAGAAAAATATTTTTGAAAACACTTTTCTCTTTCATTTGAAATCTCTTCATCTTTGTGTGGAGGAACACGATTAGGAGCCATAGAACGCCATTCCACGCTATAATACCTAAAAGACAAAGTAAATAAAATGATAATCATTTGATATCTAGAAAATTAAATGAGAATCTTGAAGTTTAGAGCTTACAAATTACCTCGGATTCAAGGAATGTGCCAAGCAATGGAGCGGTGTGTTGCTCTTGCCCCATCTATCCATTAATATTTCGTAAACCACCGAATAAAAGGTTGATTCCTCATCTTCTAGCTTCCCTTCATGACGAAAGATAATAACCTTCACTTGCTCAATCATAGAATCCCACATATCATAAACTAAGTGTAGGCAAGACATATCTGTATGGGCCTTCCTTAGCATCTCATAAATGGGTCCAGTAAAGGAAATTATATAATCAATTTTGTCCCACCACAAATCATCTAATATTTTCTCCTTCACAAAGGCCGGATTTTCAACATCATCTTCTCTATAAGAAGACCACTGATTACTAATAACCATGTCTTGGAGATCACGTTTTAGAACTTTAAATCTTTTAAGCATCACAATGGTTGAAGCAAAACGTGTCTCCGCAATTGAGAGCATCTTCAAATTCACATAATCATTAAACATGTCCAATCTCATGTTGTGATTCATAATAAATTTTTTAATGCCCACACAATCCCCAGCAATAATTGAGATTCAATTACACTCTTCATAAATACGTCAATTGGCTTTGGTGTTTTTTGATGCACAAATATTTTTCAAAGCAAGATTAAGTGTGTGCACCACACAAGGGGTCCAAAAGATGTGTTTATGATGACCCTGAACAAGCATTCCCGCACTCCTACAAACAGGTGCATTATCAGTGATCACTTGGACCACATTTTGAGGTCCAACTGCATGAATGATCTCTAGAAGCAAGTTGGATATGAAATATTTGTCCTTATATTCACCTTCACAATTAACTACTTTCAAGAACATAGGCCCACTTTCACACACTGCCATGAAATTTATGATTGGTCTCTTTTGAGCATCCGTCCAACCATCAGAAACAATACTTACACCTTTTTCTTTCCACGATTGCTTCGTTGGCTCTAATAACCTCTCAATTTGCTCTCTCTTTTTGAAGAAGTGAAATCCTCAACATATTATAACCAGGAGGGATATAACCACTAATCATATGAGTAGCTGCAAAAGTATAGGAGCGTCAATAATGTGGATTCCTTAAAAGTTGAAATAGTAAACCAGCTGAGTAAAACATCCTTGCAATCTCACTATGTAGCTCTTCTCGAGCTCCAATATTAAAGGCTTTCTCAAGAACAGAAGTAGCCTTTTTTTTTTTTTACATCTAAACCAGCCATCTGCATTAATGAATCAAATCACATTCCCATAGCACTACTAACACTTGCACTCGAGGAAGCTGATGATGGTGGTAAAGGGACTTGTTTGGGCAAACTTCTTTTCACTCTCACCTCAGCTTCATCAACTAACCTTCGCATTTCAATTAATAATTGCGGAGTCACTTTCCGGCATACTTGAACTCTATGACCGTTGATTTTTAACAATTGTGCCTTAACCCTATAATATGTTCCTTTAAAACTGAGTTGACACAAATTGCATTGAAAATGAACATTTCCTCCCCTTATACCAATTTTTTCTATTTTTGTGCAATATTTCCATAAAGGGGTGTGATCGTCACTGCCATCCCCATTGCCACTAGCAAGAGAACTCATTTTCCTAAATCCTAAATAACAGGCAACAACACACCAATATTCAGAAGGCAGCAGGCAGCAACACAGATGACCAAGACCAAAAAAAAAAAACCAGCAGGCAGCACAGAAAATCAGCAGGCAGCAGCACAGATGACCAAGACCAAAAAAAAACCAGCCGGCAGCACAGAAAGCAATTTTTCGTATTTAAAACCAGCAGGCAGCAAGCACACTAGCACAGAAGGCAGCAACACAAATGACCAAGACAAAAAAAATATTCCAAAGGCAGTAATCAACACAGCACCAGACCAAAAAAAAAAAACCTTAAAGGCAACAACACTGCAAGAAGATTGAAAACCCTAAAATCCATAAATTTTGAAAACCCTAAAACCCTAACCAAATCAAATTAACCTAATCAAATTTTTTGAAAGTTCAGACTCCACACAGACTAGAAGAGGTAAGAGTAGCAGTGGCAGATCTGAAAAAAAAAAAAAGAGGCAAGAAGAAGAACCTGCAAGAGACTGGACAGTAATCGCACTTCGCAGTCGCAGTTGCAGGCACAGGTTAGTCTCCCTTCCTCTTCCCTCTCCTTCTTCTTCTCCTCCTCTGGTCCTCTCGATCGTTCTCCTCTTCTCCTCTTTCTCTGTCGAACAATGTCGAAATGGTCGTTCACCGAAGACTTTTGCCCTTTTGTTTTTTCTTTTTAAGCCAAACAACGTATGAGACCCTTTTTTTTTTTCGTTTCGGCCCCCTAAGTTTTTAAAATAACAAAAAATACCCCGCAGTATCCTGCCGTGTCCCTCACGTATCCGAGTCGTATCCGACCAAAAAAATAAAAACCACTATTCAGGACACTTCTACAAGTGTCAGACACGTATCCGACCGTCGGGACACGCGTATCCGTGTCGGACACGTGTCCGACACTGCCACGGCGACCCCCCCACGAGTATCCGTGCTTCCTAGGTTGTCAAAAATAATACCAAATCTTCCTCATGAAAAGATGGAACATAACACAATATAGGTGAAACAGATGCACCCTCCTGAGTTACTCTCCTAAAATCATATGCTTTGCAGGAAAAAATCTCTTGCAATGAACTTACTCATTTATGTAAAATCAAAATGGCCACTAAATGAAAGCATGAATGGAACACCCTCGTTCATTCTATCTTATTTCTCTACAAAACAACTCTTAAAGTGGGATTAGATATTCAACACACATAACTTAACATCAGCAGACCAAATCGATACATAGTTTCTACTCCAGCACTTGATTCCTACAAGATCTAGGTTCTGTGGCACGACTGAAAACAAAATAAGACGTGACTCCTCAGCACAGTGGCAAGTAGGCAGCAGATAATCTGCTATAGAAGGTTTACTAATTCAAAAGGCATCAGTGATTCAAGTTGAACAAGTGCATCATTATCATTGTTATCAGTAGAAAATGCTTTTGGAAGCTGAATCTATACTTTCTGTGTGCATGTTTTGGTAAACTTACTATTGCCAGATCAGATACAAACTTTCAGGCTTCAGCTGTCTATAATTTGCTGCGAAATCTTCAGTATTATTAGGAACTATTTGATGGGATCTATGTGGGTGTGTTTCATTCTAATCCAGTTCAGGGAGGTGCTTTAACAAGTTTCAAACATATTGTTGCAACTAATCTATACTTTATCTTGTCCTTTTTTAGGTTGGATGAAAGTGCTGGATGTATGTTCAAGATACAAGCTCATTTATTTGACATGCTGATCTAAAGGGGTTCATCTTATTGTCACCCAATTAATTTAGTAAGGTGTCTTAACCAGCTCAGAAAACAGAGTTGTGATTGATATAATTTTTTTGGTTCTTATTTGGTTAGGACAAATGCCGTGGATCAATAACAACACAAAGGTCCATTCGTCACTCTGTATCTTACAGTTTTTCCTTCAACACAAAGGGCTTCTCTGTCTATATTCTCCCCTTTATTAGTATAACAAAGAGAAAACTCTGAAATGTGGCATTCATAACTAAGATAAAACTCTGAAATGTGGCATTCTTTTGTGCACACAACTATGTGAACAAAAAGTGTGAGAGCCCAGATATTCCATATAGGAACAGCATGCAATCCTGCAGGATAACAGCTAATAGCATTAACAACCTCTCCCATTGAAGGGTAAATGCTCCACATGGAACCACATTCGCTGTATACCATAAGATGATGGCACAGAACTCATAGCAACATTTTTCCCTAGCTAGAAGCCTAGAACCCTAGCCAGATGATCCAATGAATAGACAGGGAGAAATAAAACCTTTATCTAAACATACATATCCCATCCTAAACATAAATAAATGAATTGCACTGAAATTTTCTTAGAATTCGCTATATATCTCAAGTATGTGTATTGATCAAGTTTTCGAAATTCGCTCTCTACAAGCCTTTAGTGCCACATTTGGGGGAAAATCATCAATGCACAAATAATGAGTATGAGCAACACATCTGATAACTGAATCAAAATTAATTTTGGATAAATCCAAGAGTAAAAAGGGCACCACCTTTCACCACATTTGATTGGTAATGTCAATGGTCAGAAAGTCACTCATCTAAACCTGTTTGTCCTCACAGGATTTCGAATTGTATCCTCCACACTTTCTTTTTATAAACCTTCTTGGTTCAATTACTTCTACCAATTTATATAACACAAGATTTTTCTCAGAATACGAAATGTTCCAAATGAATGGAAATATAAAAGCATGGTCGCTGATGGTAGTTGTAAGCCTACGAGCCTAAACAATAATTACAATTCCAAGTGAAACAAGGCAAATGACTTCCATTCAATATCCATACTACTAAGTACTAACAATAATATATATGGCATAACACACACACACACACACACACACATATTATATAAATATATATAGACACACATATGAATACCAATGCATATACGTAGAGAGAGAGGGAGGGAATACCTTGCCGTTCATGGCCTTCAAAGCATTCTGGGCATCAGCATCTGACTCAAAGGTGACAAAACCAAACCCTTTAGGCCTCTGGGTTCTTGGGTCTTTAACAAGCCTGGCTGCCTCGAATACATGTATAGTTATACAAACATTATAACATTATCAATAGAAAAGCCACATTATCACACACATTTATCAACAATACCAACACCAAATTGAACACCCACAAGGACATCCACTTAACGAAAACAAACATTACCTTCTGCAACTTCACCAAACGGTGAGAACAACCTCTTCAATTCTTGATTCGTGGTGTAAAATGACAATCCTAGGCAAGAGAGAGAGAGACAAAGAGCATATTGAAATATGGGTTTTAAAGGAAATATCACACGCACATATATATAATATATGGGTACAGAGAGGAACATACTGCTGACAAATAGCTGCGAACCAATTCTTTTTGCCATGTGAGTTCCGAAAAGAAGGTTGTATCAGTCATAAAAAGTAGCTGAACTTATTCCTTTCACTTCCGCAAAACAATTGCAACCAAACGGCCTCTTCCTCCTCCCTCGTCCGCGGCCCGGCCCTATTTTCTTCTCTTTCCCGTGAAGCCAAACACGACCTTATTCCTGTGTGAGCTAATTTTTTTCTTGTTATTTTATTTGAAAACATGAGTGATAAGTTCTATTTTCCTCGCAAAAGACATAAATTTATAGAAGTTTGTATACAAAAACGTTGGTTAATGGGCTATCCAAAGCCTGCAAAGTGATGGTTAGGGCCAGTCGGCCCGATAGCCTTTTTTTGAAAGAAAAAAAAAACGAAAAATTGTCAGTCAGTACACTTCAAAAAATTTATTTAAGTAGCTCATGCTTTTTGATTATTAAGTCTATTGGTGTCTAAAATTTCAGTCATTAATTACATATTGCATTTCAGACCAAAAAAAAAAATACATATTGTAGTTTTAAATATTTTTTTATTACTTAATTATCCAATAAATATTTTAATTTTTCTTATTAAAAAAAGGCTGATTTAAGGCCACAGGTTAGCCCATTAAGGGCTCAATACCAGCATCACCAAGGTTGCTACTTATTACACTTTAGAGAGTATTGAGACAAATAAGTATGTCACCAAAACCACAACCAGAAACAAAAATATAATTGGAATGAATATGAATAGGAAGTTCCATAAAAATTCCAGAAGAGTCCTTCACTTGATGTCCATGTAACTACTTCTACTGCAGCCAGTTTATGCATTTGCAACTGGTTCGTGAGTGTCTGCATACACCATCTGAGTTCCCTCCCACATCAAGAGCTTTTCCCTGCCCATCAATTTTTAAACTTAAAATCAGCAAGAAAATCAATACAACAAAGCACTGCATTCAATTGTAGTAAATGTATTCCGGATCATTACAAATGCAGCAACAATCTTCCTCGTTTGATCACTATGTTTTCGTTTTGAACTTCAACCTGAACAATGTGGTATTCTTTTAGGAGATCTGTGGCTAGTGTTGAAAACAGAGAAAATATTACATTGGAAGAGACCGACAATTAGCTTACAAATTTCTTGCCCAGGAGACAGTTGCATGTCTTACAGTGAACATCAGTCACTGTGCTAGCAGTGACGGCCTCCCTATGATAGTGTGCTGGGTCGTCGATTTCCACATTCACACTGCATCAGACGTACATCAGTCGCGCCATGATTGCTAAATTTAACGCAGATAGTTCGTAGAAAAAACATAAAATTATCCTGTTAACAAGAACATCATACCAACAAAAAAAGGAAAAAAATCGTGTTGCTATAGTCGTATATCAAGAAACTGCATTATATAACCAAGAAACTTTGTATAACCATGGAAACTTACACATTATTGAAGATTCCTACATTGGCCATTGGATCCTGAAACATATGTTCAAAACATTAATGAGAAAAAGTAAATTATATCTGCTTCAATAGAACCTATTATCATTACAATATTAGATATAAGGTAAGAAGCAATATACATAATGAACCAGCAGTAAGTTAATTACTGCAATTTTACCATTCATGTCCGAATGGATTATGGGCAATCCATATAAGAAAACTAATAAGCACCTATCTTCATCTTCTGAGAATGCTCCAGCTTTAGATATAGTCCAATAATTATAAGTATCACCATGTTCAAATTATATCTAATTAACATTCTTCCAGAACTAGTGTAATATAATCGAGTCCAAAAACTACATCCCTCCCCTGGTCCTCTGGACATTCGAAACATATATACTATGGAGTTTGATCGATGCCAGCCAATGAACAAGATGAAAAACACGAGTCCATGATTATCTTGAATGCAACAACAACAAACAAACATTTTGGTTGCACTGCCAAGTCTGCTATCATCAAGAACATACTCAATTCCAAGAAACTATCCAAGCCATACAACAGGATTCGAAGTACAAAACTAACGCTATTGTGACAGTTTGAAAGTAACACATGCATATTTATAATTGCATAATTTCTTCATATAAAAACAAAACTGATCCGTCGCACCAAATATGCAATATTAAAGGGGGGAGAGAGAGAGAGATTTTACTTCGAAAACAAACTCTTGGGTTAAGGCAATGTGGGTTCGGCATAGCTGGCATAGGAAGAAATTTTCACTTGGAGTTTGATCATATTCAATTAGAAAGGGCCTTCCCATTGTTGAAGCTCCGATCAATGACGCAGGTTTAAGGCAAGAAGGTATCCTGCAAGGACAAGAAACTCCAAGGAAAATATTGGACCTATGATCTAACAATCTGATGGAGGATGACCCCAAAAAAGAGTAAGAAGTCAACAAAAGAGATGATAGTAATGGCAAATGTCAGTTCTAATCGTGATGCATTCAAGTTCAAGAAGGCATGAACTTAGGTTATCAGGCCACAAAGAGAGAGAGAGAGTTCTTGCCACAAGAAATTCGAGTTCTTGATTGAGTAAGCAGAGCATATAAGTAGTAGTCAGAATATTCTGTTTTTCTCTCACTCTTCTGGCAGTTGACACTATATATGCAAAGAGGAGAAAAGCACAAAGGGAAATTTGAATCTCATCCATCGTTAAATCACCAATCAATGAATAGAGGTGTCTAGCTTAAACAAATGAAGATTCAACTGAGACTCCACAATTGTATTACACAAAACTTAATTAGGTAGAAACTTACCACTTGGTTCAAGTTATCAGAACCGGACCGATCATCGAACTGACTAGGGAACTGGGTCAAAGGTTCACTGGTTCAACCGGGGGTCATTGGTCGGACCGGCCATATAATAAAAAAAATAAATAAATATATATATATAATAATTATAAAACATAATAATTTAGCTAAAAAATATAAAATATGTCTAAAATGCATACAATTTGTCATAAAATTAATGAAATTAAGTAAAAGAAACAACAATGACAACAAAAATCCCAATTTAACAGACGAACAAAGATAAAAATCCCAATTTAATCAGTTCCCACGCTTGCAATTCAAACAACATGAATGAAGTGTTTTGACAAACAATTATAAAAGTAAGAACCACCTTCTATAGATAAATTGAAGCATATTCATTGAATTAGCCTAATGGACTATTAACATATCAAGAACACAATTAGTAATTCGAAATCAAATTTCTATCAGAACAATAATTAACAAACAACCTTAATCAAAAACATGAACTATTTCTCCAAATCACAGCCAAAAAGAATAAGGGAAAAAAGAGGAATAAAACCTGAATAAACCCAGTCAAAAAGAATCCCACGAGGCTGGTGAACAAGCTTCGAACTTGATGAAGTGCTGCGAGCACAATTCTTGATGAACTTGATGAACTTGAACAGCTGATGTCAAAAATCAAATGAAGTGCCGCGCAGGGAAAACATCACAGATTCACATGAATATATGGAGGTGAACAAAGAAAATCAAACCACTCTATAAAGTATAAACAATGACTTTAAAAGAAAATCACATAGCCCATAAAAAAACTCAATATCAAATTTAAAATCTTTCCAGATTAAACCCAAATCAAGAACATCTTGCTTGAGTTCGCCTGTTCGCAGTGGATGATCGATGGCAGTGGCTGATCTATCGCGGTCGCAGTTCGCCTGGAGTCGCCTTCTGCAGTTCTTCTGGACTGTTCTACGATTTAGGGCAATAGCTTGAGTTTTCTATTTTATGTAATTTAATTTTGGGAGAATTACACTCAGGCTCCCAGAGGTTTGTCACTTAATCACTCAGATTTCCTGATATTTGAAATATTACACACAGACTCTCTGAGGTTTGTACGCGCGTAACACTTAGACCCCTACTGTAAATATATCCGTTAATAAATTACACTTAGACTCCCTTGAAGTTTGTAGGTATATATTATACTTAGACTCCCTTAAAATATTATAGTTATACCAAAAATACTCTAATCAAAGATAGAATATTAAATATTTTAAATTTTACAACCAAAATTCATGTTCTATTGTATCATTTATTGAAAAAAATTAAAATTAAAATTTTAATTTTTTCTTAAAAAATCGTAATTAGTATACAAGTATATTATCTATTGGAATAAAGATAAAAAAAATCAAACAAGGGGTCTAAGTCATTCGTAATAGAACAAAAATTTTACATCCAAATTCATGTTCTATTATGTTATTTATTGAAATAAAATCAAAAATAAAAATCTAGTTTTAAAAAAAAAATCATAGTTAATATATAATTATACTATCTATTAGAATAAAACTAAAAAATTAAACAAGGGGTCAAATTGTAATGAACACAATATCTTTTGGCTTTAATTGAGGGAGTTTAGTATTTTAATTTGGTCGTTTAAACGACTAAATTAAATTTCAATAGACAATATAATTGTATACTAATCACAATTTTTTAAGAAAAAATTGAATTTTTATTTTTGATTTTATTTCAATAAAAGATTCAATAGAACATGAATTTTAATTGTAAACTTAAAATATTTGATATTTTATCTTTGATTGAAATATTTTTGGTCTAAGTATAACATTTTAAACTTAAGGGGTCTAAGTAATATATATTTACAAACTTTAAGGGGTCTGAGTATAATTTATTAACGGATATATTTACAGCAAGGGTCTAAGTGCTACGCGCGTACAAACTTTAGGGGGTCTGTGTGTAATATTTCAAATGTCAGGGGTCTGAGTGATTAAGTGACAAACCTCAGGGGGTGTGGATGTAATTCTCTCTTTAATTTTTAACTTGGCATTAAACCGGCCGGTTTTTATAAAACCACCGGTTCACGGTTTTTTTAAAGAACTGCCCGGTTTTCTTCCATAAGCGGTCCAATTAAGGAACCGGACAGGTCAAGGTCCCGGTTCACGGTTGAACCGGTCCGACCGGTCCCGGTTTATCTCATGTAACCAAGACCGCCCCATAATTGCATTATAAGTCGACACCGTATCCACTACCAGGAACTCGGTCATGACACAAACTAACTCAGTCTTCACAGGCAACGTGATTTTTCCCCTAGGAAAGACTGTTTTTCCATTAAAGCCAAGTAATGGAGTATTTGAGGGCTTCAGATTCTCCTGCTTGAGACCGAGCTTCTCAAAGAGATTCATGTACATGATCTCGGAGGAACTCCTCGGATCGATCAGTACTCTTCTCACATCGTAGCTGGCAATCCTAAGTGTTATCACCAACGCATCATTATGCGACTGATGGATCCCGATCAGATCATGCTCGGAGAAGCAAATCATCTCTTTTGCGTTCTCAAACTTCATTCTTTTGGACCTCACCTTTGGGGTCAATCGCAACTCGAACACTTCTCTTTCTTTCGTGGCTTTCTGGATGTATGCTCTAGCAGCATTGTTAGTGGCCATTTGAGGGTTTGTGGCAGCGTGGATTACGTCTATCACTCCAGCTGTCGTGGTCTGGTCTCCTTTGGGCTCGGCTCTTTCTCTGTCAGCTCCCGTTCCATCCTTGACAAACTCAGAGAGATGTCCAGCCTGAACCAGCTCTTCTAAATGTTGTTTCAAAGACAGGCAATTTTCAGTCATATGCCCTACATCCCGATGATAGGAGCATCTGAAGTTTGGATTCCTTTTCGAGGGATCTCCTGTTAACTTATTGGGCCACTTGAAGAATGGCCTCGCCTTGATCTGGTTCAATATCCTGTATATTGGTTCTTTGAACAGCGTATTTACCCCGAGAAAATGGGACTTCTGGGGATAACCTTCCTTATCATTCTTCCTTCCGCCCTCTCTGCTCGGCTCGGTCTACTTGTCACGACCGAACTGTCTTCTGCCTTGATGTTCTTTAATCACATCTCTGGATAAGTCGTCGTCGACTTTGGCATACTTCTTGATCCTTGCCATCAATTTCTTCAGGTCGGAGGCTGGCCTCCTGGTGAGTGATTGGTATAGAGGGTTCTCCTTTGGAAACCCAATTTTGAAGGATGTTACTGCAATCTCAGGGTTACATCCTTCTACCTCATTCATCGTTTCCCAGTAGCGATGAGCATATTCTTGCAGTGTTTCATTGTTCTTCTTCTTTAATGTCAGCAGAGCCCCAACATCCTTTGGCTGCTTACTGCTCGTTATGAACCGAGCCGTGAACTGCTCGGCCAGTTGTGACCATCCATCTACCGATCCCTTCGGCAGACTGTCGAACCATTTCATTGCCGATTCCCCAAGACTGTTGGGGGAAGATGGTGCAGAGCAAGAGTTCGTTTATTCGGTGAATGGTCATCAACTGCCTGTAATGTCTGATGTGTGAGGCGGGGTTGGTCTTTCCGTCGTACAGTCTGAAATTCGGGACGGTGAACTTGCTCGGGATTCGTCCCCTTTCAATCCATAAAGTGAATGATGACGACTCCGAGCCATCCCCGTATTCCCCAGTCGCTCTTCTGGCTAGGTCTCTAGCCGACCTCTGTTCCGGCCTTTTCAAGTGGTTGTTGAGTTCCTCGGTGATGAACTGCTTCCATGTATCCTCCTCCTGGATCTGAGGTTTTTTTGTTGGCGCTTATTTTCATCGGCACTTTTGATTTTGTCGTGTTTCTCTTCGGGACTTTCTCGCCGATTTCCCCTTACATGTTTCTCCTTTCTAGTCATCTCTTTTAGCTTTGCTTTCAACTCCTCGTTCTCTTTTATCATGCCTTTCTCCCTGGCATATGATTTCTTGAACAAGTTGTCATGAGCATCAAGACGGTCCTACAGGGATTGGACCAACTTAGCCAGGGAATGGTTCTCCCCCTCGGCACGGAGGGACTCACCAAGATCTTCAGTCTGCTGGTTATGATTCCTGGTTCGCTTGAAGCTTGCTGAGGATACCTCATCATCCTCATGGGGCCCAGATGGGCTTTTGTTCATGTGCAATTTAATGTTACCATCAGATGACAACGACGCTGTATCTGAATTTCCCATGGCAAAACTGCCTCAAGGAGATCCAATAGCACTTATGAGTCTTGACATTGTTGCTTTTTGTTCGAGTGATGAGAATTTTCCCACAGACGACGTCAAAATGTAAGAGGCAAAAAATATGATTACCTCTTGACTAAAGTAAAGGTTTGATATTTGAGGTATTAAGTTCTTCTGAACGTGATCTCCCGGCCTCTTTCCTGCAAAATGAACAAACTACCCAAGATCGAAGTGCTTCAATCAAAGGCACTCCAATGCTTAAGTCAGTATGAGTTTCGATTGAAATGCTAATAGACAGGGGGAGTTCAGCGTACCTTTTTCCTCGTCTCCTTGCTTCTTTTATAGATCCCTGTTCAGTTAGGGTTTCCATGGTTTTCGGCTTAAGGTGGTACACCTTCCTCCAATTATGCGGCTCTAGTTAGGAAGTTGCTAATATCTCTCTAGCAATTCCTTCTACAGAGCCTATAATCTCGCCAATTCGTTTAGCCAGAATGCCTGAGTTACATGCATTTCCTTAGCTCTACAATTACTATTGTGGGACAGCTCGGTCATGACGAGGACCGAGCTTTACCCTGTTCATTACCGAGCTCATATGCTCATTACCGAGCTCTCCAGTTCATTACCGAGCTCTCTGATCAGTTCGGTTGAAACAGTTGAATCTAGATATATAAATATTTCTCAATCACGTGCTGATCCTGTCTTGCTCACGTGTTTCATTAAATGTCAGTGCACGTGTCATATTGGGGGACACCCTCTTCAGAAAACATGAGTGATAAGTTCTATTTTCCTCGCAAAAGACATAAATTTATAGAAATTTGTATACAAAAACGTTGGTCAATGGGCTATCCACAGCCTGCAAAGTGATGGTTAGGGCTAGTCGGCCCGGTAGCCTTTTTTTGAAGGGATTTTAGGGGTCGGTACCTTTTTTTGAAAATATAGGACAAAAAATATCACATTTAAAAATATTAGTCAAAAAATACACAATACATAGCAAATGTCTAAACTACCCCATTTCTGTAGAAGAGAACAGATTCTTAAATATTTGGCTACACAGCCAAAACATCAGGGATATTACCCATAAACTCCTTCAATATCGTCGAAAAATCTCCATTCTTCAAAGGTTGATGAGAAAACTTTCCTAAAATTTTCATTCTTTTCAAAACGTCATGTTGATCTCTGAAGAAGAAGTGAAAATCATTGTGAATAAGTGATGATTTTTTTGATGGGTTCACTGTGAATAAGTGAAAATCTCTATAACAGACGGTGACGACTACACCGAACTTCATCGCTGAAGGAGAAGGCTTACATTGTGGTGAAGAACGACGATTGAGATTGTTGAAGTTTTTGGAAAAGAAGTTGATAACTCAAGAAAAACGTTGTTTCTCCCTACATTTTTATTTTATCTACTTTTCTTTCCCTCAACTACCTTTCTGTTTCTGGTGCTTGGTACTACATGCACACCAAGTGTTTGATCATTTGCCAAAAAAAATCAAAGAGATCATATACAACTGCATTCTCACAACAAACCTTACCCGTTATTAGCACCTTCTCACAACTCTAATTCCACCCACAAACACAATTCGCCATCTTTTATTTGTTTGTGATACTATGTAATTTTATTTACATTAGATTTGGTCATTCATGATGTGCATTTTGCCCTGTGTCATGTCAATGTATGCAGTGTGACATAGGTTGGTATTAGTGTGACATTGGTTTGTAGTATTATGACATTGTCGTGTACCACTGTGTCAATGGGACATATATCATTGCTACTTATAAACACATCGAATAACATACATATAAATTTAAATTTAAAATATCCATGGAAAAAAACACTCATAACAACCAATGGTATTATATAAGATGAAAACATATATTCCTCATTACGATTTATAAAAAAAAAATAAATAAATAAATTATACAAATGTAGGGAAGACATAAATGTTTAAATAAAAATTAATGTATGAATAACTTCAGTTGAATGAAAGATGGAAATATAATTTAAAATTCAAAAAAGACAAAGAATAAAATTAGAAAACTGAATCCCTAATATAACTGTCATATTTGTCTCCCATTAATAAAGGAAAAATGCAATTTTGTAAGAAAAAACTACAATTTAGCAAAAGTGTACCTCTTTACCAAACATTTACACTTAAAAATACTTATACACATATATTTTATATTAAAGTACTTTTACACAAATAAGTATGAAATAGTGTACCTTTTCACAATTTTCCCTTTTCGAAAGAAAAAGAAAACAAAAAATTGTCAATGAGTACACTTTAAAAAAATTATTTGACTTAAGTAGCTCATACTATTTGATTATTAAGTCTATTGGTATCTAAAATTTCAGTTATTAATTACATATTGCATTTCAGACAAAAAAAAAAATACATATTGTAGTTTTAAATATTTTTTTATTACTTAATTATCCAATAAATATTTTAATTTTTCTTATTAAATAAAGGCTGATTTAAGGCCACAGGTTAGCCCATTAAGGGCTCATTACGGCTGGGTTGTCAGTCAGACCATGAACTTAGGTATTTTCTGTCGGGCCTAAACACAAGGCCTTCACTGATCAAAGCCCAAGCAACCCAGACCGTTAAAGGCTTAGGCCAGAAAAATCTAGGTTCGGGCTGGCCTTGCCCAGCACGTTGTCAACTCTTAGCCTCAACAAGTCGACCCTCTTTGGGTTGCTTTTTGTTTTTCTTTTTCCCTTTTGGTCAGGCACATAATAGAATTTCTTCTTAATCAGCAGTGGACTATTACATAGATGCCTCTATCAACAGCAGCATCAGCAAGGTTGCAACTTATTACACTTTAGAGAGTATTGAGACAAATAAGTATCTCACCAAAACTACAACCAGAAACAAAAATATAATTGGAATGAATATGAATTTTGTGCATGTAAATAGGAAGTTCCATAAAAATTCGAGAAGAGTCCTTCACTTGATACCCATTTAACTATTTCTACTGCAGCCAATTTGTGCATTTTCAACTGGTTCGTGTGTGTCTGCATACACCATCTGAGTTCCTTCCCACATCAAGAGCTTTTCCCTGCCCATAAATTTTTAAACTTAAATCAGCAAGAAAATCAATACAACAAAGCACTGCATTGAATTATAGCAAATTATATTCCGGATCATTACAAATGCAGCAACAATCTTCCTCGTTTGATCACTATGTTTTCGCTTTGAACTTCAACCTGAACAATGTGGCATTCTTTTATGAGATCTGTGGCTAGTGTTGTAAACAGAGAAAATATCACATTGGAATAGACTGACAATTGGCTTACAAATTTCTTGCCCAGGAGACAATTGCATGTCTTACAGTGAACATCAGCTACTGTGCTAGCAGTGGCGGCCTCCCTATGATTGTGTGCTGGGTCATCGATTTCCACATTCACACTGCATCAGACGTACATCAGTCGCACCATGATTGCTAAATTTAACGCAGATAGTTCGTAGAAAAAACATAAAATTATCCTGTTAACAAGAACATCATACCAACAAAAAAAGGAAAAAAATCGTGTTGCTATAATCGTATATCAAGAAACTGCATTACATAACCAAGAAACTTTGTATAACCATGGAAACTTACACATTCTTGAAGATTCCTACATTGGCCATTGGATCCTGAAACATATGTTCAAAACATTAATGAGAAAAAGTAAATTATATCTGCTTCAATAGGACCTATTATCATTACAATATTAGATATAAGGTAAGAAGCAATATACATAATGAACCAGCAGTAAGTTAATTACTGCAATTTACCATTCATGTCCGAATGGATTATGGGCAATCCATATAAGAAAACTAATAAGCACCTATCTTCATCTTCTGAGAATGCTCCAGCTTTAGATATAGTCCAACAATTATAAGTATCACCATGTTCAAATTATATCTAATTAACATTCTTCGAGAACTAGTGTAATATAATCGAGTCCAAAAACTACATCCCTCCCCTGGTCCTCTGGACATTCGAAACATATATACTAAGGAGTTTGATCGATGCCAGCCAATGAACAAGATGAAAAACACAAGTCCATGATTATCTTGAATGCAACAACAAACAAACATTTTGGTTGCACTGCCAAGTCTGCTATCATCAAGAACATACTCAATTCCAAGAAACTATCCAAGCCATACAACAGGATTCGAAGTACAAAACTAACGCTATTGTGACAGTTTGAAAGTAACACATGCATATTTATAATTGCATAATTTCTTCATATAAAAACAAAACTGATCCGTCGCACCAAATATGCAATATTAAAGGGGAAGGAGAGAGATTTTACTTTGAAAACAAACTCTTGGGTTAAGGCAATGTGGGTTTGGCATAGACGGCAGAGGAAGAAATTTTCACTTGGAGTTTGATGGTATTCAATTAGAAAGGGCCTTCCCATTGTTGAAACTCCGATCAATGAAGCAGGTTTAAGGCAAGAAGGTATTCTGCAGGGCCAACAAACTTCAAGGAAAATATTGGACCTATGATCTAACAATCTGATGGAGGATGAACCCAAAAAAGAGTAAGAATTCAACAAAAGAGATGATAGTAATGGCAAATGTCAGTTCCAATCGTGACGCATTCACGTTCAAGAAGGCATGAACTTGGGTTATCAGGCCACAACGAGAGAGAGAGAGAGAGAGAGAGAGAGAGAGAGTTCTTGCCACAAGAAATTAAAGTTCTTGATTGTGTAAGCAGAGCATATAAGTAGTAGTCAGAATATTCTGTTTTTCTCTCACTCTTCTGGCAGTTGACAATATATATGCAAGGAGGTGAAAAGCACAAAGTGCAATTTGAATCTCATCCATCATTAAATCACCAATCAATGAATAGGGGTGTCTAGCTTAAACAAATGAAGATTCAACTGAGACTCCACAATTGTATTACACAACTTAATTAGGTAGAAACTTACCACTTGGTTCAAACCAAAACCCAGACAAATTCCTGTCTCATAAAAATCTCCAAATTATAAGCAATTCCTACTTGCATAGATTCTAAGGTTTTTCACATGTACAAAAGTTCAGTTTATTCTTGAACAATCAGTATCATTGTCCCAACTCATCCCAACTTTATAGCATATTACTACTCCGTTCTGATTATAAAGATAATGTCTAAGATGTCTGAGGTAAAAAAAATCATCAGACCCAAGTTAGAATTTTCCCCAAAGAACTCTTTAAATTGCTACAATCAAGCTTCTCAGCTCATAGACACCCCAAAAATAAAAAAAAAATAAAAAATCACAGCTCCAATGTCAAGAAAATTGATACTCCCAGTTGTGCTGAGATTAGTGCAGAGAAAATCAGTGTCCACCTCTCCCATGACCTCCATATTCCCATAATATACGTTAAGAAATTCAATAGAAGTGAGTGCAAAAATGGGTTCCAAAATGGCAAATTTTAGAGCGAAAGAAGGCTATTGAATATATTCCATACCAAGCTCTCTACACAAGTTGGATCAAGTCAATCCAAATCCACAACTGAAACAGAAATTAAAGACAAATCTAATACTGAAATAAACAAGAAACAACCTAATAGACAGCTAATACAGAAAACCCTAACCCTAGATTTTCCATACCACACCAACCAAACACCAGGACCAACAGATCAGCGAACCGATCGACAATATCTTCAAGAGCTCGTGAACTTGGTCACCGCCTTCGTCCCCTCAGATACGGCGTGCTTGGCCAATTCACCAGGAAGCACCAACCTCACAGCAGTCTGGATCTCCCGAGAGGTGATGGTGGGCTTCTTGTTGTACCTCGCGAGTCTGGAGGACTCCTGGGCGAGCTTCTCAAAGATATCGTTGATGAAGCTGTTCATAATCCCCATGGCCTTGCTGGAGATCCCAATATCAGGGTGGACCTGCTTGAGGACCTTGAAGATGTAGATCTTGTAGGTCTCGATGCTCTTCTTCGTTCTCTTCTTCTTCTTGTCTCCGGCAGCGGCACCGCCCTCTTTCGGGAGCTTCTTTCCTGCCTTCGGCTTCTTCTCAGCCGGAGCTTTCTCGGCGACGGTTTTCTTCTCCTCGGCCGGCTTCTTCTCGGCGGGCTTCTTCTCTGCCTTGGGAGCCATCGGAGAGTAAAGACTGTAGAGGAAGAAACCAGAGAGAGAAAGAGAGCGAGAGTTCGGAAATTGGTAACCTGAGAATTGGTTAGATCTGAAGAGCTTCGAATAGATTGAGACTGGATGGAGATGAAGCTGTGGGGATGTGATTATATAGATGGGGGAGGTGAAATATTATTAGTTAGTGAAGTTTCACGCGGATCGGTGACTTGGCGATCGTTTGGGCTGTTGGATTGTTCTGTTTAAGTGAATAAGTAAATGGACGATTCAGATGCGATTAACTTTTGTGCTTTGGTTTGGGAGGAAGGGAATTCTGTGGACTTTGTTTTTTGGCGCCTTTTTTGGGTACTGAAAATGAATGGTGGATATCTGGCTGTTTGGAAACTGGGAGTAGATTGACTGGTTTTATATTTGTTCTTGGATAACACTATTGTAGCAGGACTTTCCTAAAAATACACACTATGAATTGTGATAGCACAAAGTAATTTTTTTGATACTATACTAAGAATGATTATAATTCGTAGATTTTGTCGTAATTTAATTTTAACATTTGAGCATAAAAATAAAGAAAAATTACCAATAAATATTACTTTTTCCCTACAAATATCTATTAAGTCTTATTATTTTTATTTTATATCAATGAAGTCCTATTTTTAATATTTTATTTAAATTAAGTCTTAATTCCATTATATTCTAATTTTATCATTACTTTTTAGTTATCAAAACTCTTTTATTCTTTTGCATTCTTAGAATCGAGTAATAAAATATTACAGATTCTACATCAATATTAATTTAAGCTAATTCTTACCAAAACTATATTTTATTAATTTATATTAGATTTAAAATAATTAAGTTAGAGATTTATGTTAATTGTGTGTTTAAATCGATAACGACATTAAAACGAAATTAATCGACAAATATTATCGATGTAATTTTTTAACCTTTTTATTTTATTAAAATAATCAGCAAATATTATCTCGATTTTTAAGATTAGGTACCTAATGAGATAAGAAAATAAGAAAATGTGAGTTTTCTTCAGTTCTTTCTTGGTAACATTCAAGCTTTAATTGGTTAAATTAATTATCAAAACCTATGCAACGTGTGGCTTTCCCAAATAAATTTTGTGGCTCACTTAGCAGATATGTAAAGCAATTCTTGTGGGGTTCAAGCTCTGAGGAAAGTCTATTGGAAAAAAAGTAAATTGTACCAATAGTCCTTGAAGTTTGCCATTAATTGAACTTTAGTTTCTAAAATTTTAATTCCATTAATTTAGTCTTTAAAGTTCACATATTGAATTAATGTCATCCTTCGTACTAACTGTTGTTTAAATTAATGATGAAAAATAGCATGTGTCACACAATATACAATTTAAGGGCATTTATGTCTTTATGCTTGCAAAACAAATGACATAGATGTGGAGTTATATATATGATAACTATAATTATATGTATGTATATATTTGAGTGCAAATATGCATATATATGTAGGGGAGAGAGATAGGGAGATATAGTGGGAATAAGATGATATGTAAATTATGTCACATAATAAGTTGTTAGACCAAGTTAGTTTTTTTTTTTCCCCATAATAGATCGTTTTCTCCATGTTCTCGGTATTGTGCTATTATATTATAATTTTCATTCATATCGTTATAACCTCATATAATTTCTATAATATGATATATGATATGTAAATTATATTTTTGATTTCTCCGTCTCTTAATGTTTGTGGCTCTATATTTTCGATACATGTAATTGTTTATATTGTTATTTTTTTTGTTTCAATTTTATGACTTATAATGCTGTTTTTTTATTTTGTTAATTGTGATTGTATCAACACATGAACCAATGCTATCACACTGTTTTGTCACACTATTAAATCAAAAGAATGTAAGCGTTTGTAATCGTAGTGGTTAAGCTTTGAAACAATGATGTCATACTATGTTGTCACACCATTAAAACAAAAGAATGTGTATGTAATTGTCGTGTTCAAGCTACTCAGCCAATAATGTCACACTATTAAACCAAATGAACGTGTGAGTGTAACCGTAGTGTCCAAACTACTGCACCAATGATGTCTTTGCATCTGAAAAAAATTATCAAAAATTCTTTGTCACACTATAAATTCATATGCCAAAATAAGGAAAAATTGTGACAATAAAAGATTACACAAGTAAAATAACTTCATGTAGCTAAAGAGTTGGGTATGGTGTTAGGAGTGGCGCAGGTTCGACAACATGAAAAATACCTAGGTTTGCCTTCGGTGGTGGGTAAGTCCAAGAAAGAGGGTTTTGCTAGTATTCGAAAAAGGGTATGGAAAAAGCTCCAAGGTTGGAAGCAACAACTTCTTTCCAAAGTGCGTAAAAAAATTCTAATAAAGGTCATTGCTCAATCTATCCCTACATATGTCATGGGATGTTTTAAGCTACCTAACTCTTTGTGTAAAGACTTAAGAGTCTATGGCCAGGGGTGACTTTAGGCAATTGAAGGCCTAAAACGAAAACATTAAATGAGGTCTTTTTTATTTTTAATATTAATTTTTAAAAAAAATTAATTAATTTTTAATTTATTATATGAGAGAGACCTATGAAGGACGTGCTAGTGTTACTGAAAAAAATATTTTAACTTTTGTTTTTGTTTTTTTATCAGAAAGAGAATTTAATTTTAAATTTTTTTTAATGTTTTGTACTAATTTTTACACAGAGAGAGAAGAGGTAAATATGAGTTGACTTTTGAGTATTTTTTATTTTTTCAACTTATGATTTTTAGATTTTTAATGTTATGAATTGAATCATGGATCCAAATTATTACAATAAAAATGTTGATTGTACTTAATATTTTGGGGCCTTTTTTTAGGGTTTAAAATTTAAAAGATTTAATTTTTTTTAGGGAAAATTGGAAAGGGGTACACCAAATTAGAATTAATTGTAAAAAAAATACACAGAAAAAAATGTTGGGTAATTAAAGTCCTTAATTTTGATATTTATTTGTATCTAAGTACATTATTTGAATTTTACTGATTTTTTTGTGACATTTTTGTCCTCCATTGATCAATGTGTATTTTCTTTGGAAAGTGGTGCATTAAACATCTCCTAGTTTTATTGGAGAACTTTAATATTTCATATTTGTATGTCCTCCCTTAATCCATGCGTATTTTTTTTGGAAAGTGGTTTTGTTTTCAAATTATATTTAATGCACATTGATTCATGCGTATTTTTTTTTGGAAAGTAGTTTTATTTTCAAATTATATTAATATTCGAATAGTGTAACAGTGTAACAATAATAGTGTAACAAACCATTTACACAAAATATTGTATTATTACATTTTGTCAAACATATATTTCATATAATTTCATTCAAAACAGTCTATTTTCGTTTTGAATTTGTTACCACATGCACAAAACTACTGAACACTGTTTTTGTTACAGTGTATTGTTACATTGTCTTTGTTACAATGTATTTGTTACACTGTTTTTGTTACACTATTATGGAATTCGGATATTAACAAATTTTGAAATTCAAACAAGTGATATATTTTAAAATAAACGGAATATTAAAATTCTCTTATAAAACTAGTAGTAGTAAATATTTAATGCATAAATATAATTTGAAAATAAAATCACTTTAAAAAAAAAAATACGCATGAATTAAGGTGTATTAAAGATAAGATATTTTGAATTAAATGACCTTAAATTTCATGGACATAATGGGTATTTACGTCTTTGTACCTATGTAGTGTACTTTTTTTCAAAACATTTTTTAATGTGTACTTTTTGCCAAATAAGTCTAATTAGGTATACTGGCTTCCAAAGAATCCATTTTTTATGCGTTAATAATGCACCTAAAACTTTGGGGCCTTGTAAAAATTTGGGGCCTAAAGCCCATACCTTTTTTTTAATACAGTTGAGCCGCCCTGTCTATGACTTCAAATTTCTAGTGGGGTCAAAAGGCCGGTGAAAGGAAATTACATTGGATAAACTGGGCTATTATGTGCAAGAAGAAAGATCGGGGTGGTATGGGTTTTCGAGATTTGCAGACATTCAATATGGCGATGCTGGCTAAACAAGCGTGGAGAGTCCACCATGAAACCAACACACTCCTTCACAGAGTTCTGAAGGCTCGATATTTTCCAACAAAATGTTTTCTAGATGCTGAATTAGAGCACAAACTGTCTTACACTTGGCGTAGTATCTTAGAAGCTTGAAAAATTATAGAGATGGGATCTAGATAAAGAGTGGGTAATGGGTCCAAGATTAAAATCTAGAAGGATCGTTGGATTTCGACACCAACTACATTCAGAGTTGTTACCCCAAGGAATATTTTAGCTAAAGATGCTAAGGCTAACGAGCTTATTGATTCTCATGATCGATCTTGGAATGGGTAATTAATTGATTAAGTGTACCTATCTCACAAGGCGGAGGTAATTAAACGTGTCCTTCTTGGTGCTTTGGCTTTTGAAGACAAGTTGATTTGGCATTATAATTCAAATGGTAAGTTTTCAGTCCGAAGTGCTTACCACCTTGCTTATGAATGCCAACTATTCCACTTAGCACATCTTGCAGCTGGTCCATCTTCTAGTAATGGAAATGAGGGGTGGAAATTCATTTGGGATAAAAAAATGCCAACAAAGATCAAATTTTTTATTTGGAAGCTGCCCTTGAATGCTCTACCTACAAATGACAATCCTAAGCAAAGGAAAGTTAGATTTGATATAGTTTTTGGCGTATGTGGAGAGAAAAGAGAGACTGCATTGTATATTGTGAAGGATTGTCCTTGGGCGAAGCTGTCTTGGGAAGGTGGTTTGTTGCATGAAGCAATATCGTTCCCAACAAATAGGATTGAAGAGTTTGGCTAGAAGAGATGCACCATCGCCTAAATGCTAATCTATTCAGGGTGTTCATTGTACAATGCTAGTTTATTTGGTCCCATATGAATGGGGTTCTTTTTTAGAATCTGAAAAAGGATCCCAGGACATTATAACCATCGGCAGTGGAGTTCGTGGCGCGCTTTCAGTAGGTACACTAACAGAGGAGCTTCATGGAAGAGCAGCCACCAACTACTATATGGCAACCCCCAAGATTGGAATGGGAGTTATGATCAGAGATGGGTGGGGTATTTTTGTGGCTGGGCTTTCCAAGTAGGCACTGTCTTTTTGTGAAGCACAGATAGCGGAACTGCTTGCGGCAAGAGAAGCTATTCTGTATGCCAGGCAATTTGGACTTGGCAAAATTAGTTTGGAAAGGGATTCAATAATGGTTATGAACAGGGGCGGAGCCAGGAATTTTGGTCAGGGTAGACACTTTAATTACGTACTCTAATTTTTTTTCACCTAACCAATCACATTATATAATATATTTATATTTTATTATACTAGCAATGCACCACGTGCTTTGCACGTGGATATTTTTTATACACAAAAATTAATAAAATATATTGAGTATATGTGTATTTGAATTAAATATCATCTCAAATTTGCTAAACTTAATTTTTCATTGTTCATATTCTATTATAATTATGAAAACTTTGTATGTTCCCAAAATTCTTTGTTCTAACTATTAAAAAAAAAAAATTTAAAATAGTTAAAGTTCTATTTTTTTTAGAATTTTGTGATTGAGATTGATTTTTTATTGATGTTTAGGAAATTAAATTTTTTGAAATTCATTTGATTAATATTTCACTTATAATTCCTTGAATAAAATAAAAGTAATTATCAATATTTATCTTAATCATATTGGAACCTTACTATAATTAGAAATTAGTTATGTCAATTGGAATAAGATTTAAAATATTACCCTATAATATATATTATCATGCATATTAAAATTCTAAAAAATTCAAGTTTTACTTAAAAATATATTACAATATCTATTTTTACATCAAATCTTAGTACAACTTAGAAAATTTATTGTGACTGAAGAATTAAACTGATGTAACATAAATTAATTTTAAAAAACTATATACACTATTATTTTTAATCTTAGAAATGAAAGAGTTAAACTTTTCAATAAAAAAGATAATACATATATGTAGGCATAATGTTATCTTTGCATATGACATAAGTAATATTAGATTAATAGAGTTTTTGAAGATTTTTTGAACACTTTATTGAAAATATAATGATACATATTTTTTTAAGGGTAGTATAGTCAATCAAAAAGTCTTATAAATTTTGATATTTTTACATATAGAATAGATAATTAAAAGAGATGTTATACATAATTTGAAGATTTACATACATAAGGATGTAATAGTAATTTAGATATTTAATTGTGAAATGATAGAGTAGTCTTTACAATCATTTATAAGGGTAAAATAGAGATTTAAAAGTTTTTCATCTAAGATACTTTTATTAGTAGATTTAAATACATAAGGATGTAATAGTAATTTATATATTTAATTGTGAAATGAGTAGTCTTTACAATCATTTATAAGGGTAAAATAGAGATTCAAAGTTTTTCATCTAAGGTACTTTTATTAGTAGTATAGATTATATTTAGCTGAAATTGATATAAAAAAATTCAGTTCAAGAATGACAAAAAAGTAAGAATCAAAACAAAATTATTGTGAAATAGTAAATTCAATTTTTATTTAGTCGAAACAAAATCCTAACAAAAAGACAAAAAAAAAAAAAATAGTACATCTTTAACCTAATTATATCTATATAATAAAGTAGCTTACAATTCAAATTTCAAAAGATAAATAAAATGACTTTTGCTATTCGCAGTTGAGATCGTTTTAAATTTTACTTTAAAATTAATCTAACGGTTAATATTAACATCCTAAATTTAATAGGAAAAATAGGCCCCTAATGGTGTGTTTGGAGTGACTTTTTAAAAATACTTCTAAAAATTATTTCTCATAAGTACTTTAAAAAAAAAAATAGTGTTTGAAACCGCTCTACCACTACATTTACCACCACCACCACCACCACCGCCACCGTCATTGTCTTTGCCGCCACCGCCCCCCCCCCCCCAACCACTGTCGCCGCCATCACCGCCACCACGATCATTGTCACCCACCACAATCATCACTGTCTCCTACCACCACTACTGTCACCCACCACTACAAATCGATGCTTAAATTTTTTTATCTCTTCTCTATGTTTGTGATTTGATTTTAGATATGAATACAAATATGTTTATTGTTTACCATTTTTTATTACACTGTGCCTTCAGGCACATACAATAACTAGTATTTCAATATAATATATAAATTTTTAAAATCTCTAAAATTTTGTATATGAATTAAATGTAAATTAATTTTTCACTAAATTTCTATTAATGTGCACAATCACAAGTCTTGTAGTAAAATTATTCTTTATTTAGTTGCAAATTTTGGTTGAGGTCATTATCATCTTATGGAGAAATTCCCTATTCAAAATAGTTTGAAATATTTTTGGGTTACAATCTTTTGTTTTTTGTATACACTCGTATTTTATTAGGTTATATGCTACTATTACTTAAAAAATGGTAAATGAGAATTAAAAATTGTTCTTAAAAAATAACGAACATTGTGTTAAATAAATAGAAATATTGTATATTCATCAATATACAAATAGATCATTGACTTAATCTAAAATTAACATATTTATTTTAGAGGGTTAGTGGTCCACTAATTTATTGAAAAAAAAAACTAGAACCATTGAAATTTTCAAAAATTTAGGAGGGCAAATATAATGTATAAAATAATTTTATGGATCCTCATCTAAGGTGGTCCAAAAGTGAGAGGAGCAAGTGCCCACCCTGATCCCTATGTGTTTCTTATAAGGGTTAAGTGATGTCTGTCAAGTGGCAAAAAATTTGTTTTTTAATGGTGGGTCAAAAGTTTTATTTTTTAATAGATTCGGGTGGATTGTGATAGGTCATAGATTTGATTTTTTAATAAGTTTGGGTAGATAGTGATGGACTCAAATTTTTTTTGTTTTAAATGAGCTTAATTTTTTTGGATAGATAATGTGGGCCTAACATTTTTATTTTTTGTTTTGGGTGGGCATAAATAAGATATTATACAAATATATAATATATATACATAACTAATAAAAAAAAAAAAAAATTTGAGGGGGGGCACGTGCCCACCCTGGCCCATGCCTCCCTCCGCCCTTGGTTATGAAGATGATCTCTGGTGAGGAGGGAGACTTTGATCCAATGGGTTCTATTTTAAATGATATCAAGGTCATAGCTCAAGATTTTCGATGCTTTAATGTTTCTGCGGTTCGTAAGACTGTGAATAGTGTAGCACATAAGTTAGTAGAAAACACTATATTTGTTTCTGATATTGATATATGGGAGGAGACGACACCTGATTTCTTAGTGTCTATCATCCTCTCTGATATTTCTCCGCAATAAAAAACTCTTATCGTTTCCCAATACTCTGTGAAAACAAAATGTGTCAACAAAATATTCGTTGAAAGTGTGACTATACAAGTGACTACATATATAGTGGATAGGTAGTTTGACTCCAATTTTTTTTAAAAAAAAATTACATCTCAAACATTATGGTTGGCCCTTTTTATATAGAAAGTGTGACACCATAGTATGTCTTCAATTTATTTTTTTTAAAAAAAGAAAAACACGTCAATATCCATGCCTGAAAGAAGCAACACATATCCACAAACATGTCAATTGAAAGAGTTATTTCAAAAAAAATACATCTCAAACATTATGGTTGTTCCCTTCATATTTAGTGAATTAATAGTGTGACACTATAGTGATACTTCAATTCATAGACAGTGTGGTTTCATAGAGTGACTTCATAGTATTATTCTTCTCTAAAACTCCTAAATTTTAAGTTTTTTTTTTTTTTTTCATATTTTATATGTATGTATGTGTGTGTGTGTGTGTGTATATATATATATATTCTTTCCATCTTTTTTTTTTCTTTTTTTTACAGAATTTTAATTTTCATAATTAACAGAACTCCAATTAATAATTAAAACCCGTATTTTTTTAAATTCATCCACTAAGTGTAACCGTTATACATAGTATAACTATCCAATAAAAAAAACAAAAAAGATAAAATATGGTCAACTTTCTATCATAAAGATGGTTATATAATACATAACATGATGATTATGAATTTTAATGGGACCTATTTGTTGATTTATTTGCTTATTAATATATTGTTACACTACGTGAAACTATTGACATGGTGTAACGGTCACCACCAATATTTTTTCCCATATTCATCCAACTATTTGCGGTGAGTTAACCACTCCATCTCAAATTCTTTTTCCTCTCCACAACCTTGGCTAGTAAATTAATATTTTTAAACTTTGAGGGTATAAATTAAGATTGAAGTGATTTTTTGGGGTGCAAGTTGAGATTAGCCCTTAAAATTTAAAGTTAATCTCTGTACTCCGAAAGATCGTTTAAATCTTAATTTATACCCTCAAAGATAGAAATTTGTATCAATATTCACTTCAAGCTAACAACAGCTAGTTTATCATCTAAAACTAAGTAGATAAATTATAGCTAGACCCCTTCATACTTGTCACTTAATCACCTAAACTTCTCACATTTAAAATATTACACTTACATCCCTTAAAAATTTAAATATGACTAAAAATGTTCTCTCAATTGGGCATTCAAATAATTCTGTTTAAGTGATGTATTGCATTGAATATAAATAATATTATATAAATACCTGCTTTATATTAGACATTCAAATAATACGTTTGATTTTGAACTTTAAAATATAACGGACCCACAAAATAAAGGGTAGTATAAAATTATAATTTTTTATTAGGATGAAATTATATTTTTTAACGGTTATATTAACAGATATCAATGACAAAGATTTATGTGTTACACGTGCACAAATGTCAGAAGGTATATGAATAATATTCTAAATGTGAGGGAGTCCAAATGATTAAGTGACGAGTATGAGGGGATCTAAGTATAATTTAATCTATTTAGTTTTAGGCTTTTCGCCAACAATTTGATAGCTGTTAGTTTCATGTGCGCATTGATACAAATTTCTATCTTTAAAGGTATAAATTAAAAATTTTGATCTTTAAGGGTATAAATTGAAATTCGAATAATGTTTCGGGCTATAATTTGTAATTAACCCAATTTTTTTTTTGCTCCGTCTCCCTTCTCTTCCCTCCTCTCTCGCGTATCATTCTCTGCTCCGTCTCCCTTTCTCTTCCTCCCTCTCTCACGTTGCCCTCTCTGTCGTCTCCCTCTCTTCGCCGCTGTCGCCGGAAGCAGCAAGACATCCTGGTACTCTCTCTCTCCCTCTATCTATCCCACCCCGGAGCGGCAAGCCATCCCGTTCCCCTGAAACTCACACACACACGCCAAAGCAGCAAGACATCCGAGTTATTGTTTGATTTGTGCTTCAATTTGTGTCGTTTGGGATTTTTTTGGGATCCAAAAATCCTAGATCTTGCTTGATTTGTGCTTTAAATCTGTTAATTTTCTCAGTATTTAAGTTTTCTTTTATAGATTATCCACAGTGGATTTTACCAGACCAAGCATGTAGAGCATAAAAAGCATTATTGGTTATGTGTGTAGATCGGTTCTGTTTTTGAGTATGTGAATCAACAGCCTCTTGTTGGAGTTCTGCACTTGGATAGTGCGTTTTATGCTCCATTGCTTGGTTGGATTCTTTGCATTTTCTTGAATCCCCACTTCTGTAAGTAGTTTCCAAATGTCTTATTCTGTGTATCTTTGTAGGTTCTTTCATGTTCTATATTTTTTGGTGAATTACATCCAGACCTCTTGAAGTTTGTCACTTAATCACTTAAATCCCTGACATTTAAAATATTACACACAAACCCCTTAAAATTTGTACGCCCGTAACACTTAGACCCTTGCTGTAAATATATTTGTTAATAAATTACATCCAGACTCCCTGAAGTTTGTAAACATATATTACTTAGACCCTTAAGTTTAAAATGTTATACTTAGATTAAAAATACTTCAATAAAAGATAAAATATCAAATATTTTAAATTTTACAATTAAAATTCATGTTATATTGTGTCATTTATTGAAATAAAATCAAAAATAAAAATTCAATTTTTTCTTAAAAAATCTCAATTAGTATACAATTATATTGTCTATTGAAATTTAATTTAGTCGTTTAAATGACCAAATTAAAATACCAAACTACCCCAATTAAAGTTAAAAGATATTTTGTCCATTTCTTTCAATTAACAC
Source organism: Ilex aquifolium (assembly GCA_951799425.1). Classification (NCBI taxonomy): domain Eukaryota; kingdom Viridiplantae; phylum Streptophyta; class Magnoliopsida; order Aquifoliales; family Aquifoliaceae; genus Ilex; species Ilex aquifolium. Next base: position 18,573,129 of record OX637409.1, read on the forward strand.
TCAATTCATTGATAAATTCAATGTTCTAAACACAAATTGAATACTTAAAGGGTCAAATTGATAAAATTGAATCTTTAGGGATAAAACTGACAAAACTTTCATACTTTATGGATAAAAAGTGTTATTACGAGATTATTGTAGATATTAATTTGATGAATTTGAATATAAAATAGATGAAATGAATGCTAATTTGGTGTTAATTTGATGAAATTTAATTCCAATTTGATAAATCTTAATGTTAACTAAGTGAATTTAAATGTTAATTTGATAAATTAAATGTTTATAAGATGAAATTAAATGTTGATTTGGTATTAATTTGATGAATTGAATAATTAGTTGGATAAAATTGTATGTTAATTTGGTGTTGATTTGAAATTTTTTTTTTTTTTTATTATTTTGAATGTTAATTGGATGAATTTGAATATAAATTGAATGAACTGAATGTTAATTTGGTGTTAATTTGATGAATTGAGTGTTGATTGGATGATATTTAATGTTTTAACACAAAAGGTGTACCCAAATATGATAACTTTGTTTAATTTATTTAGTGGTGAAAATTTTTTTGTAATAATTTTAACTTAACCCAAAATATAACCCCAAAAAATGGCAATTTTACCCAAAAAAAAATTGTTGATAACCTTACTGTAACATTTTAGTAATAGTCAAAAAAATGTGGTAAACTTTAGTTGTAATTTAGCCTAAAATAGTGGTGAACTTATTTTGATAACCTAATCCTAACCTCTAATATTTTTAACTTAATCTAAAATGGTAAATTTAATGTCACTCAATAACCCCAAATATTGTAAAATTTTCTTCCAGGTTTAAATATGATAAATAATTATCATTTTCTAAAACTAATTTTATTTTCTATTATAACTTAAAATAGTGGTGAACTTAGATAATCTAATATAACCTCCTAATATTTTTAACTTAATCTAAAATGTAAATTTAATTTCACTCAATAATCCCAAATATTGTAAATTTTTCTTATATTTTTATTTCAGGTTTAAATATAATAAATAATTATCATTTTTTAAAACTAATTTTAATTTCTATTATCACTTATTTTTAAATCTATACTGGTAAATTTCTTTTATCACCTATTTTTAAATCCATACCGGTTTCATTGGTTACCGGTTTTGAGGTGTATACGTGGCTTCAATACACCACTTTTACTTTTTCGGTATTGAATGGTAATTTGGCGTTAATTTGATAAATTTAGTGTTAATAAGATGAAATTAAATATTAATTTGATGAATTTAATGTTAACTAATTGAATTTCAATGTTAATTTAATGAATTAAATGTTAATTTGATAAATTGAATGTTTATTAAATGAATTGAATGTTAATTTGATGAATTGAATGCTAATTGAATGATATTTAATGTTAATTTGATGAGTTCAACGTTAAATGAATGAATTTGGAGGTTAATGTGATGTCAATTTTCTGAATTGCATGCTAATTGAATACTTTATAGATAAAATTGAAAACATTGATATTTTAGATATCAATCTGACAAAATGTTCATCTTTCAGGGATAAAAGTGTTATTAAAATCAAGATTTTTGTCTTGACCGATCCTTGTTTGTCATTATCGATCCTGATTTAACAATAGGTTAATAACAGTTTTATCCCGAAAGTATGGATGATTTATTAATTGAGCCCTAAAGTATGAATTTTGTCAATTTATTCTCTAAAGTATTTAATTAACATGTAATTAACAAATTAATATTACATTAACACATTCAATTCATTAAATTAACATTAAAATTAAACTTAATTAATATTAAAGTCATCCATTTTATATCCAAAATCATCCAATTAACAGTCAATTCATTCAATTAACATTCAATAAAAATTCAATTTATCAAATCAACACAAAACTAACATTCAATTTCATCCAATTTATATTTAATTTACCAAATTAACACCACATTAACATTCAATTCATTAAATTAACACCACATTAACATTCAATTTTTTCTAATAAGTATTTAATTCACTAAATTAACATTCAAATTCAACTAGTTAACATTAAATTAATCAAATAAACTTTCAATTTCATTTAATTAACACTCAATTCATTGAATTAACATTCCAAATCAAACAATAAAGATTCAATTTATCAAATTAACAACAAAATAACATACAATTCCATCTAATTAATATTCAATTCATCAATTTAACCCCAAATTAACATTCAATTTTCATCCAATTAACATTCAATTTTATCTAATAAATATTTAGTTCATTAAATTAACAATTCAATTTAACAAATTAACAATAAATTACTCAAATTAATATCAAAATACATACGACCCTCTAAAAATATAACAAAATACGAAGCAACTTGGCATAAATAAAGTTACCATCAAAACTACATTTGCTCACATGGTAATTCATTACTGTTCTACAATCCTCAACGGACCAAAAATTCAGGCAGGTGAAGCAACCATTGCCTCTTTCTCTTCAGGTGAAAAAGGAATTGGCTTCGTTGGAGCAGGCAAACGCCCTATGCTATCAACTTTATCTTTTTGCTTTGGTGGGGGCCTTGCTGCTCTTGGGAGTAACCTGCCCTTCTTCTCGAACCACTCAGGTTTGAGCAGTGCCCGAAAGCCTAATTTGTTGTAATACACCCTCCTCACAGACCCACCTGAAGCTTCAACTGTTGCCTTGGCTCTAACCGTTACTCTCGAAACCTGAAACCTCTCAACTGTTATGTGTTGATGAAAGAATATTATATCACGCCCCAAATTTTATAAAAGCGTCACTAAAATAAATACTTTGTTTATTTAAAAAATACATGTCGATATGTTGTAAAAACATCTAGGAAAGTATCTATTTAGTTTAAATAAATCATTTTTTTTTTTCAAAATTTCGGCAAAATTTCCTTTAAAAATTGGGCTTCCTACTAGCTAGTAAGAGCATCTCTGTGAGAGCATAACATAATTTAAACTAAATAAACATCCACAACATGCCTCCATCAAAAAATAATCCAACTAAATCCGGGGTGACAATTAGAGGCCCACGAAATCCTCCCAAACCCGGATACATCCAATACCAATATATACCACAACTTAGTACACAAAGTCATAACTTTACATTATAATATTCAAAATAATAATCCCTCTATGGGACGATCTAGTGTACACCACAAATGTCTCAAGACAACCTTTTCAAACACAATGTTTGAGTGCTAACATTTCTACATAAGTTCTAAAAGTAAATAAAAAAAGTTTCAAAAGAGATTCTTTCTAGTCCAAGCTCCCACAAACATTCCATCACCTATACTCCAGGATGCATGCCAGTCTTTGAAAATATTAGTAAGGGATGAACAACCACAGCTCAGTAGGATAATTCTTTTCTCAAGCATTTACAAAATTTTAAATACCAACATTCCACAAACCATACGAATAATTAATGAAAATTTTCTATAATTAAGTATAGGTCTCCCAACACCTCAACATTAGAAATATACAAGGTATAAATTAAAGGTTTATATATTTAAAGTCAAACTATTATAGCAAATACCATGCATGCCTCGCATACGGACTATGAAGCGCGGATACTTCGTTGAGGTTGACGTACCCGTATCGGATACTTTATCGGATATGATACTCGTCGGATACTCGAGGATACGTATCGGATACACCTTCTACGTATCCGATAATAATTAAATATTAGGATACTTCACGGATACTTTTGTAGTCGAGCAACATATATAATTTTTTAGTTGAACTTTTAACGAATTCACATATCATACAATACATTAACAAAAAATTCATATTACTTCAAAAGTACATGAGTGTTTTTTAAGTATTATCTACAATTACATGTCAAAAGAGTATAAAATAAAGTTATTACATTATAATTTTAGCAAAATTACTTCTAAATACTAGGTAAATATTAGCTTTGATTCCTTTAATTAGTCACTTCACTTTGTGAATATACTACAGCGATACGATATATATTTTCTTGAAACTAAAAAGAATTACTAATTTTTCTTATTATATATTAAAGAACTACCAAAATATATAAGTATTAAGTTGGTTGAAAATAATAAAAATATTAAATATATTTTATTATAGCCGTATCTTGGCCGTACCCGTATCATACTTTTTTAGACTTTGTCGTATCGCCGTATCCGTATCGTATCGTACCCTTATCCCGTATCCGTATCTGTGCTTCATAGCATACGGACAATATAATCAATCACACCGATTCACGCATGAACCAACCCTGGGGAACCTTTTGAGTCTTGCACTCTAGGGTCTCATCGTCCTTCTTACTTTTTAAAGGGAACGTGTAGGACACAACTTGTGACGCCACATAGGCCATCACCGAAAACCACTATCATAATCAATCCCCCTTAGGATTAGTAGCCGCATTGGCAACCCACTCCATAGACCCCAACCGTCTACTAACCCTCTGCCTGTCAGTATCGAGCATACATTTTCTAAAAATCATTAATTTATATATCCATAAATCATTTTGAAACACAAGTCATAACCTTGACATTTTATCAAAACATGTAGTAGACTCAAATCTCAAAATTGCATTTTCAAAGCAACATAACCATTTTCAAGAAAATAAGTCATATATATTATGTACAAAATCATAGCATACTTCAAAATCCCCAAATCATAAGTTTAATCAAATACCCATAACTAAAATCAAACTAAAGTTTCAAACCCATAACACTAAAATTATTTTTATGCATGTAGGTTCACAATCCATGACATACTCAACACTAAATCAAAATTTATAACAAGTATTTTGCCATCAAACGCATAGTAAGCTTTAGCTAAAGAAAATACATGAGATGCACAATATAAATGTAAGAGAGAGGAAAATCCCACCTAAGAATCAACAATTCCAAGCTTAATCTCCAAGATTCTTAAGCCAAGCTCAAGCCCTAGAGCTCTTTTTCTATCTTCTTCTCTCTTTCTCTTTCTAGTTCTAAGGTGGGTGGATGAGTTTTTGATGAGAGATGTGAGAAAAATGAGAGAAATAGGCTGAATTTGGGGTTTTAAACCCAAGAATTCCCGTCAGAAAATACTGTTCATGCCAAAAAATGCATTTTGTCCAAAATTACAATTTTGCCCCTAAACATCTCCAATTTGATCTCTATGACTACCTTAAGATTTTTTGATGTTCCGGATTCATTTTTAATGTTATTTTAATCTAAAAACATTTAGTTTTATGATTTATCTCAAAATCAAAGTCAATTTACATCCGAAACACCAAAATTACTATTTTACCCCTCCGAATCCCTATATGAGGTAAACGTCTATCCCAATGTTTCTTGACCTCCAAGATTCAATGGTAATATTATTTTGACCTAAAAAAAATTAATAATTTTACTTAGTTACCCTTATTCCTTAAATGTCTCAAAAAATAAATTTGATCCGAAAGTCAATATGCCCGTAACTCAAACTTACGTGACTATACCTTTAACAATGATTCAAAGTTGCTCTCATCATTTTAATCATTTTGAAAATACTAACAAGTTAATATAATTTATATTTATATGAAACACGAGATCTCACATATTATATTGCTTCAAATATTTTTTTCCACAAGTATATTGCTTTAAATATACTGAAGCATATGAATGAAACTAGTACACGACCAAAAGTTCAAGAATTTTTTTTTTTTTTTGTCAATTTTTAAGGTTAGAACTTACATTGCTATCCATTATAGGCCCTATTCAATAACCACAACTGATTGTAATAACTCAAAACAACAACTATGCTTTCAGCTTAAATTGTACCAAATGGCTCAACAAACTAGGATGAAGATTTCCACAACAGCCCAAGTTTTACACAGTGCACAAGCAATCGCCCTCAGAATATGAAAAATTAAAACTCAACAAACTCATCAGTAATACAAATGTAAGCAAACATGCATGTTTATTATGATTATGACCTCTGTTTCTTCCTCCCCAGAGAACTGTTGAGAAAGTGTTAGAATATATTGCAGTGGCAGTATGTTGTAATAAGTATATCCCAAGAGGGATATAATTGTCTTTTGTTATATATATATATATATATATATATATATATATATATATATATATATATATATATTTGTGGTGGAAGGGAAGGTAGGTTAACCCCTTATTCCCACCTTCTCCTCTCCCTCTCTCTCTCTCCCAACCTTAACATAGTATCAGAGCAAAATTATTAGGGTTTTTATTTGTCTTTACTTTTTTTTTTCCCTCTTTTTTTCCTTATTTCTCTCTTGCATCACCGTTGTTCTTCATCACAAAAAAAAAATCTTTGTTTGATGTTGAGTTATGGTATTTGAGTGTGTTGATGGCTTCGACTCATCTTGATGTGTTGCCGTGATTCGAGTTAGTGTTGATGACTGTCGGTAGTTGTCTTTCTTGGTTTGGGTTGTGTTGATGACGGCAAACTTGTTCCAGTGGATTTGATCTGGATTCATTGATCCTGTTGATTGGCGTCGTTGTTGTGTTGTTCCTGTTTTGTTGCCCTAATCGACGTGTGGAGGGGAAGACCCCTGTTTGGCTACGGGTGTCAGGCTCCCCCAAATCAAAACAAATCCAATCCTCTTTTGGATGAGTGAGTATCTCAACCTCCTCTACCACTACGTCCTACACAAGAACTACCAGATCCACCACGCATGCCACAACTTCCTCTACCAGCATGTCCTCCACGAGAACCACTAGATCCATGCTAAGAGACAACTAAAGCTAATCGATCACTAATTGGATCAGCACTTGATTGAGATCTAGAATCGAATAGGGTAGCAAGTTGAAGATGAGAGAACACATCTAGAAGAGAAGGAAGCTGAGGGCTGCCCAAAATCTGTGCCTGAATAGGCTCAAACTTTGACCTCAACCTAGTCAAAAAAGACGATATGCATTCACTCCATGTCAAGCTATGGAAGCAGAGATGCATGCAGTCCATGACAATCATACATGGGAACTTGCTTCGTTGGAAACAAAACAAGTTGGGAAACAGGTTTTCTAGGTGGTCAACCAATTGATGTTCTTATAGATCCAAACCATAAACTCTTAGTGGATGAAGGTTAATGTTTCCTCAGATCCTGGACAGTATCGTCGATTGGTTAGGAAGTTAAATTATCTCACTATTACTCGACCAAATATATCTTATGTAGTGAGTGCAATAACTTAATTGATAGAAGTTCATCGAGTACCATATTGGGATGTTATTATTCGTATTATCAAATATTTTAAGCGAGCTCCCGGATTTAGATTGTTGTATAAACCTTATGGGCATCTTAGATTGGAAGGGTTCACAAATGCTGATTAGGCAGGTTCTTCCTCAGAAGCAGACAGTGGTGGCACGCTCTAGTGCAAACATTGGGTAAAGAGCAATGGCTCATACTTGTAGTGAGTTAACATTGTCACAACACTTCCTCAATGAAATTGGTTTTCCAGTCAAGACCCCAATAGAGTTGTTTTGTGTATTTTATGAAATCAACAGTTTGAATGTTAGAGAGAGAAGCTCACTAGAATTTCTTTTCTTTCACGAGTTCATCACCTAGCGACTTTATTCCACCAAAACCACCAGATCCAATCCAAAAAACAACAGATCAAACATTCAAACCACTAGATTCACTTTCTAAACATCCAGATTTCAATCCAACACAATTAGACTCTACTCCAAATGATCATCATCTTCCATCTAAGCCATTAGTAACTCAACCAACCTTTGTTTCTTTGTTCAACAATCAAACAAGGATTAAACTAGATGTTACACCCAAAATTGACAAACCAATTGTATTCTATCAAGGGGATGCACAAATCGGTTTCGTGCAAGTTTAACAGTCAAGAAGGTGAATAGGTGTAATCAATGTGCAATAAACAAACAATCAATGACCAAAATAGCAAATAAAGGATCAACACAGAGGTTTATAGTGGTTCGGCCGTGGCCTACATCCACTTTGAATGGCAGCGGTGGCCTTGGTGTTCTTTATTAATGAATAATCGTCACCGGAGGGTTTACACCGGAGAGCTACAGTGCCTTGAGGGAGAGAGGAACAACAATGTTGTGCAAGGGTAGGAGAGGAGGTTTTTTGGGAGGCGTACCCTAGATGATGAGAGGGCTTACATTTATAGAGTTAGGGTTTGGAAGTGAGGCGGTGACGTGAGGGAGGGGTTTCCTACTTGTTTCGGTAATTACAAATTTGGTAGGGTTTCTCCGTGCGCCGCATTTCTCTCCCTTGTACTCCAATTCCTTTGGAGGAGGTCCCTAGCTGGATTGGGCTTGAACTTGGACTTGGTGGGTCTTTGCATGGTTGGGCTCTTCAATCAAGGTTGGGCATTTTCACATAAATTGGGCTATTTGGGCTTGACCCATCATTTGCCCCCCAATGCCTCGTGTTTGAAGAAACTTGGAGAAGGGAGCATTTGTTTGAATCTTGGCGGTGAAGACTCCCTCTTCTGATAGATGTCTTCTTCCCTTTCACAATGTTTCTTGCGGATACCCAAGTCTTTTTCCATTTTTGCTTGAATTTTTGAGAGAGCCCTTGATTTTTAATTTGGGCTTTCCCTCTTTAAAAGCCCTAGGATATAAATAGAAGCTTCTTTCTTCTTCTACCCATTTCCTTCAACTCATTCAAGAGTGCTCTTTTTGAAATCCTTCAAGAGCCAAGAGGTGAGATTCTTGAACCCAATATCAAGAACAATGTCCATTGGGGGAGAAAAATCTGTAAATCTTGGTGAAGAGCTCGAAGGGATCGATGTTGCCATTGGAGAGGGGCTTGGGGGTTTCAATGGAGAAACCGGAGAGAAAGGGGTGGCGTTGGGCGCCGGCGTGGAGGTGTCATGGCCACCCATTGCCGCTGTCATTCGCACGATGGGTGAGGCGACTGCCCGAGCGATGGGTGAGGCGAGGGAGGAGCAGGCTGGGCGTGCAGCGGCCTTTGGGCAAGTTGGGTTCGCTGGTTGGGCGAGCATGGCTGCTGGTCCATGTTCTGCCGCTGAACGCGCGCCTGTAGTGCGCGAGAAGAGGGTGCTGGGCGCTGGCTTTGTGGGTGCTGATTTGGGCTCCTTCAGAGAGGTTTGGGCAAGCTGCCCATTGGGCGTGCAGCAGAGGCGGGTGGACAGCCCCTTGGGCGCGTAGCAGAGGCGGGCGGACAGCAGACGCTGATCAGCGCTGGTCTGGGCGGTTCTGGCGCGCTGGGCAGCTGCCTAGGCACCGGCACTGCTGTCCTGGACAGCTCAGGAGCGCTGGGCAGTAGTTTGGATGCTGTTTCTGCTGTCCTGGACAGCTCAGACGCGCTGGGCAGCACATATTCTGCTGTCCTGGGCAGCTTACGAGCACTGGGCAGCAGCGTTTTTTCAACAGAAAGTGCAGGAAATCAACCTAGGGAGCAGCGTGGAGAGCTGTGCAGTAGCTTGGGTGCAGGGGCAGGTCTGGGCGCCACTCCAGGCGCTGATCCGGGCACCGTAGGCGTTGATTTTGGTGCCGAAAGTGCTGTTTTGTGTAATTTTGAAGGGCCAGGCACCTCTCTAGCTGTTGGGCTGCTCCGTTTTGGCGAGCAAAGGCGGTCGGGCACCCCTCCCAGTGTTGGGTTGGAGACTGCAGGCAGCAAGGAAGCTTTGGTTGCCGCTTTTGGTGATCAGGACTTGACTGTGACTCCTCCAATCCAAGCTCCTCGAGACCTCCCAGATGGTGGTTCAGGCTACTCCTTAAGGTTCCGAAAGAAAAATCGCAAAGGCAAATTGGCCCTGGATGATGACGGGTCTAAAGTGAGTACCCTTTTCAGTTCGCTCAATTCTGATGATATCTCGAGGCTAATTTTTGTTTATCGTATTCCTCCCACCGTGCTGTGTCGCCGGGCCGAGGAGGGTGAGTTTGCTTGCGTCGACTCCTCTGGTGACATTGTCATCTACGAGGAGATGCTTGAGGCGGGGCTCAGGTTTCCCATATCCTCTCCCATTTGTAAAATCCTACATCACTTTTCCTTGACTCTAGGGCGGGTGGCGCCTAATGGTTGGAGAGTCTTGTTGGACTTTCTTGCACTGTGGAGGAAAGTGCATCATGAGGATGCTTCTCCCGCGGAGTTCCATGCGGCTTATAATTTGAGTGAGACTCCTACTCCAAATAGAGGGTGGTACTACTTTACTACGAGGCACGGTATGAACATGCTCACGGGATTATGCTCCAATTGTGGAAGCTGAAAATCTTGTTTCTTCTTTGTTGGTGGGGAATGGGCTGCAGAAGCCGACAGGGCCTTGGTTCCAACACGATGGGGTGCAGTTAGGAAACCCGGTATGCCCTTCGTTTACTTTTCACTACCATTTTTTTTTTTTTAATTCTCTGCAGACATGCCTGTGTTACCCGAAGTTCAAGAGTGAAAACTGCAGGCCGTGAGAGACTATCCTGAAAAAAGCTTGGGAGTTCTTTTGCCTAAAAATCGTGGGGTCAAAGGCTCTCCTCCGATTCGTGCTAAGGCCGCTGCTCCCTCCTTAAAGTCTGGTGGCTCCTCTTCAAAGAGGAAGGGTGAGTTGATTCTTGTATGTCCTCTTATTTTACTTGGTGTCTCGTGTGTGTCTGACACTACATTTTCTTTGCAGCTATATATAAATGAGCGATTGGGTCTCGCCTCTCCAGCAGGAGTCCTCCTCCTTCCAAGGTGGCAAGGATAGATGATGCCCCCCCAAGTGATTTCAATGATGTACGAGGCGGACACATCTCAAGCACCCCATTCGATAGATCCTCTGATGTGTTCTCATCAAGTGACCCCTCCAGTTGCTACTCCAGAGACTTCCTCGCCAGGCACTGCCTCTGCTCCTCCGTCTTCTCCTCCCGTGGGAACTTCTGCAGAGGCACTGTTTTGGTCACGCCCCATGCTAGGCAACCCGACAGTCATTAGAGAAAGACTTGGGAGGTTTGTGTATATCCCCGAGGTTAATCAGATGAATACTCTGAGCACCGAGAGGGTCGTCAACATGTACTTGGAAGGTCTGGCTCAGGTAAGGGTTTGTTATTCCCTTTTCTCCAGTCTTTTCTTATGTCTTTTATCATACCTTTTGTCTTTTATTTCTTTCAGGTCTCGACTATGTCTCTCTGCTTGTCTTCGAGAGCCTATGCCCACGGCACCCTGAGACAGGATCATGTCGCCGTCCAAAAGGAACTTCCTGCCGCTCAGGGAAGATTGCTGAGCTCGAAGCTGCTGGCAGGGTTTCCAAGGATGAGCTTGTGCTAGCCCATGAGAAGGTGTTCAGACTTGAGTCCGAGCTTTCGGCGTCCCGTGAGAGGGATGCGCTTAGAGAAGATGAGCTAGTTGTGGCCCACGAGAGGGCAACTAAGCTTGAGACTGAGCTTTTGGCGACCTGTAGGAGGGACGCGCTAAGGGAGGCTGAGCTTTCAGTGACCCGTGAGAGGGTCATGCTCAGAGAGGCAGCTTTGGAGGCAGAGTTGAAGGCGGCTCACGAGAGAGCTTCGTAGGCTGAAGAGAAGGCTGTCTTAGCTGAGAGGGACTTAGCAAATGGCCTTGCAGATGTCTTCATTGATGGTTATGATGAGCTCCGAGGGAGAATCTCTGTTGCCTATCCTGATATTGATGTTTCAGGTTTCTTGCCTACTGGGGCGTCTGATGAAGATGAAGGAGGATCTGGCGAAGATGAGGATGATGCTGAAGGTGACCAGGAGGAGGTGGAGGACCATGAGAGCAGTTAGAGTGTTAGGGACTTTTGATGATTTTTGTTTTTAAGAAAGGCAGTCTGTAGCCTTGTTTTTGTACTGATACTCCTTCGAAATAAAATGCAAAGATCGTTTTTGGAGTAAAACATAGAAAATTTCATTTATCTACTACTTATATAAAGTAATATTGGGTAATAATCCCCAAAAGGTACATCGATCATTGGGTAATGACCCCAGAAAGAGTAGAAAATAAAACCAAGTCTCCAACTTCTACTACTTTGGTGCTCTCAAGGTGTCATTGTTAATACCTCTTCAAGTGCTCCGCATTCCATGGATGGAGCAAGACTTTTCCCTCAGCATCCTGGATCTTGTAGGTGCCCGGCCTTACTATTTCTGTTATGAGGTAGGATCCTTCCCAATTCGGTCTTAGCTTCCCCTCGCGTGCATCTTTTGTGGCGAGGATCACTTTCTTGAGGACCAAGTCCCCTGGTTGGAAGGAACGAGACTTCACCCTCAAATTGTAGTACCTGGCCATACGTCGCTTGTACTCCGCGTTGCGGACCACAGCCATCTCCCTTGCCTCCTCCACCAAGTTGAGGTTGATGCGGAGTCCTTCCTCGTTGGTGATGGGGTTCTGGTGCTGAACCCTTAGAGAGTGCACCCCTATCTCCACAGGGATAACTGCCTCAGTTCCAAAAGCGAGGGAGAAAGGGGTCTCCCCAGTAGGGGTTCTTGGCGTGGTTCTATAGGCCCACAATACGCCCGGTAGCTCGTCAACCCAGAGACCCTTCGCTTTTTCAAGCCTTGTCTTCAAGTTGCGCAACACCGTTCTTACCATGACCTCTGCTTGTCCATTTGCCTGCGAGTGCGCTGGGCTGGAGTGAGGTTGCTTTATCTGGAGGTCGGAGCAGAAAGAGTTGAGGAGCTTGTTGTCCCTTCTCAGATAAGGATCTGGAAGGAATTCAGCACCCCTATGACGACCCCCTGGTGCTCACCATGACGGTTGCCAATTTCCAGGTGCGCAGAATCCTAGTGGACAGCGACAGCTCTGCAGATATCCTATTTGCAGAAGCTTATGACAAGCTCAACCTGGGCAGGGAGAGACTGCAGCCCATCAGATCTCCCCTCATTGGGTTTTCAGGGGAGAAGGTGTATCCCCTAGGGTCCATCACCCTACCAGTCACAGCCGGAGCAGCGCTCCGAAGCTCCTTAGTCATGGTCAACTTTCTGGTGATAGACTGCCCATCAGCTTATAATATCATATTAGGGCGACCTACTCTCAACACATTAAAAGACGTGCCCTCCACCTGTCACCTCATTCTCCGATTTCCAACCCCTAACGGAGTTGGAGAGGTCAGAGGAGACCAGGTAGCAGCAAGGGAATGTTATGTCTCCTCCATGAAGACCAGAAAGTCACAGGAGGCGTTGCAAGTGGAGGTCCTTGACCCAAGGGATGACTTCACCATAGAAAGAGGAAAACCAGTTGAGGAGCTCACCTCTACGGTCTTAGATGAAGAGTACCCAGACAGAAGAGTATACGTTGGCTCTTCCCTTTCTGCAGACCTAGTGGGCCCGCTAATAGATTTTTTAAGACGTAACATGGACGTCTTTGCATGGTCACATGCAGACCTTGAGGGCATCAACCTAGAAGTGGTCACGCACCGACTCAATGTTGACCCACGCCACAAGCCTGTTCGCCAAAAGCTAAGGGCACCTCCACTGAAAGGGCCCAAGCTATGGACAAAGAGGTGGGAAAGCTAGTAGACAACGGGGCCGTCAGAGAAGTAGCATATCCTGAATGGCTCTCCAACGTGGTGATGGTCACTAAGACTAATAGGAAGTGACGCCTCTGCGTCGACTTCACAGAACTTAACAAGGCATGCCCAAAAGACAGCTACCCGCTACCACGGATCGATCTCCTCATCGACGCAACCGCGGGGCATGAGTTGCTCACTTTCCTAGATGCATACTCTGGGTATAACCATATTAGCATGTACCCCTCGGTCCAGGAGAAGACATCATTTATTACTCCAAATGGGACCTACTGTTACAGGGTCATACCCTTTGGGCTAAAGAACGCAGGAGCGACTTACCAACGGCTGGTGAACAAGATGTTCCAATCTCAGATCGGGCGAACAATGGAAGTATATGTGGATGATATGCTGGTGAAAAGTCTCCCAGCAGTAGACCACGTTGATCATCTCCAGGAGACTTTCAACGTCCTAAGGTCCTATCACATGAAGCTCAATCCTGAGAAATGCGCCTTTGGCGTGGGGTCAGGAAAATTCCTGGGTTTCATGGTCAATCAAAGGGGAATAGAGGCGAACCCCGATAAGATCAAGGGCATCCTTGACATGAAATCACCTTCCTCAACCAAGGAGCTCCAGCGCCTCAATGGGAGGATCGCAGCACTCAATAGGTTCGTCTCCAAGTCTACAGACAAATGTCTCACTTTTTTCAAAATTCTCCGCAAAACTTTTGAGTGGGGACTGATTAAGGCCGAATAATCACACTTATTATTAGGAATGATTGATATTTTAATTGTAAAAGTGTGATAAATATAAGAGTTTATCCAAGTTTGGGCGTTATGTTATTAAATGTTGATTTGTGATAACTTGCAGGACAAAAACATAATTTTGGAGTTAAATTATGGAAAGATCAAGCGTAGCTCAAAGGAAAACACACTGGATCACGCGTCCGGACGCGAGTGGCAGAAAGGCAACGAACTCACTGGAAGTTGCGTCCGGAAGGAAGATAAACACGCGTCCGGACGCGTGTCGAAGATCTGCTGATGCCAGACTTAGAATTTTGACGAAAATCAATCTATTTTCTAGGGGATTATAAATACCAATTGAAGACTTTGTAAGGAGATCTCTTTTCCATTCTTTTTGCTCACGAATTCTTGAGTGTATTTTGCAATTCTTTTATGGCCGGCTAGAAGGCTAAGCTAGGGCTAGGGAAAACCTCTCAGTGAAGTACGATATTTTTATAGACTTTGCACTTAATGATTTATGTTATTGTGTTAATCTAGTTTCTAATCTTTTAGCAAAGTCTTTATTCTGTAAAAACTCCTGAGTTGTTGTGCCACGTACATCGATTGTTTGAGTTTCCCTGCGAATAAATGACTGGTTATTCCACGCTTGAAGTGTTAGCATTGTTTCATAAAATAATATGATTAATGTATTATTCAGGTTTCTGAATAGCCTTTTGATCATAACTTGTGGCTTCATGACTTGATTTGTTATTTGAGTTAACCGACATTTAATTCCTGTTTCAAATTAAGCTTCAAGTCTTTTATTGTTACCGTATGGAATTGAGAGGGAGTACCTGTTACTCTAGTATTTTTATTACTGATTTTTAATCATCCAAGTCAACTGTTTTCAATCAAAACTCTTCAAACAAACTTTCTCTTTTTTATTTTTAGTATTTGTGTGATTGTTTACTTGTTACAATTCCTTGTGGATTCGACCTCGGACTTCCGAGAATATATTACTCTGCTCAACCTACGCTTGAGTTTACACTTTTAAAGTTGAAACAAGTTTTTGGCGCCGTTGCACTTTGTTTTGTTTCCTAAAATCAGTGGTTGTATTTGTTTTATTGATATTTGTCTTACTAGGGACTAGCAAGTAGGGGTGTCAATTTTTTACTCGAAACACGAACCCGACTCGAACCGAACCCGACACGAACTCGAAAAAAACACGATTAGTTGACACGATAATAAATGGGTCAAATTAAGGTTCGACACGAATAACACGATTAATAGGTACTGTAGATAGAAAATAATTATTTAACGAATATTATATTCTTAAATAAGAATTTTATAATTTTTTTATAATTTTGTATAATTTTTTAAATAATATTATATTAGTTGTTGTCAAATTAAATAATTTCTTATTAACACGAATATTGACACGAACCCGACACGTACCGAAATGACACGACACGAAAATAACACGATCGAAAGTGACACGACACGAAACCGACCCAACCCGACACATTTGACACCCCTACTAGCAAGATCTAAGTGGGAGGGGTGTGATTAAGGCCGAATAATCACACTTATTATTAGGAATGATTGATATTTTAATTGTAAAAGTGTGATAAATATAAGAGTTTATCCAAGTTTGGGCGTTATGCTATTAAATGTTGATTTGTGATAACTTGCAGGACAAAAGCATAATTTTGGAGTTAAATTATGGAAAGACCAAGCGTAGCTCAAAGGAAAACACACTGGATCACGCGTCCGGACGGAATCATTTCAAGTACCTGTAAAGAGTTTAACACATCAGTGGAAACAGAAATTTCAGAATTGAGTTCATCTATCTCTATCATAGAAGATTGTTCAAGCAAGCATGCTTCAAGTGGATCAAATAGAGAAGAATCATATAATCTGCTTGGAACAAGAGACTCAATCATGTTAACCTCATGCACATCTTCATCAACATTCCCTGGTTGTTTGCACACATGAAAAATGTTGAGCTCTAATGTCATATTCCCAAAAGTTAATTTCATCACACCATTCCTACAATTAATTAAAGCATTTGAAGTTGCTAGGAATAGTCTGCCTAAAATAACAGGAATCTGAGCATTAACATTTAATACAGGTTGAGTATCCAAAATTATGAAATCCACAGGAAAATAAAATTTGCCAACGTGTACTAAGACATCCTCCACCATACCCCTCGGTACTCTTATTGATCTGTCAGCTAATTGGAATGTAACCGAAGTGGGTTTTAACTCACCTAACCCTAATTGTTCATATACTGAATATGGGAGCAAGTTCACACTAGCTCCAAGATCCAGTAAAGCCTGTTCAATTTTGTGGTTGCCTATGACACAAGAAATGGTAGGACAACCTGGGTCTTTGTACTTCAGTGGAGTGTTATGCTGTATGATGGAGGATACCTGCTTAGTTAAAAATGCCTTCTTTTGCACATTCAATTTCCTTTTTACAGTGCATAATTCCTTTAAAAACTTTGCATAAGAAGGTATTTGTTTAATGACATCCAACAAGGGAATGTTGATTTTTACCTGCTTAAAGACTTCTAACATATCATTGTGCATATGAGGCTTGGTAGAAGTAAGCAATCTCTGTGGGAATGGTGCACGAGGAACATACTTCTCAGGCTCATTAACTTCAGAGGGATTAAGTTTATCATCACTCTCCGTAGGTTTTGAAATTTTCTCAAATTTTTGAGTTTGAGAAGGAATGATTTTATCAATTTCTTTCCCACTAAGAAGTGTGGTGATAGACTTAACCTGATCATGCTCAGTACTAGGAGTGCCAGTATCATTCACAAAAAATTGACCCTGTGGATTTGGCTGTGGTTGTGCTGGGAACTTACATTTCTCCTGATGACACGGGTCAATAGTTAGTTTAGTGATTGCACTCCTAATGTCATTTATAACCCGTGTGGTTTGATTGACTGTACCTCTGAGATCATCAATGAACTGAGTATTTTGCCTATTATAATTTAACTGACTCTGCATGAACTGTGTCAATGCTTCATCCATACTTCTCTTAGGAGGTGGGACATAAGGTGCAGCATTGGAGGAATTTTGTTGAGGTGGTTGTGATGCATTATTTTTATTCCTCCAACTAAAGTTGGGGTGATTCTTCCACCCCGGATTGTACGTATTTGAATAAGGATTATTGTAAGGTTTTGAAAAATTGTTTGCAGCATTTGCTTGATCATGCAAAACCTCTTTTAAAACAGGCAATGTTGGACACTGTTTAACTGGGTGTTCGGGGGTGTCACAAAAACTACAGACTTCCTCAACAGGTATTGTGTCAACCTCATTAACCCTTTTATATTCCATAGCTTCTACCCTCCTAGCTAAGGTGGCAATCCTAGCCCCAATATCATCTTCCTCCTTCAACTGATACTTACCTCCACCAGATGATGATGATTGTGCAGTTTTACCTTTAGATGGTTCCTGGGATGTAGTATTCCAAGATTGTGCATTCTCGGCTAATTGGTCTAAATAGTTAAAAGCATCATCTGGTTCCTTATTCATAAAATCACCGTTACACATCATTTCAATAAATTGACGCAGCTGTGGGCCTAAACCCTCATAAAAGAAACTTATTATGCGCCAGCTTTCATAACCATAATGTGGACAAAATGCAAGAAGGTCTTTAAATCTTTCCCAACTTTGATAAAAATTTTTAGACTCCTTTTGGGAAAAATTCATTATCTGTCTTTTCAAAGAGTTTGTGCGATGTGTGGGAAAAAATTTCTTTAAAAATTGTTTCTGCATCTCCTGCCATGTTCCTATAGACCTAGATCTCAACGAATATAACCAAGTTTTAGCTTTTTCCTTTAATGAAAAAGGAAATAACTTCAGCCTGACTATATCCATTGCAACATTCTGGTCATGGAACGTAACACAGACATCCCCAAATTCTTTAATGTGCAAATATGAGTTTTCTTCACCTATACCAAGGAATTTTGGAAGTAATTGAATCATGCCAGGTTTGAAAACAAAATGAATGGCATTCAATGGGAAAATGATGCATGACGGTTCAGTGAGAAGTACGGGTTGTAGATATTCACGCAAAGTCCTACCCTAATTAACATTCAAATTATCCACATCATTCTCATCATGATTGCTTACTCTATCAATATGGTCCTCATGTGCGGGAAGTTCATTCTGCCTATTAATGTTAGGATTAACAGCCATTGTGTGCACAGAAAAATTTAAATCAGATGAATCAAATAGATTTCCAAACAGAGTATCTAAATCTTCTCTTATTAAACGACCACTTAAATTACGATGCCAAGAGCTCATAAAACAACTAAACAAACTAAATAAAATAGAAAACTAAATAAATAACGGAAAGTAAATAAATTGCCAGAAAATAAAAATAAAAGAAATTGGAACGAAGTTACCGGTTCTCCGACGAATCGCAAATACCGAAAACCTCAAAAGATGTGATGACTCCTTGTTTTTCAATTCCCCGACAACGGCGCCAAAAACTTGCTTCAACTTTAAAAGTGTAAACCCAAGCGTAGGTTGAGCAGAGTAATATATTCTCGGAAGTCCGATGTCGAATCCACAAAGAATTGTAACAAGTAAACAATCACACAAATACTAAAAATAAAAAAGAGAAAGTTTGTTTGAAGAGTTTTGATTGAAAACAATTGACTTGGATGATTAAAAATCAGTAATAAAAATACTAGAACAACAGGTACTCCCTCTCAATTCCATACGGTAACAATAAAAGACTTGAAGCTTAATTTGAAACAGGAATTAAATGTCGATTAACCCAAATAACAAATCAAGTCATGAAGCCACAAGTTATGATCAAAAGGCTATTCAGAAACCTGAATAATACATTAATCATATTATTTTATGAAACAATGCTAACACTTCAAGCGTGGAATAACCAGTCATTTATTCGCAGGGAAACTCAAACAATCGATGTACGTGACACAACAACTCAGGAGTTTTTACAGAATAAAGACTTTGCTAAAAGATTAGAAACTAGATTAACACAATAACATAAATCATTAAGTGCAACGTCTATAAAAATACCGTACTTCACTGAGAGGTTTTCTCTAGCCCTAGCTTAGCCTTCTAGCCGGCCATAAAAGAATTGCAAAATACACTCAAGAATTCGTGAGCAAAAAGAATGGAAAAGAGATTCCCTTACAAAGTCTTTAATTGGTATTTATAATCCCCTAGAAAAGAGATTGATTCTCGTCAAAATTCTAAGTCTGGCATCAGCAGATCTTCGACACGCGTCCGGACGCGTGTTTATCTTCCTTCCGGACGCAACTTCCAGTGAGTTCGTTGCCTTTCTGCCACTCGCGTCCGGACGCGTGATCCAGTGTGTTTTCCTTTGAGCTACGCTTGGTCTTTCCATAATTTAACTCCAAAATTATGCTTTTGTCTTGCAAGTTATCACAAATCAACATTTAATAGCATAACGCCCAAATTTGGATAAACTCTTATATTTATCACACTTTTACAATTAAAATATCAATCATTCCTAATAATAAGTGTGATTATTCGGCCTTAATCAGGGACCTGAGGCGGAGGAAGCCTTCCAAAAGCTCAAAGCCTACCTAGCTACACCTCCCCTCTTGTCGCATGCCACTCCAGGAGAAGCTCTCCATCTTTACCTTTCTGCTTCCCTATCAGCAGTAAGCTCTATGCTCATCAGAAACGATAATGGAGTACATATGCCTATTTATTATGTGAGCAGGGCCTACCGGGGGGCAGAGACGAGGTATTCGGGGCTAGAAAAACTAGCGCTCGCCCTAGTTACAACGGCAAGACGACTGCGACATTACTTTCAAAGTCACAGTATAATTGTTGTCACAGACCAACCCCTAAGAAGAGTCTTGGGGAAGCCGGACGTATCCGGCAGACTTCTTAAATGGGCAGTGGAACTCAGCGAGTTTGATATTCAGTACCAACCAAGGGCAGCCATCAAAGCAAAAGCCCTAGCAGATTTCATTGCTGAGCTCATACTGACAGAAGAAGGGAACTCCAGAGATGCCCAGATGCCCAACAGGAACAACGAGAAGCCTAGCAAAGACCCTCAAGCGCCCAAACTGGTGCTCAGATCGGTTCAGGCGCCCAGGTCTCCTCCCTAGGCGCCCAGACTCCCTCTCCCGATGCCCAGCCATCCCAGGCTGCACATCCAGCTGCACATCTAGCTCTTGATGCCCAGGCGTACCAAGCTGCACTTTAAGCTCTTGATGCCCAGGCTCAGGGAGCACCTCTAGTCCCTAGAGCCCAGGTAGCTTACCCAGATGACCAGCCGTCCATTTTAAACTCCAAACCCTCCGCTCTTCTACTTTGGAAACTCTATGTAGATGGCTCCTCGACCAGTGAAGGAGGAGGAAAGGGCCTAATCTTGATCAACCCAGATGGCACCACTCTCAAGTATGCAGTGAAGCTCCACTTTATTGCCTCCAACAATGAGGCGAAATACGAAGCTCTATTCTCTGGGTTGAGATTGGTAGTAGAAATGGAGGCTCAACACCTCGCCGCTTACAGCGACCCTCAGCTGATAGTCAATCAAGTAAAGGGCGAGTTCGAAGCCAAGGGAACTAGAATGCAGGAATATCTTGGCATAGTGAAAAACATGATCGCAAAGTTCCACTACTTCCAGATCTGCCACATCCCCAGAGAAGACAACATGGCCGCCGATGCACTCGCAAGGCTCGCCTCGTCCTTGGAAGCCCCACCAGGAGGTCCATCATTCGTTGGTCACCAGTTCGAGCCAAGCAAGTTAGACATGGTGGCCACAAATATCAACTGTGCATCAACTGAGTCAAATTGGATGACTCCAATAAAGGCATACCTCCAAGAAGGTGTGCTACCCGATGATCATCTAGAGGCCAAGAAGCTGAGGATGAGAGCCTCCAAGTTCACCATTCTGCCGGACACTTTGTACAAGAAAGGTTATTCCCTGCCGTTGCTGCGGTGCCAGTCACCCGAAGAAGCCCACTATGCCCTGCGAGAAATCCACGAAGGGATTTGTGGGAACCACTCAGGAGGCCGCTCCCTTGCTCACAAGGCGCTCAGACAAGACTACTTCTGGCCTTCTATGGTAAGGGAAGCCCAAGAGTTCTCCAAGAAGTGTGACAAGTGTCAATGCTTCGCTACTATGTCAAGGTAACCACCGGAGGAGCTAACAACCATTTCAAGCCCGTGGCCCTTCTCCAAATGGGGCATCGACATCCTAGGCCCCTTGCCTCTCAGCAAAGGACAGTGCAAGTTCGTAGTGGTGGCAGTCGACTATCTCACCAAGTGGGCAGAAGCTGAACCCTTAACCAAGATCACAGACGCCAAGGTCAAAGATTTTATCTGGAAGAACCTGGTCTGTCGCTTCGGGATACCCTACGCCATCGTCAGTGACAATGCGAAGCAATTTGACAACAAGCTCCTCAACTCCTTCTGCTCCGACCTCCAGATAAAGCAACCTCACTCCAGCCCAGCGCACCCGCAGGCAAATGGACAAGCAGAGGTCATGGTAAGAACGGTGCTGCGCAACTTGAAGACAAGGCTTGAAAAAGCGAAGGGTCTCTGGGTTGACGAGCTACCAGGCGTATTGTGGGCCTATAGAACCACACCAAGAACCCCTACTGGGGAGACCCCTTTCTCCCTCGCCTTTGGAACTGAGGCGGTTATCCCTGTGGAGATAGGAGTGCACTCTCTAAGGGTTTAGCACCAGAACCCCATCACCAGCGAGGAAGGACTCCGCATCAACTTCAACTTGGTGGATGAGGCAAGGGAGATGGTTGTGGTCCGCAACGCGGAGTACAAGCGACGTATGGCCAGGTACTACAATTCGAGGGTGAAGCCTCGTTCCTTCCAACCAGGGGACTTGGTCCTCAAGAAATTGATCCTCGCCACAAAAGATGCACGCGAGGGGAAGCTAGGACCGAATTGGGAAGGATCCTACCTCATAACAGAAATAGTAAGGCCGGGCACCTACAAGATCTAGGATGCTGAGGGAAAAGTCTTACTCCATCCATGGAATGCGGAGCACTTGAAGAGGTATTACCAATGACACCTTGAGAGCACCAAAGTAGTAGAAGTTGGGGACTTGGTTTTATTTTCTACTCTTTCTGGGGTTATTACCCAATGATCGATGTACCTTTTAGGGATTATTACCCAATATTGCTTTATATAAGTAGTAGATAAATGAAATTTTCTATGTTTTACTCTAAAAACGATCTTTGCATTTCATTTCAAAGGAGTATCAGTACAAAAACAAGGCTACAGACTGCCTTTCTTAAAAATAAAAATCATCAAAAGTCCCTAACACTCTAACTGCTCTCATGGTCCTCAACCTCCTCCTGGTCACCTTCAGCATCATCCTCATCTTCGCCAGATCCTCCTTCATCTTCATCAGACGCCCCAGTAGACAAGAAACCTGAAAAATTAATATCAGGATAGGCAACAGAGATCATCCCTCGGAGCTCATCATAACCATCAATAAAGGCATCTGCAAGGCCATTTGCTAAGTCCCTCTCAGCTAAGACAGCCTTATCTTCAGCCTGCGAAGCTCTCTCGTGAGCCGCCTTCAACTCTGCCTCCAAAGCTGTCTCTCTGAGCATGACCCTCTCACGGGTCACTGAAAGCTCAGCCTCCTTGAACGCGTCCCTCCTACAGGTCGTCAAAAGTTCAGTCTCAAGCTTAGTTGCCCTCTCGCGGGCCACAACTAGCTCATCCTCTCTTAGCGCATCCCTCTCACGGGACGCCGAAAGCTCGGACTCAAGTCTGGACACCTTCTCATGGGCCAACACAAGCCTATCCTTAGAAGCCCCGCCAGTAGCTTCGAGCTCAGCAATCTTCCCCTGAGCGGCAAGAAGTTTATTTTGGACGGCGACATGATCCTGCCTCAGGGTGCCGTGGGCATAGGCTCTCGAAGACAGGCAGAGAGACATAATCGAGACCTGAAAGAAATAAAAGACAAATGTATGATAAAAGACATAAGAAAGGACTGGAGAAAAAGGAATAACAAACCCTTACCTGAGCCAGACCTTCCAAGTACATGTTGACGACCCTCTCGGTACTCAGAGTATTCATCTGATTAACCTCGGGGATATACACAAACCTCCCAAGTCTTTCTCTAATGACTGCCGGGTTGCCTAGCATGGGGCGAGACCAAAACGGTGCCTCTGCAAAAGTTCTCACGGGAGGAGAAGACGGAGGAGCAGAGGCAGTGCCCGGCGAGGAAGTCTTCGGAGCAGCAACTGGAGGGGTCACTTGATGAGGGCACATCTGAGGATCTATCGAATCGGATGCTTGAGATGTGTCCGCCTCGCACATCGCCGAAATCACTTAGGGGGCATCATCTGTCCTTGCCACCTTGGAAGGAGGAGGACTCCTGCTGGAGAGGCGAGACCCAATCACTCCTTTATATATAACTGCAAAGAAAATGTAGTCTCAGACACACACGAGACACCAAGTAAAATAAGAGGACATACAAGAATCAACTCACCCTTCCTCTTTGAAGAGGAGCCACCAAACTTTAGGGAGGGAGCAGCGGCCTTGGCACGAATCAGAGGAGAGCCTTTGACCCCACGATTTTTGGGCAAAAGAACTCCCAAGCTTTTTTCAGGATAGTCTCTCATGGCCTGCAGTTTTCACTCTTGAACTTCGGGTAACACAGGCGTGTCTGCAGGGGATAGTGAGCACGTAAAAAAAAAAAAAATGGTGAAAAAGTAGTGAAGAGTAAACGAAGGGCATACCAAGTTTCCTAACTGCACCCCACCGTGCTGGAACCAAGGCCCTGGCGGCTTCTGCAGCCCATTCTCCACCAACAAAGAAGAAACAAGATTTTCAGCTACCACAATTGGAGCGTAATCCCGTGAGCATGTTCATACCGTGCCTCGTGGTAAAGTAGTACCACCCTCTATTTGGAGTAGGAGTCTCACTCAAATTATAAGCCGCATGGAACTCCGCGGGAGAAGCATCCTCATGATGCACCTTCCTCCACAGTGCAAGAAAGCCCAACAAGACTCTCCAACCATTAGGCGCCAACCGCCCCGGAGTCAAGGAAAAGTGATGTAGGATTTCACAAATGGGAGAGGATATGGGGAACCTGAGCCCCGCCTCAAGCATCTCCTCGTAGATGACAATGTCACCAGAGGAGTCGTCGCAAGCAAACTCACCCTCCTCGGCCCGACGACACAACACGGTGGGAGGAATACGATAAACAAAAATAAGCTTCGAGATATCATCAGAATTGAGTGAACTGAAAATGGTACTCACTTTAGACCCGTCATCATCTAGGGCCAATTTGCCTTTGCGATTATTCTTTCGGAGCCTTAAGGAGTGGCCTGAACCACCATCTGGGAGGTCTCGAGGAGCTTGGATTGGAGGAGTCACAGTCAGGTTCTGATCATCAAAAGCGGCACCCAAAGCTTCCTTGCTGCCCGACCGCCTTTGCTCGCCAAAACGGAGCAGCCCAACAGCTAGAGAGGTGCCTGACCCTTCAAAATTGCACAAAGCAGCACTTTCGGCACCGAAATCAGCGCCTACGG
The DNA here is from genome assembly GCA_951799425.1 of Ilex aquifolium. Classification (NCBI taxonomy): domain Eukaryota; kingdom Viridiplantae; phylum Streptophyta; class Magnoliopsida; order Aquifoliales; family Aquifoliaceae; genus Ilex; species Ilex aquifolium. The sequence goes on from OX637409.1 coordinate 18,597,781, forward strand.
TGCCCGGATTAGCGCCTGGAGTAGCGCCCAGACCTGCCCCTGCACCCAAGCTGCTGCACAGCTCTCCACGCTGCTCCCTGGGTTGATTTCCTGCACCTTTTGTTGAAAAAATGTTGCTGCCCAGTGCTCGTAAGCTGCCCAGGACAGCAGAATCTGCGCTGCCCAGCACGTCTGAGCTGTCCAGGACAGCAGAAACAGCATCCAAACTGCTACCCAGCGCGCCTGGGCTGTCTAGGATAACAGAACCAGCGCCCAGGCAGCTGCCTAGTGCGCCAGAACCGCCCAGACCAGCGCTGATCAGCGCCTGCTGTCCGCCCGCGTTTGCTGCGCGCCCAAGGGGCTGTCCACCCACAGCTGGACGCCCAAACTCGCCTACACCCATCTCCTTCTCCACTTCATCTCTTTCGGCCTCCACCATTCCAATGGAGCTTTGCTCACCGCCATCTTCAATCGGCATGGTCCCCTGGATACTCCACTCAGAAAATCTTTGAAAAACTCAAGAAAAGTAACCTCCCTCACTATCCAAGTCTCAATGGAATAGGGGAACTTGGGATCTCAAAGTTTTCAAGAATGGGTTCTCAATAAATGAAGGAAATGGGTAGAGAAAAGAAAGAAGATTATATTTATACATCCTAGGGCTTTTCAAAAGAGGGAAAAACCCCAAATTGAAAATCAAGGGTTTTCTTGAAAACCCAGGGAAAAAAGGAAAAGACTTGATGTGTTCACCAAGGCAAAAATGTATCATGAAAAAAAAAAAAAGTCATCTAGCAGAGGAAGTTTCCACCACACAGAGTTCAAGATTCAAACAAATGCCCCCTTCTCCAAGTTTCCTAGGACACGGGGCATTGGGGGGCAAATGATGGGCCAGGCCCAAAAGGCTCAAATCCAGGTGCAAGCACAATTACAATTAAAGATTCGAATTTATAAAGATCCAGCGGGCCCAATGAAGCCCAAAAAATCTCCTCTCCTATCCTTGCACAACATTGTTGTTCCTCTCTCCCTCAAAGCACTGTAGCTCTTCGGTGTAAACCCTCCGGTGACGATTATTCATTAATAAAGAACACCAAGGCCATCGCTGCCATTCAAAGTGGACGTGGCCACGGCCGAACCACTATAAATCTCTGTGTTGATCCTTTATTTACTATTTTGGTCATTGATTGTTTGTTTATTGCACATTGATCATACCTATTCACCTTCTTGACTGTTGAACTTGCACGGAAACCGATTTGTGCATCATCAGTTTGGCGCCGTCTGTGAGAATCGACAAAATTCTCATTCCTGAAAACATTAAAACAATGACGATCACTACCAGATCCATGAACCAGCATGAAGACAATCCTCCACGAGAGGAGGAGGATGTTCCTCCACCTGCCAACCATGTGCCGAATGCTCCAGCTCCAAATCCTCAACAAATGTTGGAGACCATGCAGCAGCTGGTGGCCCAAAACCAGCAGATACTGCAACTTATGCTCGCTGGACGAAGAGGAGCACAACTCGGCGGAGCACAGCTTGGAGGAGCTCCACGCCCTGTTGCTCCACATCTAGGCGCCCCCGTAGGGCTGGACGCCCCATACAGGGAAGCTCATCATGAGGGACCTCCACCCCCTCCTCCTTCCCATGGTGAGGACCCTCCTCTCCAAGAGGATGAGGGCGAAAACCAAAGCATGGAGCATGAGAGTCATTTTCATGATCATTCCAGAGGAGCTCCCAACCTTTGGGATGAGAAAATCAAGGAAGTGCAAAACTAACTAGGTGACGTCTTCAATGCCATGAAGGCGCAAGGACAAGAAATAGTGGACTATCTTGTGCGGCGAACAGACACGCTTTCAAGCCCGACGTGACAAACTACCCTCTACTCAAAAAGTTCAAAATGCCCTCTGTAGAGGCCTTTGATGGAACAAGAGCGAAGGACCCACTAGATCATCTCGACACCTACAAAACTCTGATGCAACTGCACAACGTCCCAGACGAAATCATGTGCAGGGCGTTCCCAACCACATTAAAGGGGTCCGCCCGACAATGGTTTGCTAAGCTCCCCCCGACATCCATTGCCTCCTTTGCTGAGCTGAGCAGGTCATTCGTGTCACATTTCATTGGAGGGCGTCGCCACCAGAAGCCAGTCACCCACCTGCTTAGTATAAAGCAGGATCGTGAGGAGCTTCCTCACTCGTTTTAACGAGGAGGTACTTCAGGTTGATGAACCCGACGACAAAGTGACGATGACCGCCTTCCTGGGAGGCCTCGGCTCATCAAGTTTCCTCTTCTCAGTGATGAAGCGCCCACCAAAGAGCATGCCAGAGCTGCTAGCAAAAGCCCAGAAATACATAAACGTTGAGGACATCATAAGGGCCAGGCGAGGTGAGTCCTCCAGATCTGGGGACAAGAGGAAGGAAAGAGAGAGAGACGACAAGAAGGAGGCTAGCAGCAAGCACAACAGAACAGAGAGGGTTCCCGCAAAGACCGGTTAGGTCCAGCCCTTCAGAGGGACCGACAAGCCTTCACGCCCCTCAATGCCGCTGTCGGGCACATCCTACTCCAGATCCAGGATGACCCCGCAGTAAAGTGGCCAGGGAAGATGAAGTCTCCTCAAAATCGCAGAAATCCTAATAAGTATTGTCGTTTCCACCGCGACCACGGGTACGACACCGACGACTGCTATGACCTCAAAAGGCAAATTGAGGATCTCATTCAACGTGGTCACCTACGCCAGTATGTTGCTGGTAGAGGACAGACGCCACCTCCACCCCATAACCAGGAAGATCAACATCCCGTCAGGGAAATCCACACTATCTCGGGAGGATTAGCAGGAGGTGGAGAGTCCCTCTTTGCCATGAAGGCCCACGCCAGGAAGGCAAGACACCTTGACGAAGGGCGCCCGTCCAAAGCGTCCAGGCAAGGCACCAACGAGGTCATATCCTTCTCAGATAAGGACCTGGAAGGAATTCAGCACCCCCATGACGACCCCCTGGTGCTCACCATGACGGTTGCCAATTTCCAGGTGCGCAGAATCCTAGTGGACAGCGGCAGCTCTGCAGATATCCTATTTGCAGAAACTTATGACAAGCTCAACCTGGGCAGGGAGAGACTGCAGCCCATCAGATCTCCCCTCATTGGGTTTTCAGGGGAGAAGGTGTATCCCCTAGGGTCCATCTGTGCTGCCCAGCGCGTCTGAGCTGTCCAGGACAGCAGAAACAACATCCAAACTGCTGCCCAACGCTTTTGAGTTGTCTAGGACAGCAGTGCCGGTGCCTAGGATGATGGACCCTAGGGGATACACCTTCTCCCCTGAAAACCCAATGAGGGGAGATCTGATGGGCTGCAGTCTCTCCCTGCCCAGGTTGAGCTTGTCATAAGCTTCTGCAAATAGGATATCTGCAGAGCTGCCGCTGTCCACTAGGATTCTGCGCACCTGGAAATTGGCAACCGTCATGGTGAGCATCAGGGGGTCGTCATGGGGGTGTTGAATTCCTTCCAGGTCTTTATCTGAGAAGGATATGACCTCGTTGGTGCCTTGCCTGGGCGCTTTGGACGGGCGCCCTTCGTCAAGGTGTCTTGCCTTCCTGGCGTGGGCCTTCATGGCAAAGAGGGACTCTCCACCTCCTGCTAATCCTCCCGAGATAGTGTGAATTTCCCCGACGGGATGTTGATCTTCCTGGTTATGGGGTGGCGGTGGCGCCTGTCCTCTACCAGCAACATATTGGCGTAGGTGACCACGTTGAATAAGATCCTCAATTTGCCTTTTGAGGTCATAGCAGTCATCGATGTCGTGCCCGTGGTCGCGGTGGAAACGTCAATACTTGTTAGGATTTCTGCGATTTTGAGGAGACTTCATCTTCCCTGGCCACTTTACTGCGGGGTCATCCTGGATCTGGAATAGGATGTGCCCGACAGCGACATTGAGGGGCGTGAAGGCTTGTCGGTCCCTCTGAGGGGCTGGACCTAACCGGTCTTTGACGGGAACCCTCTCTGTTCTGCTGTGCTTGTTGCTAACCTCCTTCTTGTCGTCCCTCTCTCTTTCTTTCCTCTTGTCCCCAGATCTGGAGGACTCACCTCGCCTGGCCCTTGTGATGTCCTCAGCGTTTATGTATTTCTGGGCTTTTGCTAGCATCTCTGGCATGCTCTTTGGTGGGCGCTTCATCATTGAGAAGAGGAAACTTGATGAGCGGAGGCCTCCCAGGAAGGCGGTCATCGTCACTTTGTCGTCGAGTTCATCAACCTGAAGTACCTCCTCGTTAAAACGAGTGAGGTAGCTCCTCAGGCTCTCCTCATGGTCCTGCTTTATACTAAGCAGGTGGGTGACTGGCTTCTGGTGGCGACGCCCTCCAATGAAATGTGACACGAATGACCTACTCAGCTCAGCAAAGGAGGCAATGGATGCCGGGGAGAGCTTAGCAAACCATTGTCGGGCGGACCCCTTTAATGTGGTTGGGAACGCCCTGCACATGATTTCGTCTGGGACGTTGTGCAGCTGCATCAGAGTTTTGTAGGTGTCGAGATGATCTAGTGGGTCCTTCGCTCTTGTTCCATCAAAGGCCTCTACAGAGGACATTTTGAACTTTTGGGGTAGAGGGTAGTTTGCCACGTCGGGCTTGAAAGGCGTGTCTGTTCGCCGCACAAGATAGTCCACTGTTTCTGGTCCTTGCGCCTTCATGGCATTGAAGACGTCACCTAGTTGGTTTTGCACTTCCTTGATTTTCTCATCCCAAAGGTTGGGAGCTCCTCTGGAATGATCATGAAAGTGACTCCAATGCTCCATGCTTTGGTTTTCACCCTCGTCCTCTTGGAGAGGAGGGTCCTCACCATGGGAAACACGAGGAGGAAGGGGTGGAGGTCCCTCACGATGAGCTTCCCTGTGTGGGGCGCCCAGGGGGACTCCAAAGGGAGCGCCCAACCCTACGGGGGCGCCTAGATGTGGAGCAATAGGGCGTGGAGCTCCTTGACCTCCAGGACGTGGAGCTCCTCCAAGCTGTGCTCCGCCGAGTTGTGCTCCTCCTCGTCCAGCGAGCATAAGTTGCAGTATCTGCTGGTTTTGGGCCATCAGCTGCTGCATAGTCTCCAACATTTGTTGAGGATTTGGAGCTGGAGCATTCGGCACATGGTTGGCAGGTGGAGGAACATCCTCTTCCTCTCGTGGAGGATTGTCTTCATGTTGGTTCATGGATCTGGTAGTGATCGCCATTGTTTCAGTAAAAATGAAATGTTTTCAGGAAAAATGAAATGTTTTCAGGAATGAGAATTTTGTCGATTCCCATAGACGGCGCCAAACTGATGATGCACAAATCGGTTTCGTGCAAGTTTAACAGTCAAGAAGGTGAATAGGTGTAATCAATGTGCAATAAACAAACAATCATTGACCAAAATAGCAAATAAAGGATCAACACAGAGGTTTATAGTGGTTCGGCCGTGGCCTACGTCCACTTTGAATGACAGTGGTGGCCTTGGTGTTCTTTATTAATGAATAATCGTCACCGGAGGGTTTACACCGGAGAGCTACAGTGCCTTGAGGGAGAGAGGAACAACAATGTTGTGCAAGGGTAGGAGAGGAGGTTTTTTGGGAGGCGTACCCTAGATGATGAGAGGGCTTACATTTATAGAGTTAGGGTTTGGAAGTGAGGCGGTGACGTGAGGGAGAGATTTCCTACTTGTTTCGGTAATTACAAATTTGGTAGGGTTTCTCCGTGCGCCGCATTTCTCTCCCTCGTACTCCAATTCCTTTGGAGGAGGGCCCTAGCTGGATTGGACTTGAACTTGGACTTGGTGGGTCTTTGCATGGTTAGGCTCTTCAATCAAGGTTGGGCCTTTTCACATAAATTAGGCTATTTGGGCTTGACCCATCAAATTGTATTCTATCAAGGGGAGCCGGCCTTTTATTTTACTAATGAAGAGATTAAGGATTCTTGTCAATCCTTGGAGTATGCCTTAATTGGCAAATGCTCCTATGGTAGGCCTTCATTAGGGGTCATAAAGGAGGTTATTAGATCCAAGTGGCATATTCTTATCTGGTTTCAAAACCAAGAGGATTATGTAAAAACTTGGCTTAAGGATGCAACATTGATTGCTTGAAGATTACCTGTTTAGACTTTTCAAATGGTTTTCAGGATTTGTGCCCGGTATTGAACCTTCAGTTGTCCCATTGTGGATCTCTATGCCAGGCCTGCCCTTGAATTTTTTCAAAAAGCCATTTTTGGAGTTGCTGGTAAAACCAATAGGCAGAATTTTAGCTTATGATCAAGCTACATTATCATTATCAAGGCCAGGAGTAGCAAGGGTTTGCGTGGAGGTTAATCTTCAAGCAATCAATCCATCTAGAATTTGGATTGATATGGGAGAGGAAGGGGCAAGAATCAAGATGGCAGAAAATCATCTATGAAAGAATTAAGAAGTTTTGTAAGGTGTGCAGGAAACAAGGCCATAGAGAGGACTGTCGCAAGAAGTCATCAAGTTTGCCAAAGAAATCAGAAGGTGATCCTGCAGATTTTAATGAGAACAATAAGGACAGAAGTTCTAAAGAAAGGAATTCTGGAATGCGTCCACTGCAGAATGAGAAAGGGAAAAATGTAGTTCCTGAAAAACAGCAACATGTGAATCTAAAGGTTCAAAGGAGTTCAGTTCCATTAATTCATACTAAAGGTGTTTGGATGAAGCAGAATAGAGGACAAATCTCTAATGAAGATTTGAATATGGGGCAGTCTGTCCAAGTAGAAGGCAATCATGGAAATACTTCTCTATTGCATCAATCGCAAATGGAAGGTTTAGTCAGAAATTTTGAGAAGGGGAATCATTCGGGAAAGGATGCTCCATCAGTAGTATTGAAGTCTCAGAAACAAAAGGAGGTGACATTTAATCCAGCCAGTTCTATGGAGTCTTCAGGAACTGAGCATGCTGTGGGTTCTGCAGTTCATAATGCAGATGGTTTACAGTGTCATAATCAGTCGGATCCAGATTTGTTTCCTATGCAAGATGCTCAGGTGCATCTCGCTGGGCAGGCTGAGGACTTGCGGCGAGCTCATAATGTACACATGGTCACAGATTCAGGAACTTATTCAGAAATTATAGCTGCTACAAAATCTCATGCCTCTGCACATCAGGATTTGGAATCCCAACAGGCAATTAACACAGAGAACCAGCAGCAATTTGTTCGGGCATCAATCTGAGGTTGAAGATCAAACGCTATTCCCTGTTCACATTGATTCAACGTTTTTCATTGATCACCAATACAGTGTTAAGATAGCGGATGGTATTCCTCCAGATGATGACAGAGGCTTAGTTCATCATGCAGAGCCACCAGACAAAGGTTTTGAATCTGAACCTGATATAGCATTTGGAAAAAAAGGTATGAATGATACCTCTCAATTTATGGAGTTAGAAGATGGAAGACATGTTCTATCTCATAGAGATTCCAATCCATCAGGTGTTATTACTAGATCAAAGTCTAGAAAAACTGCTCCCTTATCCTCATTATTAAATGATTAAGTTTATGTCATGGAATATTAGAGGGGCAGGAAAAGCTAATTCAAGAAGGCGTTTGAAGAAGCTTGTTAAGTTTAAGGATGTATGTTTGGTTTCAGTATTGAAGCCTAAGCAAAATTCATCTAAGTTGCCAAATTTGTCTGCAAGTTTGAATATGCATTCTTTTTTGGCAAACCCATCTGCAGATAGAAACATGTGGCTGCTTTGGGACTCAAGAATTCAGCTAGAGATTTTGAGCATTTCTTCTCAATCAATGACTGCTCAAGTCTCTTATTTGGGTTCATCTCCATTTGTTTTAACTTTGGTTTATGCTTGTTGTGACCATTTGCTTAGAAGGCCTTTGTGGGATCATTTGGTAGGTTTGGGTATCTCCACCAAGCCATGGTTTCTTGTGGGAGATTTTAATGCAATACTCACATCATCAGAGCGTATGAGGGGAGCTGTGCCTAGTTTTCCTTCAATGGATGAATTTAATATGTTTATGCATTCAGCAGGTATGATTGATTGTGGCTTTCTTGGAAATAGATACACATGGTGTAATAATCGGGAAGGGAGAGCTAGAATGTGGCAAAGGATAGATAGAGCTATGACCAATGTTCAATGGAATCATGCCTTTGACAGTACAACAGTCACCCATTTAGCAAGAGGAAAATCTGATCATAGTCCATTACTTATACAATTTTTGGAGCAGCAAGAGCAGCCAAGAATTTCTTACTTTAAGTTCTTGGATATGTGGGTGGAGCATCCTTCATTTTTGCATTTGGTTAGAAGTAAATGGAGTGTTCAGCTTTCTGAAAATCCAATTCAAAATGTTTTCCTTAAATTGAAGCATATGAGGACACATCTGAGATGGTGGAATAAAAATGTGTTTGGCAATATTTTTGAAAGGATAAAGAAGCAGGAGAGTGATTTACTACAAGCTGAGAGAGGTAGATTTAAATCCTTCATATTATGCTCAAAAAACTTTGGAGAATGCACAAAGGAAGCTGGATGATACTCTACGGTTAGAGGAGCTTTATTGGAAGCAGAAATCTAATATTAAATGGGCTATGCAGGGAGAGAGGAATACAAAGCTTTATCATGCTATGGCAAGAGGAAAAGCAATGAGAAATAAGCTCAGGAAAGTAAAGGATGAAGAGGGCAATTGGTTGGTGGAGGAGCAACAAATGGCTTCTTGTGCTGAGCAATATTTTTCAAAACTCTATGCATCTGAACCACATGTCTTGCAAGAAGATCTTTTTTCAGTAATTCCATCATTGGTTACTGCAGAGGAAAATTCTAAACTTACTGCCTTAGCAACTATGGAGGAGCTCAAATCTATTGTCTTTGATATGTCATCTGACAGTGCACCTGGATCAGATGGGTTTTCAGGGAAGTTTTTCCATGCTTCATGGGATATCATTCAGCAGGATATATTAGCAGCTGTCAATTATTTTTTGCAAGGAGGAGAAATTCCAAGGTCTGTCAATACAACCTTGCTTGCTCTTATTCCTAAAACTAGTAGTCCAACATCATTTTCTGAGTTCAGGCCAATTAGTTTATGCACTTTCTTTTATAAGATATTCACAAAGTTGTTAGCAAAGAGATTGAGTTTTTTATTGCCAACACTTATATCTGACGAGCAACATGAATTTGTTGAAGGGAGAAGTATAAGTGACTGCATTTCAGTTGCTCAATTTATGGTGGATGAAATGGATAGAAAAGTGGAGGGAGGAAACATCATTCTTAAGCTGGACATGATGAAAGCTTTTGATAGATTGGAATGGGATTTCTTAAAGAAGACTCTTTATGCATTTGGGTTTTCTAGGTTATTTGTTTTGCTTATATTCTCATTGCCTTGCTAATCAGCATAGTACATTGATCTTAAATGGTCAAAGACATGGTTTTTTCCCTATTAGCAGAGGAGTGAGGCAGGGAGATCCATTGTCACCAGCTTTATTTATTTTGGCAGAAGAGGTTTTGAGTAGAGGCTTAAGAAACTTATTTCAGCAAGGTAAAGTCAAACACTATCATACAGGTAGAGGAGCTGAGTTAGTAAGCCACTTGCTTTTTGCTGATGACACATTGGTCTTTCTTAGAGGAGATAAGTTATCTTTGAAAAATCTTCTCTCTTTTATCTCTAAATATGAGATGTCTTCTGGTCAGAAGGTTAATCTTCAGAAGAGTGCAATGTACTTTTCTTCTAAAATTTCCTATGCTAGAAGAAGAGTTTTGCAGCAAGCTGCTAACATACCTATTAGAAGATGTCCTTTCACTTATTTAGGATGCCCAGTGATCAAGGGTAGGCCTAAGATGATTCATTTTGAAGACTTGTTGCAGAAGTTTAGGGTAAAGCTTGAAGGTTGGTATGCTAAGATATTGTCCAACAAGGGGAGGATTGTGTTAGTCCAATCTGTATTAAGTGCTATTCCAGTGCATATTTTGGCATGTACCAAGTTGCCTAAGGGTACCATTGCTAAGATGAATTCACTAATGGCAGCATTTATTTGGTCAAATGATCCTAATGTTAGAAAAAGGCATTGGTGTTCATGGAGTATTGTCACACAAACAAGGGATGAAGGAGGCCTTGGACTCAGGAAATTTGAAGATGTTTCAAGTACTTTTCGAATGAAGCAAGTTTGGAACTTAATGACTAATTCTACTCTTTGGTCCAGAATTTTCAAAAGAAAACATCTTATGAATCAGCATGTGTTACGAAGCAAGTTGAGAGGTTCAAGGTGTTCATCTTCCAAGAGTTATAAGCTTTTATCTCCATGGTTTGAATTGGTAGCAAGTCATTCAAAGATTATAGTTGGAGAGGGTTCAAAGGTGGATTTTTGGTGTGATAATTGGACAGGACATGGACCATTAATTTTAAGAGTAAATGATTATCCCCAATTTTTCCAGCATTGAATGAAGTTCTTTTCCATGGTCAATGGAACTTGGAGCCTTATATAGAATAGTCTGCAGAGCTGATGCAGGAAATTGAAGCTTCTAATATCTCTTTTTATGCAAAGCCAGATTTCATGGTGTGGATGGGTTCTGATTCTGGTGAGTTCACAGTTAAAACAGCTTGGCGATTAATTCGTAATCATGGTCAGCTAAATGCAATAGCTGCACTTATTTGGGATCAGAATATTTCTCCAAGTGCACAACTCATTGGATGGAAGTTGCTTAAAGATGCTCTACCGTTGGATTCTAAATTCCAGCAAATTGGTATTGCATTGGCTAGCAGATGTGTTCTTTGTAACAGGCATTCAGAGACGATGGATCATATTTTTGTTCATTGTGAGTTTGCTGATGTAATTTGGAAGTCTATATCAGCACTCATGGGTTTCTGTTTGTTGCCAGCTGAGGGACCATTAACAAGGTTTGTTAGACTCTCCAAAATATACAGAAAGAATTCTTTGAGCCATGGTCTTCTAAGGGGAGTTTCATTAATTATTTTTTGGCAAATTTGGAGGAGAGATGCAGGCGCTTGTTTGAAGGGACTTCTTTACATTCTTCTAAGTTGAGTGCAATTATATTGCAGCTTCTCAAAATGCGAAGTTATGTGATTAAGCCAAAGGTGCCAGATGGAATTCAAGGTAGGGAGTTGCTGTCCTCTATTTATATCCAGTTTAATCTACTTAAGGAAAAAGTCCTTTGGGTCAGCTGGATTCTTCTACCAGATGGTTTCCTTAAGCTAAATGTTGATGGCTCCTCTAAAGGTAATCCTGGATTGTCTGGTGGAGGAGCTATTCTTCGAAATCAGTGGGGTCAGTTGGTGGTAACCATTTCTAAATTTTATGGGATATGTTCTAACATGGAATCTGAAATCAGGGCCTTGCTGGATGGTCTGAGGCTGTTTTGGTCTTATGGTTTGTCTGAATATCAGCTTCTCATTGAAACTGATTCACGTATTTTGGTAGATATGGTTCAGGGTGTGATGCCTTAATTCAAGCATTTATCTTATCAACTAATGGCTCTTTTCAGCAGTTTGAAATTTCAAATATCTCATGTTTATCGTGAAGCCAATTCTGCAGCAGATTTTTTAGCTAACAAAAGAGTCTATGACAGAGAGGATACTGAGATTATCTCTACAGCTCAATTACCTACACATGCGCGACTACTTCTTCAGCAAGATCAAAGACAGGTGAGAGTTTTAAGGAGAAAGATCTCCCATTGCAGTTGAACTGTTGGTAGTTCACACTGCAAGGGAGTCTTTCAGATTTGTCTACAGGTTGCAGATTTTATTCAAAGATATCATCTCCAGCTCAACATGCAGATTTTTCAGCTGGTTTGTGTCCGCTGGATTTTTCTTTCGACTGGAGTCTTCCTCTACTTCAGCTGGGCTCTTTTAATAATAGTCACTGTTCACGTAACTTCACATTACTATTCTGCTGGACTCTTCATTCTGCTGGTTTTCGAATTCTCCTTCAGCTGGACACTTACAGCTCGGTTCGTTTTAGACTGTACAGCTGGAAACTGCTTTGCTGGTTTTAAAATGTTACCAGGAGTCTTATCACTCTCAGCTGCTGCATAAGCTCTTTTAATTCAGCTGGACTCCTATTTAATTGGCCTATCCTCTATCAACTGATCACTTAGGAATTTAAAAAGCTGCATGTTTAGGATAATTAACTTTTTATTTATTTTTTGTACTAAACATGCATGTTTGCGTGTTGCGCGGAGACATTGTCACACCCTTTGTCAAATCTAAGAATCAACTTGTTGATATGTTTACTAAGTCATTGAGTAGTTCTCGGTTAGAGATATTTGTTCCAAGTTGGGATTGTATGATATATATTCACCTGCTTGAGGGGGAGGGTTAGAATATATGGAGTGACAGTATGTAATATGTGTATCCCAAGAGGGATATAATTGTCTTTGGTTATATTAACAAACATATATCCATATCCATATCCATATAAATATATATATATGTGTGTGTGTGTGTGTGTGTGGTGAAAGGGAAGGTAGGTTAACTCTTATTCATTTCTCAAGATCCGTCAGTTTTCAGAGTCTTGTGGTTCGGACTGGAGTGGCATCGTACTTTTATATGTTAGGTTCAAAGGGATATGGTGCTTGTGTTTCCGTATTGATTGATCTAAATTGTTTGTGCAATCCTAACTTACATACGTAGAAAAAACTGTGCTAATCCCAAGTTGCACTTGCAATTAGGTTAGACTACTCAATTAAATTAACTAAGCATTATAAACGAATTCAATAGAACTCAACTCAAAAATTACTTAAACCTACAATATCCAAAAGTGGGCAATAAATCAAACTGGAAAAATCCAGGCAAAAAAAACACATCAAGAATGCTTAGTTTATGTAAGGCCCGTACTGCAATGAAATAACGATAATATCATCTTAAGAGTTCTCCTAAGATAAATAAAATAATAGTAGAAATTTTGAAGCATTATTGAAAGATTCATCATAAAGTTTGAGTTTTGTGCGTATTGACTTCTGTGTTAAATTTAATTTTGGAGACCTTTAAGCTTCAGAAGGGTAACTAGGTAAATTTTTAAATATTTTTTTATGTCAAAATAAGGCTACCATTGAATCCGAAGGGATTGAACCATAGAATTGATCAAAAATTTATCATAGCCGATAAATTTTGATCAATTCTATCACAAAAGGATGCAAGAAAAGAGAAAACAGAAATAAGGAAAAACTTCCAAATCAAAAACTCAAAAAAGGAAGGTACGAGTTAATAGCCGAGAGAATATGGAAAAAGTTCAACATGAGGATCACCTCAAGATGAATGGGCCATGTTACGTGTTCAGCCCCACGTCCCATCAATCTCACTCCATCTCGTATCTGCTTTCCAATTGCCCCTGCATCCTATTGCAGAAGAATAAATTACAGTATCTACGTGAGCATCTGACAAATGTGAAGTGGAAAGTCAGCTCAAAATCATAGTACCTTGAGAGTTTTCATTGTGATCAACTCTGAGGAGTCTATTTTCCCTGCATTGATGAGCTTTGCGATCTTTCCCAATCCCACTGGCTGCCACAACATAGTAATTCATCAAGGAGTGAACTCAGTGAAAAATAACAATGAACAACCTCCATCAAACACTCAAGGCCAAATAGCCTTCTAAACAACTATGGAAAGCTAGAAAATATAGTGACAGATTCCAGCCTTAGCTAGTAATTCTGATAGTGCAATTATTAATGTTCCACCCCAAAAATATACAAACAACAAAGGCGAATAACTCAAAAGATTCCTTGAACCAAGACTCCTGTTCTTTAAAAAGCAGACAAATGCATATGTCACATAATGTAAAGTAAAGGGAAGAGGCAACAAGCTTAAAAGGTCAGTGTCATGCTCATGGTGACAGTTAAAATCTCTGCAGTTGATGTTGAAGGATTTTTAATGACATTACCATTTGGTTCTAAAATTTTGAAAGGCTTCCATAAGCAACATAGATGGCTGAAAAGAGTCCATATGAGCATTCATTAATTAAGAACCAAAAAAAGGACGATGATTCTCTATGGAGACACGGGTCATGAGCAATGAGGGAAACATTTAGCTGCACAAAGTTCAGTTAAAACTATGGATCTAACTACACAATTGGAAGGAAATTATTAGACCCAACTCTTACTCTTCTCATGCTTCACCCAGGTTCTTCTTTAAAGACGATCTGTTTTATGTTTGATTCATCTGCTAAGTCATAAGTGGGACTTCTGAGGCTATGAACTCCGTCACTCCTATCCTAAATACTTCCTTTGCCAAGTCACTGAATTTTCAAAATTGGTCTCCGTCACTCCTCTCCTAGTTCTGTAGGGAATTAGGACTCCAAAATTGGAGAATTCCTGACTCTTTGAGAGGCCCATGGACAATACATATTATACATGTCCGGCACATATTGGTAAACCAAAAAACCCTTGATTCTTAAGGCCTAACAAAACATTAACGAAATAATCCCAATAACATATTAAGTTCAAACGAACATAAATAGGATGACCCTGAACTAGACTACACATGCTCCAAACCAAGCTCCACACAAAATTCCAATTTTGCTCCTTCCCTGTTTTCATTCTTCTCATCATCTTCCCCACATTCCATAAAAGTCAACATCAATTTTTGAATTGGCCAAGTAACACCAAGTTTTCTTCTTGTACTCTCCAAGGCTTTACCAAACTTGATTTGAAATGAGCTTAATGTGAGAGAAAATGGGCTAGCTATGGCTCGTCATCATTGGCAGTAACTATTTTCTAGCCTCAATGAGTTCGTTAGGGGCAGAGGATGGCCATGACCATTGTTGCTTGAGGGGGCGTACTATATTAGGGAATGTAGATGAAGATAGGCAAGTCTTGGTCTGAAGAATCTAGGGTCTCGCTCAGATCTGTTTTTGGAGTGCGGGTGTTGGATTTGCTCGGTCCTTTCATTGGTATGATTTTCATGTTTCAATCATTACATAACAATTGACTATGTTGTTCTTTTTTCTTTTTTTTGGAGCTGCGTTTGTGACGTTCCAACTTAAAAAGTTCAATGAGACATCATTGGTGCCTTTTTGAGCTTGTCCTAGAAACTCAAAACATGCTTGTCCATGGAAGTCTAGACTCTGGAGATTGAGGATGCGTGCTATTTATATGCATTTTTGTGGAGACTTCCTCAACAGCAAAAGGCATGCATGTTAGCTGATTCAAGTCGGGCCTTGGTATCTGTTGCATTAGGCGATAAGAAAGCTAATGATTGGAAGTGCATTGCCCATTGTCGGTAGAGTGTTTTATGCTAAAATCACGACAAAGTCTAAAATCTTCAAATGGCTTTTGTTCAGCACTTCTGAAACACGCTCTCTTTACCAAAGTCAGTTCGAATGAAAGTCCTGAAGCACTGAACTACCTACACTACATTCCAGAATCCAAAATATGTGATCCTTTTTCTCCTTCAGCATTTCTTTTGGTTTTTCAATTGAAAATAAGTTCATCTTTTTCTATACATACAAAATGAGCAGATACAAAACTATTACTTTCTAGTGTTTTTTGACTACTACTACATTCATGAAAGTAAATATCTTCATCTGTCAAAATGATAACTCTCATTCAGTAATCTTGCTCAGATTTATAAGCGCATATCATTTCCAGACCAAAACAGCGAGAAAAAAAAAATCAAACACCCACAAAGCTAATATTCTAGAAAATCACAAAAATGAAAATATAAATTTACGTATGCATACCCAAACAAATCAAACATATACCTGAAATGTTAGGCTAAAGGGGTTCTTAAACCCGCGTTTAGGCAACCGGCGACGGAGCGGAGTCTGACCGCCTTCAAAACCAAACTTCATAGTCCCCCTAGCTTTCTGACCCTTGTGACCCCTCCCAGCAGTCTTGCCCTTCCCCGACCCAATTCCACGACCCTTCCTAGTCTTCTGCTTTCTGGCTCCCTTATTATCTCTCAGATCATTCAAGCTCAAAAGACTATAAGCCCTAATGCTTTGAGACCCAAACAATCCATTCAACATAGAGCCAGCATTAGGGCATTGTCCGCAATGTAACGATGAGAATTGTTGAGATGATGAAATGGGTAAGAGTATTGAGTCGGGTTTGGTGTAGATTGAAGCATTGCACATTGAAGCATTGCGTATTGAAGCTGATAACAAATAAGATAGTCGTCTTCTTAACATTTCTTGTGCGTGCGTGTCTGAACGGGCTTTTGATTTCTGGATTTGGGAATTTTCAATCAAATTGAAAACTAGGGCTTTGAAGGGTTTAACTAGTACTATGAGTGTATCTGAGTGGTCGCCTGAGCAGCCTCGATGGACGCTTGAGTGCCGCCTGAGCACAAACC
Organism: Ilex aquifolium; assembly: GCA_951799425.1. NCBI lineage: Eukaryota > Viridiplantae > Streptophyta > Magnoliopsida > Aquifoliales > Aquifoliaceae > Ilex > Ilex aquifolium. The sequence continues at coordinate 18,614,011 of OX637409.1, forward strand.
GCTGTTTTTTCTAGCCTCGATGAACGCCTGAGTGTTGTGTTCTTCTCGCTTGTTCTCTGCCTCTTGTCATTTAGGTCATAGCTGCATAAACCCTTATATGATAGCTACATAAACCCTTAAATGACTATGTGGGAATTTACAGAGAAGATGTTCGTTCTCCCATGAATGAGGCTGAGGTTTTTCTTTTTCTTTTTTTAATGTTATTTTCTCTTTTGTTAAAGATTATGATGCGTTCTGGTTTGTGCATTTCCTTACAAATTCTTCTCTTGCTAACTTTGGTATACGAACTACAAAGCTGTAATTGAACGTGCGGGCCCAACTCTATTTAGCATTTCTTAGTTGGTTAGGATTTTTAGGCTTATTTTTATGGTCAGAATTTTTTAGTTAGATCATGCTTTAAGACTATAAAATTTGGGGGGCCTTCCTTCATGCGTGGGGCCTAAAACCCCTGCTTCAATTCCTATACTGTTGGGCCAGCTTTGCTGAACATACACTTTAGATCAAGGTGAATTTTTTAATGGCCACGTGATGTTTAATGCATATTTCTCCCCCGACCCTTATGGCACCAAGATTCATAGTTTGCAGAATTATCTTAATTTTAGCGACCAACAAACAAGATTTATGTCCAGTGCGATGGAAGAATTCTTCTTTTCGGTTATAAGTATTATTTTTTGTTTCCTACATCCAATCAGTAGTCTTTTATTTCAGCCATGTTGGTTGAAAATGTAAATGGTTGTCGATCATTCGAAACCATTGCAATATAAACTCCTTTGCTTACTACTTTATTTTGTTACTGCTTTCCCTAGCTGCATTCATTTGGTTTTTGATGTGCTGTAGGCATTTTGTTGTTTGTTGTGAATTTTCCAGCAGCCTGTATTCTTGAGGATGGTGAGAGTTAGTGTCTTGAATGATGCTCTCAAGAGCATGTACAACACAGAGAAGAGGGGGAAATGGCAGATCATTATAAGGCCTTTTTCAAAAGTGATTGTCAAGTTTCTTCTGGTGATGCACAAGCATGGTTTGCCTTCCTGCATTCATTCGTCTCCATCAGTTCTGATATTATTTTGCAAAGAAAATTTATACCTGTCTAAATTTGTAAGTATAGGTGTGTTCTGTCTACAATTGGATTCGTAGGTCATTTGAGAGTTCGAGTATGTTGATAACCATAGAGCTGGAAAAATTAGTCTTCGAATTGAATTGAAGGCTGAACAAGTGTAGGGTTATCAGTTCTCGTGGGGGTTAAAGAAATAGAGCCTTGGACTGCTAGACTGCTCCCTTGAAGACAGGTTTTCTTTTGAAAATCCCAATTAATTTTCTTTGAATGGGGTCCACAATTTCTTTTGAAATGGATTTAGAAACAACTGCTGGCATCATGGATCATGAAGAAGCTAGGAGAAAGAACGTTGGTGGTAAAGTTCTTGGCTTATTTTAGTAATTACTGAATTTGGAGGATTGTTCTTGGAAATTTTAGCCAAGTACTTTTGTCTTCTGTTTTTTTTTTATCTCCTCTTTAGATGATTCGATTTTGCATGTGGGATAATAATATTTGATTGTTATTTGCTGGTCTGTTGTGAGTCATTTTCAATTTTTTTTTTGTAGAATACTTGTGTTTTTTTTTATTAGCTTTGATGTTTCAGCAACAACATTCTAAATTTGGGGTTGGATTTATACAAGGAACTTAAACTGCGACTTCAGGAATTTTCAACCTTTCCTGTATTGAACTACAGAATTATTGTAATATAATTGAAGCTGATGGTTTCTTTTACTTAGACTCTTTAGGCCAATGAAGCCCCCTTGGTCCTGGGTGGCAGCATGAGATCATCCGCTAACAAAATCAGTATGTCAAAATTCTCCATCAGGTTGTTGTCATCTCTCTGTCTTTCTCACAGACAAACACAACTAGAATTTGCATGGAAAATGGAAATTTAACTGGAAAAAACTTGGTGCCTCATGGCTTTGTTGAAGATGTAATGGTTTCTCTTGGAGATCATGGACTGCTTCGAACTTGGAATTTATTTGTGCATTGAACTGCTGAATTTGTGTAACATGTGTGCACTATACCCAATTTTTGTCACGCTCATTAACTATCACCGGGAAGGATTTCATTGGGTTTCCTTGCAAGAAATCATTTTGTTTGCCATATCTAAGTGGTTGCCACCAAAGAGGTTCTATCCCTGGTGATATCTGGTAAAAATTGGGGTCCTTTCGAGGCCGGTCTATTTTTGTAGAATTATTTAGACTTAAGTTCACTCAAAAAAATTGTTTGAGAGTAAGTCTATTTTGATTTCTACTGTCCAAAATACCCTAAATAGTTATATTTAATCAAAATTTATTTGAAAAAACTAACAATTCCTAAATTGAGAATTGTATTAATATTAACAACTCTTAACTTGTGAATGTGGCAAGACAATAGTTTTAAGTACTTAAATATGGTGTCACTCTATTGCAATGATTAAATTTTTAATTTTTGTTGAGCATATTACTGTTTAATGTTAGCACAATTCCCAAGTTAGGAGTTATTGTATTTGAAATCATTAAAACTAACAATAATAGGTAGTATTTATGGTATTAGTAATTAGGTAATATAAAAAAAAATTGAAATGTGTATTTAATAACAATAATTTGATGAAAAAAAGACTTAATGGAGTATAAGTCTGACTGTGGTAGTTAAAACTAAATAAATTCTAAAAAAAGTATCAACGACCAAATATCCATAAAAATTGGAGGAATTGTCATAAGTGTTATGGTCTGTAAGCTTATTTGGGCTTCAGCTTTGTAGTTCAAAATGCAATCCACCATAGGCCATGTGATTCACTAAATGTGTACCGAAACCACTCTTTAGCTCCTGTTAGTATTTTTTTTGTTCAACAGTTAGAGGTGTTTAGATCAGTTTATTCGCATTTCGATTAATTCTCTTTTCGGTCAGGTCAAAGGCAAGCCATCTACGTTGAAATTAAGATATTCATGAGGGATACAACTCTTATGGCCTGACATTAAAGAATTATTAAAATTCGAACTCAGGACATTTAGATTTATAACTCGGCCATGTTACCAGTTGAATTAAACGAGCTTATTTGGCTGTTGATAAATTGCCTTTGTCTCTGATCATGTGCTGGTAAGATGTTCATACTTTTATAATGTTTACTTAATCGGGTCATAATTTATATGTTGGTTCAAACCTTTTGGAATCCATTCCTATAGTAACTCTAACCCTTAATTAGAGGAACTTGCAGAAAACCTGTTATGGTTTATAGGCCTATAGAATCATAAAATTTACATATAAAGTGTACAAATAAGATAGAGAACTGAGGAAAAGCAAAGAAAAGCTAAACAATGGCTCTAATTATCCTCTTCCAACATTTATTTGGATTTTATAAAAAAGCATGTTTAAGAGGTGATAAAAATCTCTACCACAAAAGTAGCTTAACTGACAATAAGCTTGAGCCCAATCTTCTCATTGTAGATGCTTTGCCAAAGGAAATTTAGTTGCCCAACTGATCAAAATTAGGGGGTTACAGCTTCAATGACCACTGTAAACAACTTCATCATCGTCGTTGTCGTTGTCGTCGTTGTCTTGACCTTCACTGCTGCTGCTGCTGCTACCCTGTGCTAGTAGACCCATCAGAACCTCATCTGGAACTTTTGCAGTAAGAACCCAGATGGAGGTGGTGAATGATCCCGGAAAGAGAATGAGTTGATAGTTGGTTTATCGACCTTAAAGGGATGGCTTTTGGGTTTGGTGGAGAGGATCTTCCAAGCATATGCTTCAAGCATTAACTTGGTTCCCATTCTTTATCCACTTCCTTTTGTTATTTTTTATGCCTATAAAGGGATCATGCAAATATTATCAAAGTCCGTCGGTTGGTCTCTTGATCATCTTGCTCGTGTATTGGTCTAGCTTGATATTGAATTTGTGCTGGAGTTTAAAATCAAGGGTTAATTACAATTTACCCTCTCTAAGTTTGGGTAGTGTTGCAATTAACTCGTTCTAGTTTCAAACTCAACAAATCAACTCTTAAAGTTTGAATATTTCTAATTTAACTCATCCTTTTAATTTTCGACAATGAAAAGTGACGGAAATTAGTCATGCACAAGTCATGTGATCTGAAAACTATTGAATGACACAATTACCCTTATTTAGATTATTTCCCCTCATATATGAAAACTCTCCTACTCTCCTCCCTAACCTATGCTCGTCAGCCCCTTCCCCTACCCATCCTCGACGAAACCACTACCGTCACGTCTAATCATCCACGAAAAACCCATAACCCACCCATGCTGATTGCGAAATTGTGCACCTCAAAATGGAATTCTCGTGTAGATCTATACACATATATTGATGGGGGTGCAATATTGAGATTTATACACAAGTGGGTTGGTAGTGATGATGGCAGATTTGAGGTGGTAGGGGATCGGGGGAGGTGGTGGTGCGGATGGACTGTTCAGTCTTATGTGTTGTGGCTGTGTTGGTGTTGGGTTATGTGTTCTTGGTGCTGGGTTGCATGGTGTGTTTTGTGATGCTGGGTTGTGTGCAATTGGAAGTCGAGTAGGAGGTGGTTATGGTGCTCGGAGGAAGTGAAGGTGGGGGTGGTTTTAGGCGGAAGTGGAACAAGAGGCGGCTGTGGTACTCGACGGATGTGCAATGGAGGTGCTAATTTGTTTTTCTTTGTTTCAAATTTTATTCTGGTGTGGAGGTGAGGGGTTGCCGAAGGTGGGTTGCCGGAGGTGGGTTTTGGGTTTGAGGGGTTGCCAGATAGAGAAGAAGGAAATAGGTAAAAGGTTTGAGGGGTTGCCGAATAGAGAAGAAGGAAATAGGTGGAGGCTGCCGAAGGTAGGTTTTGGGGTACTATCGGTGTTGGGTATGGGGGTGGGGGTTCGGGGGCACCGACAGAGCAAATGTTGGGGAACCGCCGGAGTAAGAGGTTGGGGTCGTCGGAGCAAGAGGTTAATTTTTATTTGCTAAGAATTAATGAAATTTTAGGAAAACTTTTCAAGGGTAATTTTGTCTTCTCAGTGATTTTAAGATCACATGACTTGCTTGTGATTAATTTCCATCACTTTTGAGGTTGAAAATTAACGGTTGGAGTTAATTGAAAAATAGTCAAACTTTGAGGGGTGATTTGTTGAAAGTAAAAGTAGGAGTTGATTGTAACACAACTTAAACTTGGAGGGGACAATTTGTAATTAACCCTAAAATAAAAAACAATCTTAAAATCAATTATTTTGATGGGAAAAAAAAATTAAAATCAAACAAGTCGATCTAAGCCATGCTTGTATAATTGTATTGTATTCTTATACCATCTAAACTAAATAGTTGGTGATTAGGGCCGGTAATTGATCTGAACTACTCGAACACGATTAAGATAGGACTTGACTTAAACTCAGTTCGTGTTCTAAACGAGCTGAGCTTGAACAATTTTTTAAATTTTCGTTTAGAAAACGAGCCTAAAAGACTCGGTTGGATTTCGCAAAACTCAGTTAGTTTATATGTAAAATAGACGAGCTACTCTGACTCAGCTCGTTTTGGACTTAGCTCGAACTTGACTTATTTTCTAAACGAGTTAAGTTTGAACAATTTTTTAGACTCGTTTAAAATAACATGCTTAACAAACTGGATTCAAGTATATAAAGTTCAACTCGATTATCAGCGTTAGTTGGTGGTCCAAGCCACCTTGCTTTTGACTCTCTCTCTTCGTTTTCAAAACAATGCTGAAATTGGTGGTTGCCAGAGGTTTTATGAGTAATTTTAATGATTTCAGAGACCACCTTTAGATTATTTTAATTTTAACTTGTCTTTTCAAAGCCTAACTCCTACCTTTAAATTACTTTCATATTGGTTGTTGGGTTCTTCTACAATACTGACGAGATCATTGATCTAATATTTTTGTTTTTGTAGCCGTGGATCAATTTAAAAAGTGGGATATCAGTTACTTGTTAAATCTGTAATGAAAATAGAGTAGAATTCGACAAATAACTTCATACTAAAAAGTTGGTAACATAACCCAAAAATGTAGTAAATTTACTATTAAAAGTTGTAACTCCTACATAAGTTAGAACTCACCCCAAAAAGTTATAACTCAATTCAATAAAGTTGAAACCTCAGCCCAAAAAGTATAAATTAATGCAAAAAGGTCCTAACTCAATTCAAAAAAATTAAAAACTCAGCCCAAAAAGTATAAATTAATACATAAAAGTTGAAACTTTATCCCCAAAAAGTTAGAACCCACAAAAAAAAAATTATAATTCAATCATAAAAAGTTAAACCTCACCCAAAAGGTTATAATCCAATCCAAAATAGTTGAAATCTCACCATAAAAGTTGTAAGCGAGACAATCCGTAAAAGTTGAAAGTCACCCCAAAAATTAGAACTCAATCAAAAAAAATTATATCCCTACCCAAAGAGTTGGAACTCCTCTCCCTAACAGTTAGAACCCACCCCAAAAAATTATAACTTAATTCAAAAAAGTTGAAAACTCAGCTCAAAAAATATAAACTAATGCATAAAAGTTAAAACTCTATCCCCAAAAAGTTAGAACCCACCCCAAAAAAATATAATCCAATTCTAAAAATTTGAACCTCACCGAAAAGGTTATAACTCAATCCAAAATAGTTGAAATCTCACCAAAAAAGTTGTAAGTTAGGTAATTCGTAAAAGTTGAAAGTCACCCCAAAAGTTGGAACCCAATCCAAAAAAATTATACTCCTACCCAAAGAGTTGGAACCCCTCTCCCAACAGTTAGAACCCATCCCCAAAAAATTATAACTCAATTCAAAAAAGTTGAAACCTCAGCCAAAAAGTATTTGTTTAGTTTAGGTTTTGAGTCTCCGACGACGAGGTAGTGTAAAACTCCATCCATTGCTTACTTTTTTTTCTCACACGACTTTGTCTTCTGACAATCCTCCATTGCTTACCTTTGTACTGGTGATCCAAGTCTTGTTAGACTCGTTCAGATATAATGATATAATGTAAGTGAACATTTTTTTAGTTAATGACGTAATTTATAGGGTGAAGCCATTTTTTTACTTAATGTAGGTGAAGCCATTTTTGTGGTTAATGGTTTATTTTATGTTTAGGGTGAAGAAGAGGTCAAATGACTCGGAACATGAAGCTGAAGCTATTAAGTCATCTCGCCCAACAACCTCCTGACTTTTTTACTAGTGGGAGTTTTTTTTTAATCTAAATGCTAAACTATATGTCTTGATCTTATTTTTTATTCTAATGATCTTATTGATGCTTGTTTTCCACTATAGCAAGGATTGTTTGAAGACAATCAAATGGAAGAAAATAAAAAAATTGGACCATGGGGTATAAATAATATTGTGTTGATCTTAATTTTTATTCTAATGATTTTATTAATGCTTGTTTCCACTTTACCAAGGACTGTTTGTCTTCATCTCATGTTTATGTTGTACAACCTTTCGCTACTCAATCATCAGGCGATGAAAGAACTTGGCATCCAATGGAAGAATTTGAAATATGGAGAGAAAAAAAAGTATTTAGAGATGGATAAGTCCTCAAAAGAAGAGTATTATAGTCGCAAATAGAACTATAATAGAAAAGAAAAGGTTCAAAACCATAATATTAAATGGTTTATCTGTTTTTTTCCTTATATGTTGACAACTGTTTGAAATTGCAGCTGGGAACCAGATGTTCTCCGAGAATGATTGTGAAAGTAATACAAATGTTAAGTGAAGCACAAAAACAAGCAGTTGAAGATATTGGATTTGGAGGCTTATTACGGCTCAAATGCAAAGTACTAAGGAGAGATTTGTGCGCTTGGTTGGTTGAACAGTTTGACCCGTGAAAAACGTAGAGTTCGTACAAAAAAACAATTTGATGAAAATGTTGATGATAAGGTAACACAATCTATTGAATAATATTTTAGAATTGATTATTTTACATATATAATTGATCAAGCTATTTCTTCACTAAAGAGTAGATTTGAACAATTACAAAAGTACGAAAATATTTTTGATTTTTTATTTAACTTAGAAAAATTAAAATCATTGACCAATGATAGTTTAAAACAATATTGTTTGGATCTCGAATGTTTCTTAAAACACGAATTTTTTTCCGATATTGATGGCTTAGATTTATTTTTAGAATTAAATGATTTAAAAGAAATTTTACAAACGAAAGAAAATACTCCAATTGAGATACTAAATTATATAAAAAAGTTAGATTCTTTTCAAAAATGCATGCATTGCTTATATAATATTATTAACAATTCTTGTAACAGTTGTTTCTGCGGAAAGAAGCTTTTCAAAATTAAAATTGATAAAATCTTACTTAAGATCGACTATGTCATAAGAAAGATTAACTGGATTAGCGATACTATCAATTGAAAAAGATATGGTAGCAAAACTTGAATATAAAAACTTAATTAATACTTTTGCAACTCAAAAAGCAAGAAAAAATAATTTAAAATAAAAAATATTAATTCTAAACATAGAAGGCCTCATTTAGAAGTATCGCTTTAGGCTCCAAATTGTCTTGAGCCACCCCTGCATCTTCTTCGCCCTGTACCACACATCATCTTCTTCTTGGTAAACGGCGTACTATACAGTTGTCAATAAGATCTAATAGAAAAAAAAATTTGTACCAAAAAATAGTCTATACGTGGAAAAATGCAAATTCTCAAAAAGCTAATAAATGTTCATAATTTTTCACCACTCATTTGAAAGGAATTTGAAACTTATATATCCATATGTGCAATCAAGCCCCAATAAACACTTAAGAATTTAATAGAATTTTAACATGTAAATACAAGCCCCAATAACCAAAGAATTTAAGCAGACATTCAATCCAGGCAAATTGAACTCCTTTATGTTGTCCTTAACCTCCAACAGATGTTGTAATGACGAAGAATTTTTGAAAAATATCAATAAATTGCATATTTGAATCATAGTCATTCTGTTCAAATTCGAAAAATCCATGCTCAATTGTCTACTATTGGGAAAAAAAAAATTAGTTATGCAAGCTACCTAAAACACCAACTACCGCCCAAAAAATAAAAATCAAAAAATATAGTTTGTGGGTTACCTGTTGTACGCCATCTATGACTGAATCTCCTAAGCCCTCGTTTCAATCAAAACTATTTGTTCAATCAAAGCCAAACAAAGTGGAAGATAAGACAAAGAGATGGAACGAACGGAAACAAACTTAGCGCAAAGATGAAGGGTCTCGCTACTTGTTTGCCTTTGTCGTAGTGTTCTCAAAGAATAAAAAAAGTTGCCTTGGAGTTGTGGCGGTGGCGATGTGGCGGTGGTGATGGCACTTTGGAGTCGTGAGGGAAAGAGAGAGAGAATGAGAGAAATGTGGGAGGTAGGATAGAGGTACGCCAGAGAGAGAGAGAAAGAGAGAGATGGGGGAGGGGAAGGGGCAGAGGTGTACAGGTTGGGTCTAGTATAGGAGAAGCTCTGCGAAAAAAATTAAAAAAAATCTTGTGAAAAAAAAACAACTACTAATACACGTTTCATAACAAAAAATAAAAAAAATAAAGAGCAATACTTAAAAAGTAGACTTGATAATTACAATTATTGATTTCATTGTGGGTCCCAGCATTTATTGAGACCCATTACTTATTCAATGACTGAGATTATCAAGTCTAATTTTTAAGCCTAGTTTTTAAGTTCGCATTACTCAAAAATAAATCTATACACATCACTCATTTATACTAAATCAATTGTTTATTATGTAGTTTATAATAAACATTTATACTAAATACTAAATTGACAAAATGGTAAGTTGTAAAATTGATAAAAATTAATAATTTAAGGGTACAAACAAAAGGTTATAAAATTGAGGGTATAAAATTCAACTTCAGACCCTATAATTAAATTCAACTTCGTTAGATTTTATAATTGCGGGTACAAATAAAATTTAATAATTTAATGGGGGTAAAATGTAATTTATCCATTTTTCCCTTGATTTAATTTTTTTTTCCCAAGCCTACCATGCTACCCAATAAACCAAACCAAAACCCCTATATATATCTCTCTCTATCTCTCGACCTCTCTTCTACTGCCTCCCCATCTCCCTCATTCTTTATCTCTGAACCCTATGTATATATATCTATCTGTCTCTCTATCTCTCTATCTCTCCACCTCTCTTCTACCACATCCCCATCTCCCTCATTCTCTTTCTCTCTGAACCCCTATATAAATCTCTTTATGTCTCTATCTCTCGACCTCTCTTCTACCACCTCCCCATCTCCCTCATTCTCTGTCTCTCTCTGAACCCCTATATATATCTCTCTGTCTCTCTATCTCTCGACCTCTCTTCTACCACCTCCCCATCTCTCTCTCTCTCTCTCACAACTCCAGTCGCCACCGCCACAGGGACATGCAACGTCACCACCACAGATAGCTCTCAAGGTATTTATCTCTCCTTTTTCCTCTATTCGTCCTCTACTTCACACACTCACATATGCCAAACCTCCTCCCCTTCCCCTTCCCTTGTCCTTTCTCTTTCCCTCTTCTATTCTCTTCGCGTGTGTATTTTAGGTTCAATTTGAATTTGAGAACTCGACTTGATTATTTTCAATTTTAGTTCGATTTTAATTTGGTTTGTTTAGGTTCAATTTTGATTCATTATAGGGCTAGGTTGAATTGCATTATGGATTGTTTGTTAATTTTTTAGAAACTGTTTGAATAAAACAAGACAAATTATTGTTTCAGGTGTAATTGGTTATGCAGTTTTTAAATTGAACATCGCAAAACTAAGTTTTTTGTATCTTTATTGCTATGTATTTTGGTATTGACTGTGACCCATATGAATATTATCTAACATGTTAATTTCATGTTATGATATAATTTATGTGCTACTTGTTCTGGTATGTCACCTATATCATATTCGGATTGTACTATATTGCTTAGAAAAAATGGTAGTTCTAAGAATTGATGATGATGAAAGTCAACTGTTGATTTCTGCGCTTCTGGAATATAAACAAAGGGGTACAGTACTTGAACGAGGGAAGTTCATAGCACAAAACTTCATAAATTTGTTAAAGTTGTTGAAAAGGAGGATGCCCGAGTTTAGTTTGGACCAAATATAACTTGTCAGGATAATATTTTTCTGGAAGAAGCAATATTTCACTATCAAAGATATGTTGAAAACAAGGATGTTTGCTTGGAGCACAACCATGATGTGTGTTGTCGGTGGTCCGATGGATGGAGCTACTAGTTATTTACGTGTAAGTATTGATTTAAAAAAATAGTACGAGTAAGGAAGTAGAGTAGATACATTTTTTGTTACACCTGTGCTAAAATTTTAGTTCCCCAATATTAATGTGCAGGAAAACAAGTTTGCAAGCAAGTGGTGCATCAACACATGTCCTTTGTTTAAGAAGCTAAAGGAAGTTTTCGAACTGGAAGAAGAGTTGGTTGAAAGCGAGGGATCGAGTCCTATTCCAGATAAAGAGGTTATCATCCTTGACGATTAGCCTGGTTGGTGGTTGGTTGTTAGTAGTCTTGTGTATATGTTTCGCACAAGTCATTTTGTTTTTTGGATGTGAATGGTTGTGGTGATACAAAAAATTATAAGTTATAGTGATAGGTTTGTCCAAATAGGTTATTGTGTTGCCTTCATTTTGTTTGATCTTTTGAAGGCAACACGTTAGTATATAAATCATATTATTATGTAAAGTGTCATGTTACATATGATGGAGTGTCATTTTATTTTTCCCTTCCTTGGAAGGGTGTTGGAAAGGTGACACACAGGTGCTTAATTCAATCTATTTCTCTCTCCCCATGAATTGTGTTTGTAACAATAACAACATGATTTTCTCAGTTTCAATCGGTCTATTGTGTTAGTTCCGGTTCTTGTGAGTAATATATCTAATCACTTATTAACACTGGACCCGACCCATTCTTCTTACGTATATGGCCATCTTGTGGGGTCTACGTCCGAAACGACCCCAATTATACCATGTTACTTGCAAGTAAGAGTTGCCATGTTTCCATCTAGGATAATTTTGCATTCTGCATTTTGACAGAAAAACTTATTTGAGAGAGAACATTCAGAAGATCAACACATCATATGGATTTCTCCCAAAATGCAGTAATACTTTCCGGACAAAGGAGGGCAGGTTCTACACAAAAACACCAAAATATTGTAACCCAAACTAGAAAGATTATAACATAACCCAAAGAGAGAGAGAGATTTTCTGTGGGGATTTAATGGGAGCCGAGACAGAGAGATGGGGTTTCAGTGGAGCCGAGAGAGATGAGATGGGGTTTCAGTAGAAGCCGATAAAGAGAGGAGATGGGTGATATATACACACATATAGAGAGAGGAGATGGGTGATATATACACACATATAGAGAGAGAGCTCCATACCTGGGTGATGAAGTCTTGGAAGAAGACGATGCAGCCACAACCAACCTATCTGAAGACGATGAGCTGTTGGGGTTTTAAAGTGCTCCTTAGAGTTGTTCTACCAAATAAAGAGGAAGAAAGAGACAGAGACAGAAATAGGTAGAGGGAGACATATCGAAGGACACAAGAGAGGGAGAGGAGACAAGGAATTTGTGTGTGGAAGTCGGAGGGGTGAGAGACATTGAGTGTTTTGGGGGTGTATGTGAAAATTGATTTTTTTCACTTTACACCCTAAAACATAAATATTTTCATATTACAACTTAAGATTAAAATATGTTGTACGCAATTTTCCTAGATTGTTAATACTTTTATGTAATTGATAGTATTATAAGAATTATAAATTTTGATAGAATATATTAAGAACACAAAAACTTTTGGGATATAAAATGTATTAACAAAAAATGGGCGGGATATGTTTCCTCCTAAAAAAAAGTTGAATTTTTTGAAAAAATTTCAGTTTCACTTTTATTGGATCCATCATCCACGTCCACCCCCAACAAAAACATTTAACTAACACAACATACAACATAACCCCAAAAAGTTAGTTACACAATCCCAAAAAAGTTGTAATGTCATCACGACATCCCACATTTATGGATCCACTATTAAAAACGGTTAAAACAAATCCCAAAAATTTGTAACCTCACCCCAAAATATCGTAACCTAATCCATAAAAGTTGGATCCCACCCCAACTATTATAATATAATCCATAATATTTGCCCACATTTATGGATCCACCAAAGCTGTTAAAGTGAATCCAAAAAAGTTGAAAGGCAAACACAAAATATTGTAACAGAATCTGAAGAAGTAGTAATCTTTTGGAACACCACCCCCAACATTTGAAACCCACCCAAAAGGTACCTTTTTGAAGTGGATTCCAACTTTTATGAATTAGGTTACAATATTTTGGTGTAAATGCCAATGTTTATGAATTATATTATTTGGGGTGAGGTTTCAACTTTGTTAGATAGGGTTATAACCCTTTGGGTGAGTTCCAACTGGATCTACCAAAGCTTAAAGTCAACCCCAAAAAGTTATAACCCCAACCCAAAATATTGTAACACAATCCAAAAAAGTTGTAACCCCATCCCCAAAAGGTTGGAATACAAGCAACCGCCACATAAGTAACAATGTATCTCATTTCTTTCCAAAATCACATCACATAATAAATGCAATGCAATGAAATTTGCCAGCCAAAATATAGTTGGTAATTATGAAATAAATGATATTAATGTCTCCCACCTAACATGGTTATGTTGTCTGAACATTCTACAACTTCAATCTAACGTTTCTTCATCCCCTACAATTTCACTCTTTATTCCTTCATCCTCCAAACAATTTCACTCTTTATTCCTTCATCCTCCATACAATTTCATTGGAACGTTTAGAACCTCCATTCCATCATCATCCATCCAATTAGGTGGGCGAGGTAACTATTATGTGTTTGATGTTAACTGCATAATTTTCTTTATGAATGTTTACTAATTTTGATAGGCAATATGGGAAAGGAGAGCACTATATAAACTAATATTGTCAAAACACTAGTTTTTTTTTTTTTTGTACGTACAATATTAGTTAATTGGTCAAATATTTGATATATACCATGCATTTGTTGTTAATTATTTTTCTGTGGGTATAATTAACACAAATGTCTTCAACTTATTTAGAAAAAGGAAAGCACGCTATTATAGACCTAAATGAGGATGTAACGGATGACATATTACATGATGTTGAAAATTATGAAAATGAGAACATGCAACAAAAAATGATGGATGAGTTAAAATCTGAAGAAGTTTGTGGAATGACGTTTGATTTACACGACGAGGAATAAGAATTTTATAATACCTATAGAAGATATGCGTGGTTTAGCATTCGAAAAGATGACCTAAAGTATGACAAGAACCGCATGCCAATTTCAAGAAAGTGAGTTTGTTCTAGAGAAGGGTATCGATCCGCAAAGAATGCGGACCACGTCGAACGAGTAAGGGAACCACGAGGTTTAACAAGGGTTGGATGTTTTGCAACATTTCGTGTGAAGTATGATAGGAAGACAGAAAAATGAGTTGTAAAAGATTTTGTTAAGGAGCATAACCATCCATTGGTTCCACCATGTGGCGTGCCATTTCTCCGACCACATAGGGGTGTTATGAGCCCTGACAGAACACAAGTTACATCATTGTGTAATGTTGGTATACGAACAAGTCAGATTAGAGATTTCATGTTGTAACAATCGGGAGAATATCAAAATGTTGGATTTACCACAAATGATTATCATTGAGATTCTTATATGTGTATGTAACCGTATTCTCACCAATGAAGGGTGAGGGAACCTTCAATAACTTTGAAATCAAATCTAGGTTCACTTCAAAATATACATTCCTCATATAAGATTTAAACTTGAGATCTTCCTTCTCAATATCATGCATATTTGCATAAAATATCCTAACTAATATATCATAAGCTTTATCGTTCTTATCTATTTCAACTATAGAATTTCAATGTCGAAAAACAAAAATAACAGCACAGTTCACATTTGTCATCTTATCCAATTGAACACCATGCTCTAGTAACACAGACTTATGACAAAATCGAGTATGATAAAACTCTTCACTAATTCTGTTGAAGAAATGATTTACTGGAATAGATGAACTTATCAAATTTGGGTTGAATGAACTTACCAAATTTAGAAGATCTGAGGAGTGATCAATATTTTTATTTTATTTTTTTTGGATCAGAGGAATCAACTGACTTTGGACAAGTGGAGGAATGAACCACATTTGGAGGTTTTGGACGATTGGAGGGATCACCAATCTCAACCTGTTTATTCTTCATTTGCCCAATTCCACGATAACAAATGTTATCCACTTTTGGCCGATACTTATGTGGTAATTCTTTTACACTTTCTCCCTCAACCTTCCTCTTCTTCTTTGTTTCCATAAAAAATTATGTTGAATTCTGTTGTGTGTATCTCCATTGTTCTGATACATTACAAGAAAAAAAGGGACACACCTCAATCAAACATAATAAATCTACACATATGGTATTCATATGTAAACGAGAAAAATATATATGGAACAGTTGACATATGGAACAGTTCATAATCTCACATACGTACACACAGCAGACTCGTCGCATACACACGCTCACAGTAACAACGACCACACACAGTCATATGTTATAGAATAGATACATTTATACACTTACTTACAGTGATTTGAAGCGTTTTGGAGTTAGGATTTGGTAACGATAGATTGGCTGACGTGAATGCTTGAAGTCGATCAAATTTGGGTTAGGTTTCAAACCTTGAAATCGATCAAATTTGGGTTAGGTTTGAAATTTTTAAATCTTGATCCGATCGCTAATATGAATTCTTGAAATCGATCGATCTTAGGGTTAGGTTCAAATGCTTGAAATTGATCTTAGGGTTAGGTTCGAATGCTTGAAATCGATCTTGGCTGACGTGAAGGCGTGAAATTGATTTGGCTGAAGGACGGGAAGGCGTGAAATCGATTGAAATCGATTTGGAATGCTGTGGTTGAAGATGATCGACCTTCTTCTCAGAAATTTGTTATTCAAACTGCTTCTTTCCCTCAAAATGGAAATGTTAGCTTTACTGAGACACACTCCCAAGTAGATATTTCTCCGAGATTAGAAGAACAAGTGCGATCGATGTTTGGCTCACTGTATCAGAGATACTTCTTTTTACACAACCCACAGGCGTGAAATCGGTTGAAATTGATTTTGGAATGCTGTGGTTGAAGATGATCGACCTTCTGCTTAATATTAATAGAGGATAAAAGTGTAATATCATAGGGTAAGTAAGTGTAATTACATACCAGGATCGGTCGCCCATTCCAACGGCCGGTCTTAATTCATGCATAAGTAAATTACACTTATACCCCTGAACTATAACAATGTTTTCATTTTGTTCTCTATATTTCACCTTCAACTAATATTTTTATTCCACATTACCTAATTAGAAACGTCTATTATCTTTTTTGGAGAGAAAATACATAGGAGCGAAGTAAAATAATTTTTCCTTAAATATATAACTGACATTAATAACTGGGTTAAAAATTGAGACAATTTGAAACTAATCAAATAGTTGAGGGGATAAAATGGAAAACTATTTTTTTTGGATACAATTTTTGGTTACAACTTTTTCCTTTTGTGTTACAACTTTTGGTTACAAATTTTTTCCTAATTTTTTTGCAACTTTTTTTTGGGTTACAATTTTAATGGTAGAACTTTTTTGGATAGGTACACTTTTAATGGATAAGGTACAACTTTAATTGTAAGATTACAACTCTTTTTGATGTGAGTACACCTTTAATGGATGTGGTACAATTTTAACTGTAAGATTACAATTCTTTTGGATGTGGTACAACTCTATTGGATGAGATACAACTCTATTGGGATGTGGTATAAATTTAATGGAGGGTTACAACTTTTTTGGATGTGGGTACAACTATATTGAGATGTGGTACAACTCTTTTGGATGGTGCACAACTCTATTTTGATGTGGTACAACTTTAATGGAGGGTTACAACTTTTCTTGGGTTATAATTTTTGTAGTTTTGATTTCAAACTTTTTGGTATCTTACAAATTTTTGGGGTTAGATTATAATATTTTTTGTGGGTAACAAGTTTAATGGTATGATTATAACTCTTTGGGGGTAGAGGTACAACTTTAATGATGAGATACAACTTTTCTGAGATTGTACATTTTATGGTAAGATTATAACTCTTTTGGATGTTGTACAATTTTAATGGTGGGTTACAACTTTTCTGGAGTTATAACTTTCATAGATTTGATTTCAAATTTTTTGGGTTAGATTACAATATCTTTAAGGATTACAAGTTTTGGAGATAAAATACAACTTTTGGGCTAGTTATCATTTTTTGGTAACAACTTTTATGGTTCGTGAAACTGATTTTAAAGAAACACGTGTAACATATATATGTTAACTTATTTTTCGGTACTATATCGAAAAGTAAGTTGACGATATAGTAGTGTTCCCCTTGATTGTTTATCTAAGTATTGATTTCATTTATGGCCAAGTAGGTAGCAGTTGCCATGAATCTTGGTCGAGATTGTCCATCATGTGGTGTCATTTATAGTAGACACACAACAGATTATGGTGGATGATGAAGAAGTCAATTGTCATGTATAATAATTTAACAAGTGCAGCAGTCATGGTCTATATATTATATTAATAAGCCATACGACAACCTTACACCTCAAATAACCTTGCAATAATATCTTGCTCAATCATTCTTCATAAAAAAAAGGTGATTATATATAACCCAATTAGGCACTCCTATATATGAAGCAATCATTAATTTGTGTGTATATTGGAATATTTAGTGTTGTTCTTTTATATATATATATATATATTTTTTTTTTTTTTAACTTTTAGACTGCATGGAGATAGTACGTAACTTTTAACATTTTTTTTGCACAAAGTTACTGTCGAAGAATCGATCTCACATCTTCAAGGTTGTTAGTGAAATACAATAATCCTTCTTTTGTTTTTCGTCTGGTAAGAGAGTACCTAAACAAATTTGAAAATTAAAGGAGTAATTGGGGGATTTTAATTATAATGGGTCAAAATGCAATTAGTTTCAAATTGTAGGATTAAAAATACAATCGAGAGTAAACTATACATATGATCCTCAAATTATAACACTTGTGTCACTTAAACCCCTGAACTTTTTTTTGTGTCAATTAAATCCTTATGTCTGTCTCTGTTAGAATGTGCTACTTAGGGGTGACAATCGAGTCGTGTTGTGTTGGGTTCGTTTCGTATCGAACATTAGTCATGTTGAACATTAGTCAACCCTAACCTAACTCATTTAACTAATCGTGTCGTATCGAGTTGACCTATTTATTTTCGTGTCGTGTTCGTGTTTATATTCGTATTGACCCACATAAACTTTGAATAAAAAATTTAACGCTAAGATTTTATTTTCACTTAATTGAATCTATTTTCATATTTTTTCTACAAACTAAACATTAACTTAATAATAATAATAATAATGAGTAATAATATATTTTTATACAATAATTATGTCAGTGCTTGATAAACAGTTACAAATAATTAATATTTTATTTCTATAATACTAATTAAATATATTAATCGTGTATCGAACAACAAAATTAAACATCAGAAGTAATGAAAAAAATAAGCCATTAGAACATGAAAACTCATACATGCAAAGAAAAAGCCAGGTCAATCTCCTTCGAGTTAAAAACTTCGTGTTGGCGGGTCAATTCAGGTTAAACGGGTTGAACCCGAACACGACCCATTAACACTTCGTATTGACGAGTCGTGTCATACACGAGTTTGTACCAAAAAATAGTCAACCCAAACCCATTTATTTGTTTCGTGTTCGCATCGAGTTATCGTATTGTGTCAAAAATTGTCACCCCTAGTGCTACTCACGTGACGATATGACACAAAAAGACAGAAGAGTTCAATTGATACAACTAGAGAGTTTAGAGGCTCAATTGATAAAAAAAATAAAATAAAATTCAGAAGCTTAATTGACACAGTATCATAGATTAAGGGTCATATGTGTAGTTTGTTCCAACTTCGCCACTTTCTATTAAAAAATTTAATAGAGACAGATAAAATAATTCAATTGATACAATTAGAGAATTTAAGGATTGAATATACACAAAAAAAAATTCAAAAATTTAATTAATACAAAAATCATAATTTAAACATCATATGTATAATTTACTCTACAATGAACCCCGCTGGAAGAGCCCGGTCAAAATCCTCTTATGTTCCTCAAACCAACCATACAAGGACCCACAGGTCCTCTCATGTTCTCGAACAATCGTCAGATTGTTAAAACTGTGCCAAGTGTCACACTAACGTTAATCATAAACTGGCCAAAAACCAAAAAATCTATTTCGAATAATAATTTCTCACCAACCAATCATGATCTGACGGTTATAATTGAATGCTACCGACAATCTTGTTCTTGTTTTCATACCATCTGATCGTTGTACCAGACCCAATCTGTATACACATACTTACCTTTCATTGGATCTAGTTGAGTTGTGCCTAAATAAATTCGAATAGTCTCGATCGTTAAACAAAAAAAAAAACAGTCATTAAGCCAGTTAAATATAGTCAAGTATATATATAAATATAATTACTTGTAAATTCGAGCATCCCATATAGATATAATATTGTATATATATAATATTTTAAATATGATTCATACGAATAACCAAATGATTATGGTTAAATTTCCTTAAACATTTTGTAGTTGTTGGAGTGACTAGCATGTCATTAAACAAGTTAAATCTATTTTATATAAGCACATCTTCTTATTAATATAAGGTCTATGATTTACTAGTTTATTTAATTAAAAAAATCAACATCGATTGATTTAATATTGCATAAGAAATAAGTTGTAAAACCACAAACCTCGAATTTGAATTTTTCGTTTTCATAAAAATGGGACAAACCAATGTAAGTAAATTTACTAGTTTAGTCGTACTCTAATAAGTTTGTAATTGAAATAATTAGTATTAGTCTTCTTTAAATTGAATAGAGTTTTTAATTTTAATTAATTTTAATTTCATAACTGGATATCACATTTGTAAATGTATTATATATTTTTCATACATAATTTAAATATTAAATTAAAGTTGATCAAGGAGCAGTGATATTGAAAAATAAAAGAAAAGGAAACTCTTATTTATGAAACCCACTAGCAATCAACGGATGGCATGTGGCATGTATGAGCGTCTTAGTTTGGCAGTACCGTGAGCTTGGGCGCACCTGAATTTTCCTTCTCACGCGGAGTGTGGAAGAAAGGACTAAGCCCAGGCGCGCTCTCTCTCTCTTTCTCTCTCTCTCTCTCTGTGTTATCGATTTGCTAAAGTGCGCACGGGAGAGATCGGCGCACGCTGAAAAAGGTGAAAATTAGGAGAACTGTGAAGGTGCGCATAGTAGCCATCATCGTTATTGGTCGGACGGTGAACCGATAAAGCTTTACATTCTACGGGTAATTGTATCAAAACTCTCTCTCTCTCTCTCTTAAAAATCTATCTTCCATGGCCGATCTACCTCTTCATTTTCTGTCTCTATGTTTATGATCTGTTGTTTATTCAAATCAACATCCCTCTCTTGACAGAGAAGCATATACATATATAAATTTTAGGGGTTTTTTGCTGCGTAGATTGTTCAATGGCCGCTCCACAGGGAAGGGCTAGAGCAGACTACGATTACCTCATAAAGCTCCTCCTGATCGGCGACAGTGGTAAGTCCTTTTTGCCAGTTTCGAAAATTTACAGCTTTCAATGTGGTCACCGATGTTTTTGCGTGCATTTATGTCGATCGAGTGTTTAAATTCGACTTTTAAAAGCTTCTTGTCTGAATTCAATGCTTGTAGTAGTTAAGTTTTGTACGGATCTAGCTTGATTCAAATTCTGTTGACCTAATTTTTGAGCAATTTATGTTGGAAATATATATTTGGAATTCACGTTGTGAAATATTAGGATCGTCCTTTGTGCAGGAAAGAAAAAGTGTAGGCATCATCCTACTGGAGCAATAAAACTTCTTGTCCTGTGTTGCAGTGTTATTCTGGCAGTTCCGAGTGGTGTACATTCATTTACATGGAAAACTACATCTCCAATTTGCCTTGTGCTCCTTTTCTGTTTTATTTTTAGGTCTAATCATTTTACTGAAATCGACTTTAAGAAAAAACCATTAGGGTAGGATTAGACTTGCCTTTGCATATAGATTTTCTGGAGAAAATGCCCATATGTCTTATTTTCATGCGTTATTCATGGTACTCTATATGGCTGAGAAGGTTTAAAATTTCTATTTCTTCTTCTGGGCTATGTTATACTCATTATAGGAGATGCCACTATATTTCTGCCTATGCTCTATGGGGTTTCTGATTTGGAAACCTACTATATGTTTTGATGCAAGCATATCATTCATTACTTAAGAGCTTGATGGTTATGTATAATGTACACTTCCACTGAGTTTGTGTCCACCATTGGCATTCAATATTTCTGCTGTCTCCATTGGCAAGTTCTACTTCTTATTCATCTCGCAAGATTGTGTCACATGACTACATTGTGGTCATGAACTGAAAAATTACGATTAAATATTGCTTACGGATTGTCTTAACTTCTTGTTATTTAATCTTTCAGGTGTGGGTAAGAGTTGCCTTCTTCTGCGTTTCTCTGATGGTTCCTTCACCACAAGTTTCATCACCACCATTGGGTGAGTATAAGGGTCATTGTACCACTCAGTCGTAGTTTTTCTGACGATTGCTTCTGACCTTCCTTGTTCATAATATATTGTGCAGAATTGATTTTAAAATCAGAACCATTGAACTTGATGGCAAACGAATCAAACTCCAAATCTGGGATACAGCTGGTCAGGAACGGTTCCGTACGATCACAACCGGTAAGTATTGGACACTAGTTGTTTATTTTAAATTTTCTATACATCATTTGTATTTTCTGTGGAGTCTATCTTCTGTTTTTGGGGTTGCTTGTATC
Source organism: Ilex aquifolium (assembly GCA_951799425.1). Lineage (NCBI taxonomy): Eukaryota > Viridiplantae > Streptophyta > Magnoliopsida > Aquifoliales > Aquifoliaceae > Ilex > Ilex aquifolium. Next base: position 18,635,929 of record OX637409.1, read on the forward strand.
ACCAATGAAGGAAAATCTAATGGGCTGAAGTTCCCTCATTTCTACATCCTTCCTCTTGAAAGCGCTTCTGGGTTGAAGCACACAACCCTTGCAAAGGACCATAATGTTTTTAATTTCATACACATCTGACTAAATGTAAAATTAAAGTTGAAGAGCATTGAAGAAGTATGTATTTGGTATTTGGTAAGATTATCTTGCTCTTCTATTATGATCTGTTTGATTTTTGTGACATGAATAGTGGAAAGTTAGCTTCTATTTTGTGATGGTGTTACTTTGACTTTTTAAGTTTTATGGCATACATCAATGTAAAGTCTAAGCTACACCTCTTAGCACAAGTATAAATAATTGACTTGTACGTCTTTTTTTGAAATAAAATTTCTTTCCAGCTTACTATCGTGGAGCCATGGGTATCTTGTTGGTGTACGATGTGACGGACGAATCGTCTTTCAACAGTAAGGTTTCCTTCCATACCAATTGGATCATCTGATGTTATTATTCCCCCACCCCCCTCCCAAACACAAAAGAAAGAAATCATCTGATATGAGGATTACTATGATTTCTTTTCTAATTCGTTCGTAATAATTGATTTTTATGATTTCGTGAATCATTGAAACCTATCATTTGGTGTTTTATGCCAAAATTTTTGTGCATCAGTGAAGCACACATTCTATGTAACTTCTTTAATATCTGGGGAATTTGAAAATGTATGTTGCTATCTTGCTATATTAGAGCAATTGTCATGATTGACGGTTACTGTTTTCTTGTCTTCTGAACCAATTCTAAAAGTTTGTCTTCAGACATTAGGAACTGGATTCGCAACATTGAGCAACATGCTTCTGACAATGTGAACAAGATACTGGTAGGGAACAAGGCTGACATGGATGAAAGCAAAAGGGTATGCTCTTGTATGTCAATCCAATTTTTATTTCGAAAAGGATGGACCCAATTATTTTGAATTAAGCATTTTCATTTATTTAAATTGCTTGAAGTTTCAATCCTAAGCAGCTTGTGCCTAAATCTCCATAACATGACCGAGGTTGTTCATGAACCCCACAGATTTGAACATTCTGTTACTATTTAAAAACTTTGCAGGCTGTGCCTACTTCCAAGGGCCAAGCACTTGCTGATGAGTATGGCATCAAATTTTTTGAAACTGTAAGTATGATGGATTCTGCTTAAAAAATTATTGGTAAAATCTGTCACTGTATACATGTTAGTAGATCCTGTTTGCTGCAGAGTGCAAAAACAAATCTCAATGTGGAGCAAGTGTTCTTTTCAATCGGAAGGGATATAAAGCAAAGGCTTGCGGACACTGACACGAGGGCAGAGGTAAATCACCTGGGCTAATGTGAACATTATTGCATAAAATAGACCACTTAGTGTTTTCAACTGGTGAAACTTCTTTGGTTGTGTGGTTGCAGCCCACGACAATTAAGATAAATCAACCCGATCCAGCAGCCGGGGCTGGTCAAGTTGCCCAAAAATCAGCTTGCTGCGGTTCGTAGATATACGACATATTGCTGGAGCAAGGTCACTTCATGGAGGCTACACTGCCAAGACCTGAGGGAAAAAACCAAAAAGAAAAAACTAATTGTGATGACACTATGGTGGGTGCCTGTAACTCTTCTTATTCGTCTGTCATTCTTTCCAAACTTGGTTCAGTGTGTGGAAATATGTTTTATATGATTTCAGAAATTTATTTTGTGCCACACGTTCTTCTGTTTTGTCCCACTACTTTTCTTTTATCTTGGTGACACTGTTTCCTTGCATTTGTTCTGTTTCTCCCATATCTAGACAATACGCAAAGCAATTGCCTTTCTATCTTTGCGAAAAATGATTTATAGCTATGAACCTTGGGTTGATTAATTGCAATTGATACCTTGTATGTTCAGAAATACCAGTGATGTGATTATGTTGTTTATGATGCTTTCCATAGTGTCAATCAAGTGATGGTTTAGAGTCGAGTAAGGCTATTGGAACTTGAAAATTCTAATGTAACTTCCTGACTTGGACATGGTCTATAGCAGTATTACAACTGAAACTGTTAGGTAGAAAATAATCTAAAGCTGAAGCGAGGTACCATTCTGAATGTTCAGACCACCAGTTCGGCAGCACAGTAGAAACAAATCAAGATCTCCACAGGGATACTGGTGGCGGTGAAGAGCCGAAAACATGTGAAGGAAAAATGATATCTAATATACGAAAAGTTTGCAAATTGCAGTTTTTTCTTATTTACTCTTTAAAATACTAGCAACATACAAGTGAATATATTTAAATAATAACTTTTTAGGAAAAAATTAAGTTATATTTATGATTAAATTAAATAATAAATTATGTGTTGAATAATTAATTTTTATTTTTAATTATTGATCAATTTTATTCCTCTTTGATTGCCTAATTTTTTATTTTAAAGTCAAATATTACTAATAAAAGAATTCAAAAGAACTTAAAATTGATTCTATCTATGAATCAAGTCAAAATGCTTCGTTTTTAGGTTTCCCGAAGCCCCGAATGGATTGGGTCGTTTCTGCAAACAAAATGAACGCGGAGCCTGTTCCAAATGTTTTTCCAATCCCGAAGTTCTCGAAGAGAATAAGATGCTGCCTCCCTTCCCTCTGTCTTTTCCCGCTTTGCTAATCTTCCCCTCTAATGCGGGCCCGGCGGCGGCGGGCGCAAGAGGAAGAAACCTAAGTCAAATAGGTATAAAAAATAAAAGTCAGATGAAAGTATATATGTGGGGTATAATTGACATTATAATAATAATAGGTGATAAAATAGGAAATTAAATATTTTTTACAAAACATTAAACATCATGTGGGACTCAAACTCCTATTATGGATGACATCTAAAACTAAAACAGTTTTAGATTGACACACAAAGTTACTCCTTTCCACTAACTTTAATTTAACACTAAAGTATTCACACACACACACACAATAGTCCAGTACACTAAGCCCAGGTAAAGTATTCACACACACACACAAAAAGAAAAAATAGAGATTATAGTTATAGTTTGGAGATTTTGATCATGGAAAACTTCCATATGATACATTACATATACATGAAGCTGCAACAACAATGGCGGCGGAGGCAGATGTTGCAGCAGCAAATAGAACAAGAACGATTAGCACAACAAAGAAGGTCGATACTTATTGAAGAGAGCTCTTCAAGGATGTTCCAACAATGGCAGAGGCAGCGAGAAATACAAGAACTTCAACTACAACAATGGATGACGATGAATTGTGATCAAGAGGGTTCAAGCCAGAGTATTGATTACTCAAAATTCACGTCATTCTTAGAAATTGATAATGCCTTCCTTAACCCGTGGAAGCGCCATGATTTGGATTTAAATTTGAATAATCGTAAAATATACGATGTCTCAAATCAGTACATGAAGTTAGAACCAGGTTCATTCTTCTCCTATGATGTGAGTTTTTCTCCTTATCACAGTTTCATCGATTATTCAACCATGCAAATATAGTTTGCTTTTAGGGAAATTAATCATTGATTGCAATAACTAGGTAGTGGATTAAGTAAATATATTTAATATATCACGGCTACCACCTTATTACTAGGTATCACCTATACAATATTATAATTCAACAATCAAACATCAAAATATACAACATGTTGTACATATTGGATTGTGTTAGATCGGGTTATCATTCATGCATATGGTCTTTTATTATTGAATTATAATACTAGGTAACGATGTGGTATCACAATTGTTAGATGTTCGTATTTACTTGAGATTTCATGCTCTAATGGGTTGCATAAGTTGATATCGATTTTGAGTAAATATATTCACAAAATATATATGTGGTAACTATTCCTACGCTTCTTATTCAAATATGATATTTCTCCCCTTTTAATTTCAAAATAAACTGGTTTATTTTTGTTGATTTCTTGGGTGTAAGAATAGTAACGATTTCACTAAAACAGGTACAAGAACGTGGGAAGCAACTTTTTGGGCAATCTCCCGGAGCACAAAGAAATTCTGAAGAGCAAACCCCTTCTAATTAGTTTTTTTTCTTTTCTTTCTTTTTTTCCCCCTTGTTTGGGTCACTAATGCAAATAAGCCTTAGTCTAGGGACAGTGAATGCATGTATCATTAGCTAGCTTAACGGGATGTTAATTAATTCTTTCACTTACCCAATATGTGTAATTGTCTATTTGGCACCCTCAATACATATATTCTAATGAACGTGTTGTTGATTGTTTACTCCGATCATGCAAAAAAAAAAAAAAAATGTAAAAAAAATCACATTGGGTACCGTAAATATTGCACAAGTATTTTTTGTTAAATTATCCACACAGAGATGCATGATAAGTATTTCGGGCAAAAAAAATTTCAACTTCATATTTGCTTGAAATTCATTTCTACAAATATAATCCTATTTGTCCTCTTACCTCAATTATAGGGTCCTTTTATCCATTCTCATTCAATCACAACATGAGTGTAAAACAAAATCAAATTATATCTAAAAATCTATGTATGTATGAGTTTGAAAATCGAATACAAGTTAAACTATAATTGAAAGTTACATGCTCCAATTGAGTTTGAATTTCAACCCATTCAAAATGACTGAGTTGAATTCTTTGTTACATCCTATAGAAGTATATACTATAATCAAAGTTCATAATTTTTGGGACATAAATTAGAATGAATTATTAACAAGTTCCTATAGTATACTATCAATCTAATAATTCCAATATAATAATTTTTAAATTATATCTTCAAATTGTGTCATAATAATATTAATGATAAGATAAACATACCCACAAATGGGCGATTTCTCATATGCCCACCAAGTGCTTGTCCTATTGCAAACTCGAGGCCAAAAATGGAACATTCGTGTGTCTTAGGCTTCGATTGATTTGCTAGATGAAGAAGGTTACCATCATTAGTTTTGGTTTCTTGTGACTCGTTTGAAAGGATAAGAATTTTTTGCTGTAAGGTTTACACTGAGACCCGACGATGATGACGACGACGTAATCTCACCAAGGCGGCTCAACATGAATTAGGGCTTAAAGCGAGAATTTTACATGAAATCCCAATCAACATTTTAAGAAAATGATAAAAAAAATTTATAATTATTAAACATTTTACAGAGAATTTCAATGTGGTTTAGTTCTAACATTTTAGTGGTTTTCGGGATCAAACGGGATTAGACAATCAATTAAGTGCAATTGTGAAGTCCAGATCTTACAGATGAATAAATTAATTGAAGTCTTAAGGAGAGAGCAAAAAAGTTATAGATAAGGACAAGGAGTATTAGACAATTAGAGTGGGAGGGAGATAAAGATTTGGAGAGAGGGGTGAGAGTGGAGAAAAAATGTGTGAAAGGAATTTGAGAAAGAGTGTTATTTATAACACTAGAAGTCGTTTTTTTAGAAGATTTTCTTATATTTTAGGGCTTTTTATAAAATTTTACATAGACTTGTGAAAATCTATCTATATATATAAAACAATCAAATTAGGTGGAAGGTGGCTTAAAAAACATTTCCTCACACTTTTCTTTTTTCTTAGAATTTAGAATTTTTTAATTCAAAACTTAAGACACCCTCCAACCAGATACTACATATATCATTGGTAACTACCAGCCAACTTCAATAACTAACTATTATTTTTTAAATTTTTTCAAAAAAATCACTTCTTATCACCCAAAAACTTAAATATTATTTAACTTCTCATGTAATAAAATAAAAATTAAAAAAACACAAATTATAATCTCATGCATCGTACGGGGCTGACTACTTGTAAAATACATCAGGTCTTTAACTTGGTCCATTCAAAATAGTCAAAAACATGAAACTGAATTAAGAACTGAAAATTAAATTGGGGTTCTAAATTTCTGAGGCTCTAGGCGATTATTTTAATAGTCGAGCCTTAGGGTCAACCCTGTTGTGCCTCCACCCATTCAAAGGATTAAAGTGTCTGCATCTTGCAACAATCATAGTCTTTGCGGGTTCCTTATCGGCGAGTAGATTAATGTTTTATGTCTTTAATTATTTTAAAAATATTGCACTCATAATAGATAAAAAAAATAAAAATTAGGATTAAAAGGGAGAGAGGATAAAAATAAATAGCTTGATTTGTATTTTTGTTTTAAATAAGGACAAAAATATAGCTAGAGTGACAACGTGTGTATGTGTGTGAGAGAGAGAATGACTAATGATTTCTAATGTATATTACTTTTTACACCTTTTCAATTCTATTATTTTTTTTGCTAGATTTAATTTTATGCGTCATTGGGCTAAACTTTTGGATCCAAATCTTTTAACTAAATTTTTTTTGTTGGTTGAAATTTTTGTTGAGTTTTTTATTAGACTTAATTTTTATAGATTTAAATTTTTGGTATGGACTATGTAATATAAACTTATAAATTTAAAGTCTCTTATTTAGTTGGGCCTAAAGCCCGTGCTTTAGTGGCCTTACATATGGGCCGGCCTTGAGTAGAAGAGCATCAAACAGTTGCCCATGACCAGCGCTTGAAATTCTCCTTCTTCTCCGCTTCTCTTCACTTTCCTAGTTTGTAAAATATTATTCAAAAGCAGACTGTCTTAAAAAAAAAAAAAAAAATTTATGAGCACCAACCCCTAATAAAAGGGTCAATCCATGCATGTGACGATCATATTTAAATGTGATGTCATCTTGCTCAAAATTAATTCTCTAATCAAGACATGTGATGTTCACGTGATATATATATACTAGTTATTGCCTGTGCCTGAAGGTACAAAGTAATAAAAAATGGTAAACAATAAATATATTTGTATTCATATCCAAAATCAAATCACAAACATAGAGGAGAGATAAATGAATTTAAGCATCGGCTGTAGTGAGGGTGAGAGATGGTGGTGGTAAGAGACGGTGATGGTTGTGGTGGGTGGCAATGACCGTGGTGGTGGTGGTGGCGATGGTGGTGGGGGCGACGGTGGCGACGGTGGCAACGGTGGTGGTGGTGACGACGATGGCGGCGGCGGCGATGATGGTGGTGGCGACGACGGTGGTTGTGGTGGTGGCGATGGTGGTGGTGGCGGCGATGACGATGGCTGTGGTGGTGGTGGCGGTGGCGACGACGGTAGTAGTGGTGGTGGCGGTGGCGGCAATGGTGGTGGCGGCGACGGTGGCGGTGGCGGTGGCGGTGGCGGCGACGGTGGCGACAACGGTGGTGCAGCGACGGTGGTGGCGATGGTAGTGGTGGCGACGATGGTGGTGGCGGCGACGGTGGTGGTGGTGACGGTGGTGGTAGTGCGGTGGCAGCGACGGCGGTGGAGGTGGTGTTGGTGGCGGTGGTGGTGGGGCGGTTTCAAACACTATTTATTTTTTTTAAAGTACTTATGAGAAATTATAAGTTTTAGAAACATTTTAAAAATTTAATCTAAACACACCCTTAGGAGCCTTTATTTCTATTAAATTTGGGGTGTTAATATATGCCGTTGGATTAACTTTAAAATAAAATTTAAAAAAATCTCAACCGCGAAAAGCAAAAGTCATTTTGTTTATTTTTTGAGATTTGAATTGTAAGCTACTTTATTATATAGATATATATATATATTTTGTGAATCGATCGTTTACGTTTTGGACATAAAGATTTAACTGAAGTACGACTTAAAAGTTGAACGCTTGATTGTTTTAATGGATAGTTAACTACCAAATAATAAATTAGATGTAAATTATAAGTGGTGTAAAATATAATTCAACTAAAGAGTGAACATAGATGATCAAATATTACAATGATATTGTTTTCCTTGTACACATGTCCCATGGCTAACCAATTACAATCGTCGATAGGATGAACCCCGATAATTTTGTGTTTCCGATAACATTGGGTGTGGTCATCAAGTGGAGTAAATATTAGGTGTAACAATTACACCACATCATTATATTGATATGATGTAACCTTCTAATAATAAGATAATATTTGGACAAGTAGATCCATATGAATAATTGCTGCATGACATAGATGGGTAGTTATTTAATTACATGAGATTCATTTGCCCACATATTGAGGTGGGACTCAGACTCCTATTATGGATGCCATCTAAAACTAAAACAGTTTTGGATCGAAACACAAAGTTACTCCTTTCCTAATCCTAGTTATACTCGACAAGCCCAAAAACTTAGAACTAGATAGTCCTAATCCTAGTTGTACTCAATAAGCCAATAACTTAGAACTAGATAGTCCTACTCCTAGGTATACTCCTAGTTAATTTAACACTATATATAATAGTCCAATACACTAAACGAGGTAAATTATTTACACACACAAAGAGTGATTATAGTAATTGTTTGGAGCTTTTGATCACGGAAAACTTCCTCATGACGGATTACATATGCATGAAGCTACAACAGCACTGGGAGCGGATGCAGATGCAGATGTTGCAGTTGTAAATAGAACAAGAACGACAAGCACAACAAAGAAAGGCGATACTTGTTGAAGAGAGTTTTTCAAGGATGTTCCAGCAATGGCAGAAGCAACAAGAAATACAAGAACTTCAATTACAACAATGGAGGATGATGATTAGTGATCAAGAGGGTTCAAGCCAAAGTATTGATTACTCAAAATTCACGTCCTTTTTAGAAGTTGATAACTCCTTCCTTATCCCGTGGAAGCATCATAATTTGGATTCATATTCGGATAATCGTAGAATAGGCGATGGTTCAAAGCAGTACATGAAGTTTAAACCGGGTTCATTCTTCTCCTATGACGTGAGTTTTTCTCCTTAACAAAGTTTCATCGATTATTCAACCATGCAAATATAGTTTGCTTCTAGGGCAATTCATCATTCATTACAATAACTAGGTTATAGAGTGTCTTAAAGTGCGGTCTCATTGGTAGTTTATGTATATTTCTTATCTCTTCCAAAGTATACTGTTTTATTTTTATTTATTTCTTGGGTGTAAGACTAGTGACAATTTCTCTAAAACAGGTACAAGATCGTGCAAAGCAACTTTTATGGCAATCTCCTGGAGCACAAAGAGAATTCTGAAGAACTAATCCCTCTAATTAGTTTCTTTCTTCTTCTTCTTTTTCCTCGTTTGGGTCACTAATACAAATATGTTTTAGTCTAGGGACTCTGAATGGATTTATCATTAGTTTGCTTTATGGTATCTTAATTCATTCTTTCACGTACCTATATTGAGGGTAATTTAATTCTGACTTGTTTTTAGACTGTTTAATAAATTAATTAAAGGAATTTGAGTCTTTCCAAGTTGAATTAAACTCATTACCCCACATAGAAATAGTCAGTGTCCATCCTCGCCACGGGGACGAAACCAAATGGGGCTTTAAAAGGGCCATGCCCCCCCCCCCCCCCCCTCAAATTTTCAAAAATACCTTTTACCCCTTGAAGTTTTAATTTTTTTTTAATATCTCCCCTTAAATTTTCATAATTTTTTATTATATATCTATTGTATTCAAATAACTTAAATGGCCTTTAATAACCAAATGGTTAATGCTAATCGAATGGATGAATGCTTCTTTTATGGACACAGATATTTGCTAAAAGTATTTTGATGACCAAAAAAAAGAAAGAAAGTTGCTCATATGATAAACAATGCACTAACGATTAATATGTCAAAAGTATCGTGTAAAACTAATATTTAAGATAATTAATTTGTAATCACTACATCATGTCATAAGTAAAAGAATAAGTGGATCTTGACATTATCACATATTAATTTTTATGATTGTAAGTATAGTATGTATTTATATATTATGATCCAAACTAATTTTCTTATGCTGAGGGGGATTTGAACCATTGATCTCAAGAAATCAAAACTTTTATAAGGCAAGAAGTACCATTTGACCAAATGTTCGTTGGTCAATTTTTTTATTGTATAATATAAAAATTGATTTTGATAAATTTTAGGGAGAATTACACCTAGATCCCTTGAAGTTTGTCACTTAATCACTGAGGCCTCTCAAATTTTGAAATATTAAATACAGATTCCCTGAAGTTTGTACGCGTGTAATACTTAGACCCCTGTCGTCAATGTCCGTTAGTATATCCGTTAATAAATTACATTCAAACTCCCTGAAGTTTGTAGACTTATAATACTTAGACCTTCAAGTCTAAAATGATATATTTAGATAAAAAATACTCTAATAAATGATACAATAATTAGTATACAATTATACTATCTATTGAAATAAAATTAAAAAATAAACAAGGAGATAAAATTAAAAAATAAACAAGGGGTTCATAACATAACATAAATTTTACAATCAAAATTCATATTCTATTATATCATTTATTAAAATAAAATCAAAAATGAAAATTTAATTTTTTCTTAAAAAATGATAATTAATATACAATTATACTATCTATATTGGAATAAAATTGAAAAAAATCAAATAAGGGTCAAACTATAATGGACACAATATCTTTTAGCTTTAATTATGGTAATTTGGTAGTTTAAATTGTTCGTTTAAATGAACAAATTAAATTTTAATAGATAGTACAATTGTATACTAATTATGATTTTTTAAAGAAAAAATTGAATTTTTATTCTTGATTTCATTTCAATAAATTTCATAATAGAACATGAATTTTGGTTATAAAAATTAAAATGTTTGATATTATATCTTTAATTAGAGTATATTTGGTCTAAATATAATATTTTAAATTTGAAGGGTCTAAGTATTACGTCTACAAACTTCAAGGTGTCTAGGTGTGATTTTCTAACGGATATACTAACGGACATTGACTGTAGGGGTCTAAGTGTTGCGCACGTACAAACTTTAGGAAGTCTGTGTTATTATTTTAAATGTTAGGGAGTCTAAGTAATTAAGTTACAAACCTAAAAGAGTCTGAATGTAATTCTCCCTAAATTTTATACAACTAATCTATATAATAAAGTACAATACAATTCAAATTTCAAAAGATAAACAAAATGATTTTTGCTATTTGCGGTTGAGATCGCTTTAAATTTTACTTTAAAATTAATCTAACGACTAATATTAACACCCCAAATTTAATAGGAAAAATAAGCACCTAAAAATGTGTTTGGAGTGACTTTTTAAAAGTACTTCTAAAAATTATTTCTCATAAGTAAATTAAAAAAAAAAATAGCGTTTGAAACCGCCCCCACTACTACCACCACCACCATCACCACTACCACCACTGTAGTCGCCGCCGCCACCATCACTATCGCCATCCTACCATACCCACCTTACCACCGCCGCCGCTGCCACCACCATCACCGCCCACCATTGCCACCCATCACTACCACCGTTGCCACCTACGGCTGCCACTACCATTATCGTCACTCAAAATCTACCACTAACATCACCGTTGCCACCCACAGCTGCTACCACCACCATGATCGTCGTCTTACCCACCACAACCATTATCGTCTCCCACCATCACCATTGTCGCCCACCCCCACTACCACTGCTCACTCCCATTACAATCGGTGCTTAAATTTCTTTATCTCTCCTTTATGTTTGTGATTTGATTTTGAGAATGAATACAATATGTTGACCATTTTTTTTATTACTCCGCGCCTTCAGACACAGGGAATAACTAGTAATTTGATATTAACAATAAGTTTCATGAATAAAATTTTTGACCATGTCATTGTTCCTGTTTGGCCCCTTCACATTAAAATCTTGATTCCGTCCCTACACTCACCCACCACCACCAGAAACAATCACCACCACCGTCACCAGCAACAATCACCACCAACGCCACCTCTATCATGACCACGTGCCACTATTTTCATTATCACCCCCACCACATACTAATTTAAATCCTCTCATTTTTTTAGTTCGATTTGACCAATTGGTAAATTTATTAGATCTTGTTGGTTTCAATTGAACTCAAAAAACTCACCAAGAAGTTCATTAAATTTAACGGTAGTGTTTAGTTCATTCTACTTTAATATCACGAGATGAGCAAAAGAATTAAAAATAATTAGATTACAAATATGAAATTAGAATTTTTTTTTTTTTTTTTACTACAGGGTGTTCAGGTTTGCGTCGACTATTCTCTCGAACTTTAAGACCGACCATCGTAACTCGAGCTAGTTTAATGATATATCCCCTGAAGAATAAGAGTGACTGACCTTTAGGGAATATGAAAAATATCGAACCTGAAACCTCGTACTTGTAAAAAGACAGATTTAACCACTGTACCACCCTATGGGTTGAAAATTAGATAGTTTAGGTGTAGGCAAATGGTTATTTTTTCTTTTGGGAATTTCATAACGGACTCGCCAAATGTCTTGGCGAGTTGCAGAAGATTAACTCCAAATATTCAATATTTAGATAGAGATTTTGAATTTCCAATTAAATTTGAAATAAAATTCTTAATTTGATTTGAATATACAAGTTAACTAGATCGAGATTTTGGGACTTTAAGTCAACCTAAAAACAATCCAATGTGTTATTTACGTGTTTGACCTTAACTAAACCTATTCAATCTAAATTATGTAACCCAAGATTTTGAAATTAAATTAAATTAGCAACCATTTTTAATTCCACTTCCCATTGGACTTTGCCTGTGATAAGCAATGCCCGCTAACATTCGTTGTGTCCCAAGATCAACTGTCACATGAGATTCATAATTCTATTACTTACAACTTCCTCATACATTAATTGGATTCAAAAACCTAAATTATATACAACAAATTCATATTTGCATGGAATTCGGTCATACAACTATAGCCCCTCTCTATCCTCTCATCTTAATCACACGAGCATTTTATCCATTCTCATTCAATAACAGTATGGGATCAGTAAAACAAAATTAATAAAAAAACAAATTGTGTTAAAAAATTTATGTATGTATGAGTTTGGAAATCGAATGCAAGTTAAATTTTGATTGAAAGTTATGTGCTCCAATTGAGTTTGAATTTCCATCGATTCAAAGTGACCGAGTTGAACTCTTAATTACATCCTACCAAGTATACTACAACAATTAAAATTCATAATAGCTACCCAATAAAAATATTATTATGAAAAATAAAATAAAATAAATAAATTTGGAATTCAATAATTATAAGCATGGAAGCCTAAGCTCTTAAATAGTCGCCTAAGCGGACGATAGACAAGACTCTGGAAGAGTGGTTTTCCGGTGAGGTTACTTCGATCAACTCGATAAAACCCGCTAGTAAAAACTATGTCGGTATACATAATCGCCGCTTCCTATCAATTGAATCAATGTAAGCAGGGTCTTATTTGGTTTGGTAAATGGTCAATCGGCCCAAGAGACACAAGTGAAAGCTGACTTGGTGTCCTATTCAGTTAAAGGTTTCATACTATTAAACGTATCCGACTTTCTATCAAACAGTTTTTTGCTCTATTGCCAAATTTTGTTAAAATTGAGTTTCGTTACTGGAACTAGCCTTTTCGAGTTGACAATTGATCAGCAACCTTTAAGTCCAAACGAGTTAGCATATGATTATCAATGAATTTTAGTATTAAATAAAGTCTATTATCAATTCAATAGTTATAATATAACAATTTTTAAAAAAATAATATTATTTATACATAAAAGTATAACCTATCCAAATATACATCATCATTTTGGTAGCCCTATTCTCTATGCATCCGAAAAGAATAAAAAAAAATCTAATTTTCACATAAAAACAGTGTTGGAGTATGAAAAAGTTTCAAATGACAGAGCCCAGCTTCGGAGCTGTCTTCTCCATTCCCAACTCTACACAATTCTCATACGGTGTCAAGTTTAAATCCAAGCACATAACTCTCTTGTTATTCGACTTCTTCAAAACCGACATAGGCACCGGCACTGACACCGATGATTTTTTATTCTCTGTTGTTAACTCTTCACTACTCGCCGTCGCCGCCGCACGGTGACGTCTCATGTGCCCTCCAAGTGCTTGTCCTATATCAAACTCGAGGCCACAAACGGAACACTTGTGTATCTTAGGCTTCGATTGATTTATTGAATGAAGAAGGTCCACCGCCAGTAGTTTAGGCTTCTTGTGACTCGCTCGGTGGCCACCGAGTGCTTGGAAAGAGGGGAATTTTCTGCTGCAAGTCTTGCACTCAAAGAGACGACCCGGATATGATGATATAGTCTGACTGACACGAGAGAAGAACATCAAACAATTGGCCATGGCCAGTGCTTCAACATCTCCCTCTTCTCTTCTTCTCTTAACCATCATGGTCAGTAAAATATTATCCAAAAACAGTCTCAAAAAAAAAAAATTTATTCAAAACGAAAGAATTCTCTGAGGATATGTTTGTATGTCAAAGGTTTGTAACCTTGTAGTGCCAGTACTTTTTAATGTGTGTTTGGTATTTATAAGTTGGAGACTGGCATGACAATGTACAATGACTGATTTGCCCTTCATTCTTGGGGAAGACGAAAGGGTAGAAAATATTCATTGTAACACCCACACTACATTATCAATATTATGTGGTATTATAATAGTCTAGTAATAACTAAACTTAGTAAGTGGATAAAGTGAATCTTACTCTTTCAAATAACTATTATTCTATATAAAGTAGCAAAGTTTATTCTGTCCACTTTATTTATCTATTATTGAATGATTACATCGCGTATTAAAATTTAATTATTATATGTTCACTAAAACTTCTACCAAGATTTAAATTTCAAATCAATGTGAATCATAAGATTGTTGGGCCCCACAAAATTTAACTAATTATCTAATAATTATTAACGTACCACATTATTTTTATTATAAGATATTTAAATTTATACCAATTACTCCTCAAGTCGACCACTATAACTTGAGCTCAACACGTCTTTTTTTTTATGATAATGAATATTTTATCGAAGGAGTAATGTTATGTTTACCAAAATTTTATTAAAAAATATTTTTACCAAATGAGTTGACAACTCCATATCCAATCAAAAATATTTTGATCAGAATTACACTTTTTGGATGCATATCATTTCCCCAGGGCCGACTCAACAATATAGAAAAAATGCATGGACTTTAGGCCCCATAATTTTAAGTACATCACTGGCCTACAAAAAAAAATTAAATCCATTAAATTTTAAGCCCTACAAAAAAGTCCTAAAAAATTAAATTCAATCAAAAATTTTATTGCAATAATTTGGCCCTATAATTCAATCTATAACATTAAAAACTTAGAAATTAAAAAAATAAAAAAAATACTGAAAAATTAACTCATATTTACTTCCATCCACTCTCTCTCTCTCTATGGTAAAAAAAGTAAAAATAAAAAATAAAAGTTGAAATTAAACACTCTCACTCTCTATGATAAAAAAACAAAAACAAAAACAAAAGTTGAAATATTTTTCTCGACAACATTAACACATATTTCTTTTATTTCTTTCTCACATAAAAAAATAAAAATAAATTATTATTTTTTTAAAAATAATATTAAAAATAAAAAAATCTTCATTTAATGTTCCTGTTTTAGACCTTAAATTTGGCTTCAGCCGCCATGCATTTCCCTTGCCAAAGAAAGTGAGCGCAGTGGCTGTTTTTGTAAGGGGAACTTTTTAAGCGGTGCCGTCATGGCTTGCGATTTTTGGATCGTTGTATATAGTAGTACAAAAGCCCACGTGCAACCAGGGAGCGTGGATCCTAAACTGGAACACAAATTTTAGGTCTTATTTTGGTGGGTGGGTGTCCCTCAAGAGGTCTTATTTTGGATTTCTATTGAATATTAATTAATTTTAATTTAAATTATTTAAAATCAAAATATTTTGAAATTAATCTAACATATATTATTTTCGGATTAACATACATAACTCTAATAAAAAATTTTGATTAGTGTCTCTTCTTTTTCAATTAAATTCACTATCCATAAACCTCTTGTAAAATCAAAATACACTTCACGTATCAACTAATAAAGGAAAATCAACGGGCCTTTGGTTCAATGATATTTCTTACCTTGTGAAGGCTCTGTTTTCTTGAGGTCAAGGGTTCAAGTCCCTCCCCTCCCTCTCCCTCCCCCTCCCCCTCTCCCCCCAAAAAAATTGGAAATATTTTTATAATATCAAATTTTAAAAAGTAAAAAATAATTTTCTTGAAAGGATGCCAAATAAACTTGTTTTTAGTGTGAAAATCAGGTTAGTTGTACTAGACACTGTTTCGATTCGTCTATTGTACATATTAATAAGTTATATCATTTTTAAATTTACATAAAAAATTATCAATTCTGACCCACAAATTTTTCGTGTGGTGCCTAAATGTATCACTGTGCAATTTCACTTGAGTAAACTTCATAGTGAGAATTCCACATCGAATAGAAAAAAAGTTAAAAAAGGTCATAATATTTCTTGAATAAGTTTATTAATGACAAAATCAAATAGGAAACAAATTGAAAGAGTTTTAATATACCATAAATAAGTATATTATACATGTGATAAAAAACATAAAAATCAATTTGCATCTAAATAAATTTGGACTACACTATTTTATTCCTATAAATATGATTGAGTATGATGTATCCGACGACAATTTTCTAGTAAATAATACATCAAGGTTGGTACACTGTATTGAACTACACTATACTTTTGTGTCGTGTTTTCTTTATTTTTTCTATCATGAGTTCTTATCTTCTAATAAATATTATTAGTGTTAAATATCTTTTGTACAAAACTAACACATATAATTTACCAACTTTTTTCATTGAAAATAAAACTTCAGAAGGAACTTTTCTTATGGTTCACACTCCAGAGTACAAAAGTCCACGCGCTCTATTGCACGTGGGCAAATACTTAAGATTGTTGAAGTACGAAAGCAAGAAAATTAAGGTAAGATGAAAGAGAGTGTGATGGGACAGGACAATACACGTCATGGGAGGAAACGTAGCTAGCAAGTCGTCGCACGACAAGATATTTAAGCATTTGTGCTATTATTACTATCTTTCGTCTTTCACACTCTTCACTGGCTTTTCTTAGCCCCAAAGCTTTTGTTGTTTTTTTAATGGCCACACGGAATGCATATGTATTTTGAATAATTCTTCTGATTTTGGTTAAAAAGTCTAAATTTTTTGTTGCTGAATTGTCGCAGTAGAGGCAATAAATTTAGGTTCAAGACAATCAAAGTATTAAAATCCAATAATAAAAAATTCAGGTCCTATTTGATTTACATCATACAAACTGTTTTATAGAAGTAAAATTGTTTGGACAGTTATTTTTTTTATTTTTTATTTTTGAAAAACAAAAATTGGATAAATTTAAAAAACAAATTAGAACTGTTTTGTGTGTTTTTGGAAACAACTTTTTCAAAATTTAGAAAACACTACCACCCTTCCACCAACACTACCACCACCACACTCCCACCAACACGTCCATCACACAATCACTGGCACATTATTGTTTTCATTGTTTTCTAAGTTACTGTTCAAATAAGTTTTAATGTTTTTTAATCCGTAGAATTATTTTTAGAATCATATAATCAAACAAATTCTGTGACACAAAAAACACCAAAAATAGTTTTCTAAAACTCTTTCAAAAAATAATTTTCGAATATTATTTTTTGAAGCTCAAACCAAAGAGGACCTCATTATTTTATCTTGTGAATTTTGAAAACTTGTAAACTTTTTTTTCCGTGGTAGAAATCGTATTTTTTTTGTCTGTTAAAAACACATCAAATACTAGTAAAATTATGACCGTTCAATAATCTTGATGATTTTTGAATTGAAACCCATCTTCTCGATTTCAATAGAAAATGTAGTGAATCAAGACTTTTTATTATGGTATCATATATATTTCATCTACTGAGTACCAGTTTGTGATTTTTGATGTGATTTCGACCGGTTGTCTATGTCGAGAAAATATTTAATACAACGGTTATATTATGTCAGTATTGATGTTATAGTATCGTTAATCAATAATAAAATTTCAAATGGATAATGTGAACCTCGCTTGAATAAGTATTGACTTATAGAGGAAGAGTTGATAATTATTAACTTACATAAACAGAAACTTATTGACTTGTGCGGGTCTATTTTTCTATTTGTTTATATATTATTAATTAGTGATATCATATCATCAATACTTAAGTGATATCACTGATGTATTGAATATTTTTTCGTCCTCGTCCCACTTGCCATGAGCACCCCCACCACTCCAGTGGTTCATCAATCACGCCCACAGGTAGAGACTTTGTTCATTATGAGGACATAAATAGGGAGGTTATGAAATTGCTCTCTCGCTTAATTGTCTCATTGCGACAATAACATGTAACAAAATCCATCGAATTCGAGTGAAAAGGAAAGGAAGTTGAGCCTCCCATTCCTGGTTTCTACTTGGCACTTCGACTGAAAAGGATCCATTTGATTATTGAACTTAGGATTTTATCTGTCAAATTGGACCGTTGTCAGATGCATATGTTTGTACGGATAGACCATGATACAACATATGAAGCTAACTAAGTTTTGATAAACTTTAACCCTAAAAGTAGTGTAATGATAATAAGAACGAATTGTAAATTTAAACGTTTTAAGTTTGAATTTTGACAATTATTTTGGGTCAAATCAGGAGATATTTATCCCTCATAAATACCCTAGTTTTGGCGTAGATAGTCTGCCTTTGATCAGATTGGAGAAAAATTTATCAAGATACGTATAGAATAATTCAAACACCCCTCACCGTTGAAAAAAAAAAAAAAAGAGTTTGAAGAACTTTAGTTTAAGACTAAGACTTTCTGGTCCGTCTTGAACGTGAGAACGCATTTTTCCCTGAAAGGATTTATTGACTGTGAGCAAGCTGAAGATGGGACAACTAATCTCTGTCAGTTTTAAGTTGGTACTTGGTAGTTGTTAAACCATAGTACATGGGATTTGACAAAACTATATCGCTTCCAAGTAAGAAACCTCTACATAACTAACCAAGAATGATCCAGAGAGCTGGCGGGCTGAATTCAAACCGCCACGTTAGTTAATTAAGAACGTTAATGAATTTTTTTTTGTCATAACAACATTAGTAAAATCGGAGAGTATGCATGAGAGAATAAGATTCTAATGGCGCCAATTGAAACTAATATTCAGAATCTTCAGACATATATATACCATAGTTTTCCCCATCATAGTTTTTTTTTTTGTTGATAGGCGACGATTTTTTACACTATGAAAGAAAAGAGAGTTGAAGAGGGTAATCAAACTTTTAACATGCTGCTCCATTATAAAAAAAATTTAATCATTCGGGTAGAACATCAGCCTTTCTCTATCATAGTTCTATTTTCAAAAATTTTGGGCTAATAGAGAAGTGGAATTCCTAAGTTCAAAGGTCAACATCAGACACCTAAACAAAGTTTGTACCATGTTCTTGCTGCTGAAAATGTAAGAAAATGTTATACATACCAAAAAATTTTACCAAAAAATGTTTTTACTAAATAAGTTGACAGTTTTACTTTTATATTACTGTTGGACCCATCAAATGCTGATCAAAATATTTTTGATTAGATATAAAGTTGACAATCCATTTGATAAAAATACTTTTTGATAAATATTTTGACAAGTATAGCATTACCTGAAAAAGTATCATACATGATACATGTTCACAATATTGCACACTTTTCCTGAATCCAGTTTAAGGTGCCGCATTTGGGTCCAAACTCCTAACCCATCTTAAAGCATCTCCAACAACAAAAGTCATTTTAACTATTTAAAAAACAATATTTTTTATTTTAGCTACTCACTATTTCAATACACACTCTAACATATTTTTATATTTTTAACTACTCATTTTAAATATTATTTATTCATTCTTTTTGTATTATTTTTTTTAGAATAGTGAAAGGGAGAAAAAGAGAGAGTGGAGAAAAGGAGAGGAAGAGAGAGAAAATATTATAAAAAAACGCTACAGTGATACTCTAAATATAGAGTATTATTGTAGCAAAACATTATTTTAGATGTTTTGAAGATTTATCTGTTGGAATGGAATTTTTTAGTCAAATAGCTAAAATTTGAAGATTTTGTGTCCTTTAACTCATCTGTTGGATTCTCTTATATTGACCATTATAGTTAGTGTAATTCTACAGTATTTAATTTTTTTTTATACTTTACCGAAAGTTATCATTTTTAATGGTCAAGTTACACTTTATGTAGGTAAAATTACAATTATTTGAGAAAATTCATGACCAAACATGAAATACCATGACCGATCATGAGTTCTTCAAGCAGTTGTAACTTCTCTTTTACCAGTTATAGCTTCACATTCAAAAATTAGAACTTTTATTAATGATCATAATATTTTAGTATCGATCATACCCTTTACAAGTTATAACTTACACATAAAAAATTATAATTTTTAGTATGGTACGGAAGTCAAATATCATAGTCTCTCACTTATAGTTAGGGCATGTTTGATTTAAGTACAAATAAGGGATGAAATTAATTGGACAATTAATTCTCATCCAATCCATAAAATGGTATTAATAAGAGTACTATTTAACCTTATTTGCGCATAACAAGTTTCGATCAAGAGATTGAGATAATATATAAATCTATAATGATAATACCAAATTTATATTTGGATTAAGTAATAGTGTATGGTTTTAAATTAAAAATGACAAAACAAATATTGAGGGTAAGAATTTGTATAATGTGTAACTTTTATATGAAGGTATGACTCTAAGTTTGTATGAATAACAAAGTCATTGTATTTTTAATACTTGTTAAAAATAATACCACTTACTACTTGGTATTTATTACTATCTATTACCGGATTAAATTTGATCTAATCTTTTAATACTTAAACCCAACATGCCTTTAAGCTATTGTGTAAGCAACATGTGGGCTCCTTTAGAGAGATTCTCAGAACAATATGATCCCCTTTCCCCCTCACTTTTTTATCTTATGTACTGATGTTCTGTTTAGACTTTTTCACAAAGCTGCATATCAAGGAAAGCTCAAAGGCAATAAAATTGAAAGAAATTGCAACCATATGGGACTTCAATTGCAGACCAAAGAGAGTTAGCGGCAGTGCCGGCCCAACAGTATGGAAAAAAAAAAACATGGGTTTAAGTCCTAAATTTTTAGAAGGTCCATAATTTTAGGTACATCACTAGCCCACAAAAAAGAATTAAATCCATTAAATTTTAAGTCCTACAAAAAAATCCCAAAAAATTAAATTCAATCAAAATTTTTATTACAATAATTTAGGTCTATAATCCAATTCATAACATTAAAAACTTAGAAATTAAAAAAATTAAAAAAATACTCAAATGTCAATTCATATTTACTCCCACCAACTTTCTCTCTCTCTCTCTCTCTCTCCGGTAAAAAAAAAAACAAAAACAAAAACAAAAGTTGAAATTAAATACTCTCTTTCCCTCTCTGCGGTAAAAAAGAAAAACAAAAATTGAAATCTCTTTCTCTACAATATTAACACATCCTTCTTTTGTCTCTCTCTCACATAGAAAATTAAAAATAAATTAAAAAGGCTTCAATTTAATGTTTTCACTTTAGACCTCAAATTAGCTTGAGCCACCCTGATTAGAGGACTGGTATTCCGAAAAACACAACATAAATGTGTCTCTCATGGCCAAACTAGAGTTGCAACTTCTCTAAAACCAATCCAAGCCCTGGTCGCAACAACTCAACCAAAATACTATTCTCGATGATTCTTTTTGCATGTTCTCTTACAATTGCAAGACTCCCAAATTTGGAAACAAAATTTGGAATGTAGAATAATCATTGAGAGACGAGCCTGCTACATAGTAGGAAATGGTCACTCGATTAATATCTGGACTGAGCCTTGAGTACTAAGTCTGCCCTCCTATAGAGTATAACTTGACAATGAGATTGCCTCCTTTATCATGTTAGGTCTCAGAATCAGTCAATGAACAAAAGCATGCATGAAGGAACACAAAAATGCTCTGCTCACTTTCTAACACACAGACAGTGAAAGCAATATACTTCCACACAAAATCTAGCTAACCAGATTCATAGAGATCAGCGTGATACAACCAGCCACCATCAGGATAAAAAGGATTGGTCTAAGCTGTGGTATCTATCCATTCACGAAGGCATAAAGTGTTACTATGGAGAATAGTCACTTAGCCTACCAACAAGATCACCTTTCAAAAGACAACATTGGAGGCGTAGTCCATTCGCAATGAAATACAACTGACATTTGATGAGTTTATACTTCACAAACAGCAAGAGCAAATGACAATCACCCAGTCTCAAATACCCACATAATCTTCTCTTTACATATAGATATCACCATGCGATGGGGAAATAAATGTAAAACTTTGATGCAGCAATTGATAAAATACGCTTGGGCATAGCAACAGTGGCAAGAAAAATAGATGTAACAGTACTGGAACCCTAGGGGAAATAACATCTGAAAACGGATCCATTTATAATTGAGGCACTAGTAGCAAATTATGCTGCAATGTTGGAACACATAAAAGTCGCACGGGTCTATAGCCATGATCATCAAAGACATACAACAATTGATGATAGAACACAGAAACAGGAGCATGGTCTATTCTTTCAGACAAGCAAATTTAGTTACGTTAGCCCAATGGGGAAAGAGAATGAAACTTACTGGATCAATTCCAATTGATAATCTGCCACAAATGGGAAAAAAATGTGACGTAAAGGATGTCATTACTTCAGATCTGCAACCACCTTAGAGGCTAGAATAGGCTAATTAGTAGTTGTTTCCCCTAATTAGTAGTATTTTTACTTAATTTTCTTATTTTCTCTAATGAAACTTAAATTCCTAAGAATTGAAATTGAACTAAACCCAAATTTCTTACAACCGATTTCTAATACCCAATCTAATCCGCATGAATTAAAGCATGCCAATAACATTCATCGTGACCCACACTATTAAATGCTCTATGAAATTTATAATTGCAAAACTTATAACTTATTCATACACAACATGGTTTTAAAATTGTCTTTTATTCTAAACCTTAACTTGCATGCAGGGGCACAACTTCTTTGTTGTACAATATAGGTTATGTTCTTTAAAATTACGTCGTTTTAAGTATAAAACGACATCATTTTGTGGGTAAAATATTATCATTTTGATAATAGTATCTGTTTCTGTACAATAGAGGAGTTGGACCCCTGTATGCACACACTTCATATTTACTTGGAATCCACTTTCACAAAAATATAGTCATTCTTGTCCCCTCACCTTAACCCCATGAGTGTTTTGAGATTAAACAGGATCAGATACTTAATTAGGTGCAATTGTGAAGTTGAGATCTTACAAATAAATAAATTGATTGAAGTCTTAAAAAGTGCGCAAAAGAGTTATATATAAAGACAAGGAGTCAGAGCAAGACAATTAGAGTGGAAGGGAGATAAACACTTGGAGAAGGGCGGTAAGAGTGGAGAAAAAGAGTGTGAAAGGAATTTGAGAAAGAGTGCTACTTATAACACTAGAAATCATTACTTTTAAGATTTTTCACAAGATTTTCTTGTATTTTAGGGTTTTCTATAAAATTTTACATAGACTACTGAAAATATTGTTATATTTTAGAGGGGCTTTTTATAAGGTTTTACCTAGGCTTGTGAAATATATTGAGTCTTTAACTTGGTGCATTCAAAATGATCTCAGAATATAAAGCTGATCTAAGACCTGAAAATTAAATTGGAATTCTAAATTTCTGGGGCTTTAGGTGACTATTTTAATGGGCGGGCCTTAGGGTCAACCCTATTGTGCCTCCACCCCATTCAAAGGATCAAATTGTCTGCATCTTGCAACGATCATAGTCTTTGCGAGTTCCTTACCAACGAATAAATTAATGTTTTATATTTTTAGTTATTTTAAAAAGTATTTCACTCATAATAGATAAAAAAAATAAAAAAGTGGGATTAAAAGGGTGAGAGGATAAAAATAAATAGTTTGATTTGTGTGTTAATTTTAAGTGAGGACAAAAATATAGCTAGAGTGAGAACGTGTGTGTGAGAGAGAGTGAGAGAGAGAATGACTACTGATGTCTAATGTACACTACTTTTTATACTCTTTCAACCTTATTCTTGACCAAAAAAAAAACCTTATTATTTTTTTTAAAAATTTAATTTTGTGGGTCATTGGACTAGACTTTTGGACCTAAATCATTTAACTAAGATTTTTTTGTTGGTTGAATTTTTTATTTGACTTAATTTTTATTGATTTAAATTTTTGGTATGGACCATGTTATATAGACCTATAAATTTAAGGCCTCTTATTTATAGTCTATTTAGTATGTTAGAAAATTGGGTGGATGGAAAGTGGAGGGTGAAAAATGGGACTGAACGAAAGCTTTTTCGTTGTTTGATTTCAAAGGAAAATGTAATGAAAAGTAAAAATGGGAGTAAGCCGCATCACTTCCACCCACCATTTTTAATCTGTCTGTTTTTGGTGGAAAGTTGGAGAGAGAAAAGGAGTTTTGAGTGGGTCTAAGCTAATTTATTAAAACATCCTTCAACTTTTTTGCCTTTCCAAATGTATGCACACTAACTAATGCATTTATGTAATTGGTTTAAACACTACAAACCAATGTATTGGACTTTTTTTTTTTTTTACTTTCCATGTTTATTTTTTTTTGGGGAAGAGGTGGGGGACTTGAATCATTGACCTCAAAACGACAAAGGCTTCACAAGACAAATCGTACCATTAGACTAAAGGCCCATCGGTCCATCTTCCATGTTTAACTCAACAAAACACATTCATATTTTTCACTTTTCCAACTAAAATTACATTTTTCTATACTTGTCAAATTGAAACATATTTATTCAATAATATAGCAAATTAGGGGCTTTGAATTTTTATGTCATGATAAAAATTATTTTTTTATATAAATGTATAATAGTAAATTAAAGGTGTTTACTTTTGCCTTTCCTTTCCTTTTTTCTTTTAATACCAAACAATAGAAAGTTTATCTTTCCAATTTTTCGTCCATCTTATCAAATAAAAAAGAGGAAAATAGGGTTTCTTTCTTTCATAGATAGAAAATCCATCTTTTTTACTTTTTCATCTCTTTTATTTTTAATCCTTCTAACCAAACATACCATTAGTTGGAGCTAAAACCTGTCCTTTAGTGGCCTTGCATATGGGCCGGCCTTAGTCTCACCGAAAAGAGAGAAGAAGAGCATCAAACGGTTGGCCAGGGCCAACGCTTCAAATTCTCCATCTTCTCTGCTTCTATTCACTTTCATGGTCTGTAAAATATTATCCAAAGACAGACTGTCTCAAAAAAAAAAAAAAAAGAATTTTTTTATGATCTCCAACCCATAATAAAAGGGTCAATCCATGCAATGTGAAGATCATATTTTAATGTGATGTCATCTTGCTCAAAATTAATCCTCTAATCGAGACATGTGATGCTTACGTAATCCCTTTTTTTTTTGTAAATCGATCGTTTGCGTTTTGGACATAAAGATTTAACTGAAACACGACTTAAAATTTAAACGCATGATCATTTTAATAGATAGTTTAAAATAGTAATTAGATGTAAATTCTAAGTGATGTAAAATATAATCCGACTAAATAGTGAGTGAACATGGATGATCAAATATTACAACGATATTGTTTTCCTTGCATACATGTCCCGTGGCTAACCAATTACAGTCATTGATAGGATGAACCCCAATAATATTTTGTTTCCTATAACATTGGGTGTGGTCATCAGGTGGAGTAAATATTGGGTGTAATGACAAGATGTAACCGTCCAATACTAAAACAATATATGGGTAAGTGAGTCTCTCATGGGTAATTACTACATGACATGGATGAAATAGTTATTTAATTATGTGGGATTTATTTGCCCACTTGTTGTTTTATTATTGGACAGTTATACTATGTCAACATAATAACGTGATATAATCATTACACCCAAATTTTTCTCCATCAGGTGGGACTCAGACTCCTATTATGGATGACATCTAAAACTAAAACAGTTTTTGATCGAAACACAAAGTCCTTTCCTAATCCTAGTTATACTCGACAAGCCAAAAACTCAGAACTAGAAATTCCTAATCCTAGTTATACTCAATAAGCCAATAACTTAGAACTAGATAGTCCTAATCCTAGGTATACTCCTAGTTAATTTAACACTATATATAATAGTCCAGTACACTAACTGAGGTAAATTATTTACACACACACAGTGATTATTGTTATAGTTTGGAGCTTTTGATCATGGAAAACTTCCTTATGACGGATTATATATGCATGAAGCTGCAACAACATTGGGAGTGGATGCAAATGCAGATGTTGCAGCAGCAAATAGAACAAGAACGACAAGCACAACAAAGAAGGGCGATACTTATTGAAGAGTGTTTTTCAAGGATGTTCCAGCAATGGCAAAAGCAACAAGAAATACAAGAACTTCAACTACAACAATGGAGGATGATGAATCGTGGTCAAGAGGGTTCAAGCCTGAATATTGATTACTCGAAATTCACGTCGTTCTTAGAAGTTGATAGCTCCTTCTTTACCCCGTGGAAGCGTCATGATTTTGATTTAA
Organism: Ilex aquifolium; assembly: GCA_951799425.1. Taxonomy (NCBI): domain Eukaryota; kingdom Viridiplantae; phylum Streptophyta; class Magnoliopsida; order Aquifoliales; family Aquifoliaceae; genus Ilex; species Ilex aquifolium. The sequence continues at coordinate 18,662,324 of OX637409.1, forward strand.
ATTCAAATAATCGTAGAACATACGATATTTCAAAACAATACATGAAGTTAGAACCGGGTTCATTCTTCTCCTATGACGTGAGTTTTTCTGCTTAACACAATTTCATCGATTATTCAACCATGCAAATATAGTTTGCTTTTAGGACAATTAATCATTCATTGCAATAACTAGGTTATAGAGTGTCTTAAAGTACGGGCTTATTGCTAGTTTATTTATGTTTCTTCTCTCTTCCAAAGTAAACTGTTTTATTTTTATTTATTTCTTGGGTGTAAGACTAATAACAATTTCTCTAAAACAGGTACAAGATCGTGGGAAGCAGCTTTTGGGCAATCTCCTGGAGCGCAAAGAAAATTCTGAAGAACTAATCCCTCCTAATTAGTTTCTTTCTTCTTTTATTTTTTTCCTCGTTTGGGTCATTAATACAAATATGTTTAGTCTAGGGACACTGAAGGGATTTATCATTAGTTAGCTTTACGTTATCTTAATTCATTCTTCCATGTACCTATATTGAGTGTAATTTAATTCTGACTAGTTTTTAGACTATTTAACAAAATTAATGAAAAGAAATTGAGTCATTACAAGTTGAATTAAATTTATTAACCGGCATAAAAAATAATCAGTATATATCATCGCCAACACACCACCACCAACAATCACCACGCGGACACCACGTACCACCGCCACCTCTGTCACGATCGCGTGCCACTATTATCATGATCACCCCACCACATATTAATTTAAATCCGTTCATATTTATATTGTCATTTTGAGTTTGATCTGACCATCGTTAAATTTATTAGATTTTTTGGGTCTCAATTGGACTCATAAAACTCACTAAGAGGTTCATTAAATTTAACGGCAATGTTTAGTTCATTCTACTTTAATATCACAAGATGGGGCAAAAGAATTAAAAAAAATAATTTAGATTACAGACCTGTAATCAGAATATCATTAGTTTAGGTGCAGACAAATGGTGATTTTTCCTTTTGGGAATTTCATAACCGACTCCCCAAATGTCTTGACGAGTTAGAGCATCTCTAATAGAACTATCTATTCTTATCATTTTAATATTTTATGCTTCGTCTTTTTTGTGAGCTAAACCACGCGCTCAGTGAGTATACATGTTGTATATGAAATGGAAATGATAATAATACATTGAAGTAGGAAGATACTACGTAGATACACGTATCAAACATCAGCATCATTCTAATTCCAAAGAATTCACAAGCCACATTACATCCATACTACTCCTCATCGGGTAATCGATCCCACATGAATCCGTGTCTCCCGAACCTCCCGGGAACACCACAGTGCTAGCACACCACTGCACGCCCAGTGATCAGGCATCAACGCTCCTGCCTCAAACAGTGCGCCACATTCCACAATACACAATACACAGTACAAAACATCATTCAATCACATAAGCACATAGCACATAATTTTGGAGAAAAACTATTAAATTATATCATTTACTATCATCTTATAATAGCATTTTCAAAACATATAAAGATATACACCCACCTCAAATATACAAATCTACGACCCTTCAGTCCTATCGGTGGATGTTTCCTGTGTTACCGTATCTGTTCCAACACCGACTGTCTCACCTGTTCTACCTAACACATTTGTAATTACAATATCAATATTTTTATCACATATAATAATTAATCATGCACTAATGCATTCAAAATGATGCACCCCAAAGTGCCCCGGTAATTCCGATTACCGCACTATCCACTCACACATTAGCATTTTTGTTCTAGGGATCACATTTCCTCCCCAAATTTCCAAAATCACTCACATTAATCATAATTAGGATTAAGTAGGTCAAACACATTGACCGGGGGTCCATTTTCACACATTTTGACCCCGAATCCGAAAAACTGCACTTCCGGCATTTCATACATTTCGCACCGGACATTATACTCATTTGCATTCGAAATTCACATTATCACATCAAACATCATTTAAAAGTGCTGCATGCAAAATTTCAGGTCATTTGGATTAAAATTCACACATGTGATAATAATATGTAAAAATTAGGGTTTCAGCATTATCGGCGTCCATTTCCAATTTTTATCATATGTTTCTTTTAAGACCGCTACACTTAATCTCACACACACATTTAATTATGCAATTTCAGCCTCTTATTGAACCCTTTAACCTCTCCGTTTCATACCAAAAAATCTCAATTCCAAGAAAGCCTACTTAAAGCGTTCCAAGGATTCCAATATGCATTTTCCACATTTTTCTCACACCTAGTTTAATATACATTTGGAACCTTTACTTAGCAGCCCATTAATTATGTTTAATATACTTAATTTAACCTCACAAAAATATGTTTTGAAATTTACCTAAAATAGCCCATAAAATTAAGTAAAACAGTCCATGAAATTAAATTAAAACAGTCACTAATTCAAATAAAACAGCCCCAGTACGTACATTCTAAAATTAATCACATAAACATGCTTAAAATTAATCCATATTCCTTTTTTTTTTCACCCTCTCTTCCTCCTTGCTTTCGGCTCAAAGGAACACACACCCTTTTTTTTTCTTTCTTTTTTTCTTTTTCTCTTGCTCACCTCACTCTATCACGTTTTCAGTCAAGAAACCAGAACACACACACCACTAAATTATATATATTAACCCCCCACACACACACACTCTTTTGTGTTTAAAACACACAAACCCCTTTACACCTTAAGACCTACACACACACACACACGGCACACTTAGAAACTCACCCTTTAACACATGTAAAGGTAATGGGTTAATTACACTTGCCTCCCCCCAAGTTTTAAGTGATTTCAAAATTGATCCACTAGCATTTTCACACATGAAATTTTTATAAATAGGTCTCACTAATACATCACTAACGGGGTCCACATACCCAATGTATGCTCACTCACATTATGGCTATGAAAGATTTAATTCAATTAACCCGTTAATAATTTCACATAATTACAATTTAACCCACAAAATTATGTTCATATGCATGCAATGCATGATTGGGTCTCACAAAATCTATGTATGTATGGGTTTGAAAATTGAAATATTAAGTTAAATTTTAATTGAAAGTTATGTGCTCCAATTGAGTTTGGATTTCAATTTAATCAAAGTGACTAAGTTGAACTCTTATGTTCCTTTTGGTACAATAGAAAAATGGAAGAATGAAAAATTAGAAGGATGGAAAGTTGAAGAGATAGATAAAATATCATATTTAATAAGAAATGAAAATAGGAAGGATAAAAAAATGGGTGGATGAGCTTTTCTTCCAACTTACTAAAATCAATCCCTCCAAAATTGGAAGGAAAGTGGATGTAAAATTAATTATTATATTATATTTATCAATTATATATGATAATGGTAAAATTTGTATTTATATTTTTTTTAAAAATTAAAAATAAAAATAAAAATAAAAAAATATTTTTTCTTTCTTATCAAGCACAAAAAAAATTAATCATTTTTATTTTTCATCTATCATATTAAACACAGAAAAGAAAGTGTATTATTAATATTTTCCTTCTTTAGACGATAAAAAGTGTATTCCTCCTACTTTTCATCCCTCATACTTTTCATTCTTCCTACCAAACGGAGCATTAATTACATCCTACCCAAGTATGCTACAATCAAAATTTATAATAGCTACTCAATAAAGATATAATTTTGAAAAATAAAATAAAAAATAAATTTGGAACTCAATAATTATGAGCACAAGATTATCAATGAGTTTTAGTATTAAATCAAGTCTATTATCAATTCAATAGTCACAATATAATAATTTTTTTAAAATAATATTACTTAGACATAAAAATATGACCTATCCAAATATACATGATCAATTTTAAATTTTTTTTTTAAAAAAAAAGATAAAACTAGCCCTATCCCCTATGCATACGAAAAAGAATAAAAAAAAAATCTAATTTCCACATAAAAACAGCTGAGTATGAAAAAGTTTCAAAGAAGACAGTCCAGCATCGGAGTTATCTTCCCGATTCCCAACTCCACCCAATTCTCATACGGTGTCAAGTTTAAATCCAAGCCCATAACTCTCTTACTATTCGACTTCTTCAAAACAGGCATCGGTACCGCCGATTGTTTATTCTCTGTCGCCAACCCTTCACTCCTTGCCACCGCCGTCACACGGTGACGTCTCATGTGCCCACCAAGTGCTTGTCCTATTGCAAATTCAAGGTCACAAACGGAACACTTGTGTGTCTTAGACTTCGATTGATTTTCTAGATGAAGAAGATCCACCGTCAGTAATTTAGGTTTCTTGTGACTCGCTCGATGGCCACCGAGTGCTTGAAAGGATGTAAATTTTCTACTGCAAGTCTTACACTCAAAAAGACGATCCGGATATGATGACATAGTCTGACTTACACGAGAGAGGAGCATCAAACCGTTGGCCATGTCCAGCTCTTCAACTTCTCCATCTTCTCTGCTTCTCTTCACCGTCATGGTAAGTAAAATATTATCCAAAAATAGTGTCTCAAAAAAAAAAAATAAACAAAAGAATTCTATGAGAATATGTTTGTATGTCAAAGGTTTGTAACCTTGCAGAAGGTGAGTACTTTTTAATTTGTGTTTGATATTTATAGGATGGAGTGTGACTGGTATGAGGAGTATGTACAATGACTGATTTGCCCTTGATTCTTCTTGTGGAACACGAAAGGGTAGAAAATACTCATTATAACACTTAAGACTACATCATCCATGTGATATAATAATCCACTAATAACCAAACTTAGTAAGTGGATAAAATGAATTTTACTCTTTCAAATAACTATTATTCTATGTAAAATAGCATAGTTTATTTTGTCCATTTTATCTATTATTGAACGATTACACAACGTATTAAAATTTAATTATTATAACAGTAATGTTATATCCACTAAAATTTCTATCAAGATTTAAATTCCAAATCAATGTAAATCATAAAATTATTGGACCCCATAAAATTTTACTAATAAAATTTATCAATTCTGACTCATAAATGTTGTTTCGAATTCATGTGGTGCCTAAATGTATCGCTTTCACTTGAGTAAACATTATATATATAGTTGAAACATCACATATGAGAATCTCAAATCGAGAGAAAAAAAAAAAAGAATCTTAAATCGAATAGTAAAGAAGTTGGAAAATCTTAATATTCTTTGAATAAGTTTATTAGCGACCAAATCAAATAGAAAATAAATTGAAAGAGTTTTAATATGTCATGAATAGATATATTAAACATGTGATGAGAAACATAAAAACCAAGTTGGTATTTGAATAGATTTGGCTACACTATTTTATCCCTATAAATAAGGTTAAATATGATGTATTAGACGATCAGTTTTCCAGTGAATAATATATTAATGTAAATTTTTATTTTGTGAATGTAAGTATTATATATCAAGATGAATACGTTATATCGAATCATACTATATCTTTATGCCATATTTTCATTATTTTTTCTATCATGAGTTCTCATCTTCCAATTAATATTATTAGTGTTAATTATCTGGTGAACAAAACGAACATGTATAATTGACCAACTTCTTTTCATTGAAAATAAACTTCAAAAGGAACTTTGCTTCTGGTGGGCACACTCCGGAGTTGAGTAGTCCACGCGCTCTACTGCACGTGGGCAAATACTTAAGATTGTTGAAGGTACGGAAGCAAGAAAATTAAGGTAAGATAAAAGAGAGCGTGATAGGCCAAGACGCGTCATGGGAGGAAACGTAGCTAGCAAGTCGTCGCAACTCGCACGACAAGATAGTTATGCATAAGGATCTCAAATCGACATAGTTGAAACACCACATGTGAGAATCTCAAATCTAGAAAAAAAAATAAAGATTTCAAATCGAGTAGGAAACAAGTTGGAAAATTCCTAATATTCCTTGAATAAGTTTATTAGTAACCAAATCAAATAAGAGATAAATTGGAAGAGTTTTAATATGTCATGAATAGATATATTAGACATGTGATAAAAAACATAAACATCAAGTTGGTATTTAAATAGATTTGGACTACACTACTTTATTCTTATATATAGGGTTAAATATGATGTATCACACGATCAGTTTTTCAGTGAATAATATATCGATGTAGGTTTTTGGTTTTTGGTTCGTAAATGTAAGTACCATGTATCAAGACGAGTACGTTATATCGAAGTACACTATATCGAACCACGTTATATTGTTATATCATATTTTCATTATTTTTTCTATCATAAATTCTTTTCTTTCGATTAATATTATAAGTGTTAATTATATGTGAAACAAAACCAACATATATAATTGACCAACTTTTTTCCCTAAAAATAAACTCCAAAAGGAACTTTGCTTGTGGTACACATTCCAGAGTTCCAATGTGCACGCTGTGTAGTGCACGTGGGCAAATACTTAAGATTGTTGAAGTACGAAAGCAAGAAAATTAGGGACAGATGAAAGAGAGTGTGATAGGCCAAGACACGTCATGGTAGGAAACGTAGCTAGCAAGTCGTCGCACGACAAGATAGTTATGCATTTGTGCTATTATTACCATCTTACTAGCAAATTTACGTAGCAACTTCGTCTTTCAGACTCCTCAGTGGCTTTTCTTCTTCTTCTTCTTTTTTTTTTTTTTTGGCAAGTCGGTGGCTTTTTTTAGACCCAAAGCTTTTGTTGTTTTTTTTTTTTAATGGAAACACAGAATATATACATATTGGGGTCGTTTGGATATCATATTAAGAAAAGAGGAATTGTATTAAAAGATACATGATATTCTTGAATAAATGAAAAAAATTTAAGATTAAACAAGGGATAAAGATAATATCAATTATAGTCAAACTTTTGTTAAATACGGTATTAAGAGTTTGATAATAAGTATCAAGTCTAATATAATGTTTGGTTATGTAATTTATTCAATAGTATTAAATGATTGGACTAAAATACCCTCAATCATCTCTAAATTAATTCTTATAGTGATTTAATATTTCGTAGGACTATAGCAATATAACCAAAAGCTATATAAATATTACTTATTATTAATATTTTTAAATAATATTGAAATTAAACAAGCATGCTTTAATTATGTAAAAGTATATTTTGGATATGCAGTTGTTTATTAGTAATATCGTTGTTTATCATTATCCATGTGAATGACAAATAAGGTGCATCTTTTACAGGTTGTCCATATAAGGAGGACGTTGGGTCATTGTAAAAAAGTTAATGGTCAATTTTTTTATGAAATCAAGATGTCTATGTGATTTTTATTAAACTAAATAAAAAAGAATGATCATATGAATTTTACTTAGATTGAGGGTAACATTGTAAAATAACAATATAATACACTTAGGCTGGATTATAATACCACATCTTATGGTGGTATTAAAATGGTTTAATAGTACGGATAGATTGTATTAGAATTATCTGTATATGATATTTATCTAGTTAATCCCATCTATAATACGAAGTAATTTTTTGCATGCAAATTGATGAGGATAGGATTTTTGGGCCTGGGCCGCCCTGATAGCCGAGCCCAAGGATCCCTGAAAATCCTGATTGTAGACTTCGAAGCCCAAAGGAAATGGTTCCAACTGGCCCACATCGAGAGCAAGGGGCCTAAAAGACCGGAGAGCCAACGTCCCAGCCCTGATCCAACTCTCAACCCATAGCCTAAGGTAAGCCCTATTGCGCCACGTGCTCCAAGGACAAAGGGCAACGACTCTGATTCCTCAGAGTCACACCCTGCGAAATGCAGAGGGAAGTGGTGCCGAACGAACCCAGGTGGTCGTGGGCACAGTACCGCCGGCGGACAAAGAGGCTTGCAGGGAAAGGACGAAAGGTCCCCACAAAATCAGGGAAGAAAAGCAGCAAACCCTAAGGAAAGACATGGTATAAATAGAACAGTAGAAGCAAGGAGAGGGGATCAACTCCTGAGTCTTCTTCCTAACCTTCATTCTGGTAGTTTGCCCCTGTTCCTAGACAACCCAGATAGGAAAGAATCCACTACGGCCCTGCGCCTGTAATTTTCTTACAACCATTTGAGATTAATACATTTCACCAAGGGCCAAGAGCCTTCATTACAGTGGATGTAACCCAAGTCCATCGGCTAGGGTGAACCACTTCCATTGCTTGTCTGTCATTGCATAACTTTCACTTTCTTAAGCCTATCTCGAAAAACCCAATAAAACCGTATCAGATTGGGCCTGGGAGATTAATTCCGAGACATCACCAGTTGGCGCCGTCTGTGGGAACGGTTTTCATCGTTCTCTTGTGAATCTTATCTACTTGATGGTCTCTACTCGGAACATGAGTAAAGCTCCTGCCAATCCCCAAGGCCACCAAAACCCACCGAAGAACTTTCCAACGCACATGGAGGACGTTGAGGGTCATCCCCCAGCGATGAACCTCCCTCCGCTCAATGAACTGGAAACTTACCATAGAACTACGTTACAGCTGATGAAACAGAACCAGGAATTGATGGAGTGGATACAGACTCATCAGCTCCCTCGTTTCCCCCCAGCTCGACAAGAGCCTCCTCCCCCCCCCCCCCCAAGAAGAGCATGACATCGCTCCCCCACCCCAAGAACGCCAAGCTTCGCCTAACGGGGTTACCGAGCTACATGAGCGCAGCCATTCTGGGGAGAACCACCGAAGGAGACATCCCGAAGAACATGACGACGATGAAGCCCACAGTAGGGCTAGGGCCGCCTACCGAGAAGACAAGCCATATCCCCAGGATGTCAATGACCATGCTTGGGAGCAAGAGATCTCTGAGCTCTAGCGAGAGCTAGGTAATATGAAAGAAGTGGTTAAGGGGCGAACCCCCGACACCATGGACGCCTTGGTTCAGCAAACGGAGTCACCGTTCACTCTAGAGGTCCTCCATTTCCCTCTTCCCCAAAAATTCAGGACCCCTTCGATAGAGGCATTTGACGGGACCAAAGACCCAGTTGATCATCTAAACTTATATAAAAATCAGATGGAGCTCCAAGGATATCCAAACCCTATTCGCTGCCGGGTCTTCGCCATCACCCTCAAAGGATCGGCCATGGCTTGGTTTAACCGGCTACGACCAGCGTCCATCTCATCCTTCAGAGAACTATCCATACAGTTCGTATCCCATTTCATCGGAGCAAGGACTTACAGAAAGCCGTCCTACCACCTGCTGAGCGTCAAACAGGGACCCAACGAGTCCCTCCGAAGCTACGTGCAACGCTTCAACCAGGAGTGTTTGAAGGTGGAAAACGTGGACGACAAGTTCGCGCTGACCACCTTCATATCTAGGCTCGGGATTCAATCCAAGGATCTCCTCTTCTCGATCGCAAAGAATCCTCAAGCCACCATGGCCGAGGTATTGGCGAAAGCCGAGAAATATATAAACGGCGAGGAGGCCCTCCGCCTGAAGGGGAGTACGGCGACCATGGACGGAGACAAGAAGAAAAGGGATCACAGTCCTAGGAAGGAGAAAAGACGTGATCGATCTCCGAGGAGAGACCACTCCCCAAGGAGAGGGAGAGAACCTTCTCCTAAAAGGAGAGGGAACGTCCAAGATCGCCTGGGACCTCCTCCCCAAGAGCTGCAACAGCGGTTCGTCCCAGCGTGGCTCCCACCCCTCGTCACCTCGATAGCCCAGGTCCTTCATGAAGTACAAAACGAGAGATTCGTCTGGTGGCCTCCTCGGATAAAGTCCGACCCCAGCAGGCGGGATGCCAGCAAATACTGCGATTACCACAAGGACACAGGCCACGAAATAAACGACTGCATTCAGCTGAAAAAGGAGATCGAATACCTGATTCAGAGAGGCCATATGCGCCGTTACGTGGCGGGGGAACAGAGAGCGCAGAACAATCAAGGGCGGGAAGACCGAGCTGCCGCCGAACCACCGCAACACCAACAAGCCATCAGAGAGATCCGGGTCATCTCTGGGGGTTTCGCTGGAGGTGGCGAATCTAGCTCAGCTCGGAGAGCCCACGCCAGAAGAGCCCGCTCAGAGGACTTCCTCGCGGTCCATGCTGTCAACAAAGTGCCCCGCCGAGACATGGAGATCACCTTTTCAGATGCAGACCTAGAGGGATGCCAGCACCCCCATGACGACCCCATGGTCATAAAAGCGATCATCGCAAACAAGACTATACATCGGGTGCTCGTGGATAATGAAAGCTCGGCAGACATCATTTTCTTAGCGGCCTTCGAGCAGCTCAGAATAGAAAGATCGAGGCTAGAACCCATGAGAACCCATCTCCTGGGATTCTCGGGAGAAAAAGTCTTGCCAATCGGTTCCATCCAACTCGTCCTCACCATAGGAGATCCGCCCTATCAGGTCACCACCACCACCCGCTTCTTGGTGGTAGACGCCCCGTCTGCCTACAATGTCTTGTTGGGAAGGCCATCCCTTAACTCTATTAAGGCAGTACCTTCGGCATATCATTTGGTGATGAAATTCCCGACTGGAGTGGGGTTGGAGTGGTAAGGGGAGACCAACGCCTCGCCAGGGAGTGTTACGTGGCATCTGTGCGGCAGAAAGAAGTGGAGTCAGTCCAGTTGGAGGACTTGGACATGAGGGATGAGATTAAAGCTCGACCTACCCCCTCGGAACAGCTGGAGCCAGTGCAGCTGGATAAGGACCCGGAGCACATAGTTTTTGTGGGCTCCATGCTATTACCTGTCATCAAGGAAAAGCTCATCTCCTTTCTAAAGGAGAATGCTGACGTCTTCGCCTGGAAACAGGAAGACGTGGAAGGCATAGACCCCGTCGTGATCGTGCACCGCCTCAGTGTAGATCCCAACAGCAGGCCAGTGAGACAAAAAAGGAGAAGCTTCGCGCCAGACAGACAGAAAGCTATAAACGAGGAGGTGGCCAAGCTGTCCCGCGCCAAAGCCATCAGAGAGGTCGATTACCCGACCTGGTTAGCCAACGTCGTCCTGGTGAAGAAGGTAAACGGCAAGTGGCGACTTTGTATCGATTTCACCGACCTTAATCGAGCATGCCCAAAGGATAGTTTCCCGCTGCCTCGAATCAACCTCATAGTCGATACGACAGCCGGCCATGAGCTCCTAAGCTTCATGGATGCATTCTCAGGATATAACCAGATCCGGATGGACCCAAACGACCAAGAGAAGACCTCGTTCGTCACAGAGCAGGGGATCTTTTGCTACCAAGTAATGCCATTCGGACTGAAGAACGCAGGGGCCACCTACCAAAGGTTGGTCAACAGGATGTTCCGAGATAAGCTGGGCTCAACCATGGATGTATATATAGACGACATGCTTGTGAAGTCACTCAAGGCCGAGACCCATATCCAACACCTCGGGGATTCTTTTGAAATCATGAGGAAATACCGAATGAAACTGAACCCGACAAAATGCGCCTTCGGAGTATCGGCTGGAAAATTTTTGGGTTTCATAGTTAACAGCCGAGGCATCGAGGCGAACCCGGAAAAGATTAGGGCAGTCCTCGAAATGAAGCCCCCCACCACCACGAGGTAAATCCAACACCTGACCAGGAGAATAGCGGCGCTAAACCGATTTGTATCGCGTTCCAGCGATAAGTGTCAGCCTTTCTTCAAGGTCCTGAAGGCAGCCTTTCAGTGGGATGAAAAATGCGAGGAGGCTTTCCAAGCCCTGAAACTCTATCTGGCGTCCACACCTGTACTGGTAAGCCCTCAAGAGGGAGAAGTGTTGACCCTCTACTTGGTTGTATCAAACTTCTCTGTCAGCGCGGCGCTGGTCAGAGACAAGGACTGGGTCCAGCTACCTGTCTATTTTTGCAGTAAAGCCCTTCGAGGCACTGAAGAGAGATACCCAAAAATGGAGAAACTCGTGCTAGCTCTGCTGGTCGCAGCTCGGAGGTTGAGACCGTATTTTTAGGCCCACACCATCGAAGTTCCGACAGACCAGCCGATGAGGCAGGTCCTGCATAAACCAGAAGCCTCAGGAAGGTTGGTAAAATGGGCGATGGAACTTAGCTAATTTGACATCAAGTTCAAACCCAGGACCGCCATCAAGGGACAAATCCTGGCAGATTTTCTTGCCGAATTTACCTCTCCACCAGAGGAAAACAAAGAAAGCCAAGACTGTGTCGCCGATGTTCCGACCTGGAAATTATGCGTAGATAGGGCTTCAAATGCCCAGGGGAGCGGAGCCGGGCTCATCCTAACGTCGCCAGAAGGGTATGATCTGGAGTATGCCTTGAGATTCGACTTTCAAGCATCCAACAACGAAGCCGAATATGAAGCTCTTATAGCCAGTCTGAACCTGGCCCTATCGATGGAAGCTCAGCAGATCGTGGTGTACAGCGACTCGCAACTGGTGGTTAGACAAGTAGAAGAAGAATATGCTGCCAGGGACGAGAAGATGACACTATACCTAACAGAAGTGCAAAAACTGTTGAGGAAGTTCGTATCGGCCGAGCTAGTCCAAGTCCCCCGAGAAGCCAATCATCGGGCCGATGCCCTTGCCAAGTTGGCTACTACTGGCAGCCAAGACTTACCGGGGCGAACGCCTGTCGAAGTCCTAGCACGGCCCAGCATACAGCCTAACGACGAACTTGCCGCAGAAGCTGAGGCTATGCCAGTTGAAGAGGACGCTTCATGGATGGACCCCATTACATCCTTCTTACAGGATGGGATACTCCTAGACGACCCAAAAGACGCCTCCAAGCTAAGAGCCAGAGCGGCGAGGTTCACACTAATCCAAGGTAACCTGTACAAAAGAGGTTTTACTTTTCTCTTAATGAAATGCGTGACAGGAACGGAAGCAGATTACATCCTGAGAGAAATCCACGAAGGCATGTGCGGCAACCACATTGGTGCGAAGACATTGGCTAGCAAGGCCTTACGGCAGGGTTACTTCTGGCCGACCATATCCAAAGACGCCAAAGAAATAGTGAAGAGATGACAAGCATGTCAGGTTCACGGGAACTTGCCGCACTGCCCGCCTGAACTTCTCACCCCAGTGGTCAGCCCTTGGCCTTTTCAACAATGGGGGTTGGATATCTTAGGGCCCTTACCATTGGGAGTTGGACAATGCAAATTCGTCATGGTCGCAGTAGATTACTTCACCAAGTGGGCCGAAGCCGAACCTCTGGCAAGGATCACAACACAGAAAGTCAAAAATTTCGTTTGGAAGTCTATAATCTGCCGCTTTGGCGTCCCCAGAACATTGGTCTCCGACAACGGGAATCAGTTTGACAATCCGATGTTCACAAATTTTTGTAGCGAATTGGGAATCAAAAACTTCTTCTCGGCACCCGCCCACCCGCAGTCTAACGGGCAAGCCGAGTTGACCATCCGAACTATCAAACTGGCGCTGAAGACCAGGCTGGAGGCATCTAAGTCCCAATGGGTAGACTACCTCCCCGCAGTGTTATGGCATACCGAACAACTCGAACTGCGACTGGGGAAACCCTTTTCAGCCTAGCATGCGGGACAGAGGCCATGGCTCCCGTTGAGATAGGCGTATCCTCCGCAAGAGCCGAACTTTTCAATCCAACACAGAACGAAAGGTCTCTGCTGGTAAACCTCGACCTCCTAGACGAAAAGAGTGACGAGGCCCTGCAACGAATCTCCTCCTACCAAAGAAGTACAACAAGATACTACAATAAGCGAGTAAGAAGGAGGGGTTTTAATCCAGGCGATCTAGTGTTGAAAAAATTGCTCCCAGCTAGGAAGGACCCGGCCCATGGCAAATTGGGACCAAACTGGGAAGGACCGTACGTGATAAAAAGGATTGTCCGACCTGGAAACTACGAGCTGCAAACGGAGGAAGGCAGAGACCTACAGCACTCATGGAACGTAGACCACTTGAAGCGGTACTACCAATAGAGTTTCTCGCGAGGAGTGGAGGGTTATTGTAAAAAGACCAGATTTTATCAATGAAAGTTGCAAAAGTTTCCGAAAAGTTTGCTCTATACAGAATCAGCAAGGCTTTTCAGCCTAAAGAGCTCGTAAGCTCAGATCCAGTAAGGTTTTTCAGCCTAAAGAGCTCGTAAGCTCAAGAGCTCGTAAGCTCAGATCCAGCAAGGCTTTTCAAGCCTAAAGAGCTCGTAAGCTCAGACCCAGCAAGGCTTTTCAGCCTAAGAGCTCGTAAGCTCAAGAGCTCTTAAGCTCAGGATCAGCAAGGCTTTTCAGCCTAAAGAGCTCGTAAGCTCCGATCCAGCAAGACTTTTCAGCCTAAGAGCTCGTAAGCTCAAGAACTCGTAAGCTCAGGATCAGCAAGGCTTTTCAACCTAAAGAGCTCGTAAGCTCAAGAGATCGAAAGCTCAGGATCAGCAAGGCTTTTCAGCCTAAAGAGCTCGTAAGCTCAGATCCAGCAAGGCTTTTCAGCCTAAGAGCTCATAGGCTCAAGAGCTCGTAAGCTCAGAATCAGCAAGGCTTTTCAGCCTAAAGAGCTCGTAAGCTTAGATCCAGCAAGGCTTTTCAGCCTAAGAGCTCGTAAGCTCAAGAGCTCGAAAGCTCAGGATCAGCAAGGCTTTTCAGCCTAAAGAGCTCGTAAACTCGGAAGCAGCAGATTTTTTAGTCTAAAAGCTCGTAAGCTCGGAATCAGCAGACTTTTCAGTCTAAGAGCTCGTAAGTTCAAGAGCTCGTAAGCTCAGCATTAGCAAAGACTTCAGCCTAAGAGCTCGTAAGCTCGGAACAAGCAAAAGGTTTTTTAGTCTAAGAGCTCGCGAGAAGCAGCAAGGCTTTTACGCCTGAAAGCCAGCAAGCTTGGTAGCTTGTCAGCTCAACATAACCAGGATTCCATACGCAAGGGTTAATTGCATTTCCGACAAAACAAAAGACCAAGTTCATTGCAGTAAAGACAAAAAGACATCACAAAAAGTCCACTGGGCACATACGCCAGGACAAAGAACAGTAACTCAAGTACATAGAAGAAACATCACAAGCCTCCCCCAGCAACCCCTTTTAGCTTGCGATCACCCTTCTCCATCTGGATAATGACAACTTGAAGACGAGAATTCTCCTCCCTCAATGCATCCCTTTCAGACTCGACTTCAGTAATCCTCCTCAAAAGGGCCTCCACCACAGCATCTTGAGAAGGAAGCGGCTGGGATTCTGAGCCGTTCCTTGGCCTCTTTCTGCTGGGAAGGGCATCGTCAGGATCGGAGCAAGAGGTGGGCTCATTAGACTCAGGCTCAGAAGTGTCAGTTTCAGGGAAGGAGGAAGGAGCATATAAAACCCGGCTCGAACTTCCCCCTATGTTAAAGTCAGCCAGGTTCCGAGGGGTAAGGAGGACGGAAAAATAGATCGGCGCGGCCTTCTCCACTAGGCTAATCTCCAGCTCCTCGCGGGGGGTAAGGCTAGGGCGGCCTACGACACAGACAGGGTGAGTTCAACATAAGGAAAAATAGTTCAAATAGAAACAGGAAAAATTTTCATATGCATACCTTGATCTCGAAAACTCCTCCAAGTGCGAGGAACCCGGACACGATAGTTCTCCCTCACCGAAGGCTCCCACGAGTCCCCAGAGACAAAGAAGAAGCACTGTATCCAGCCTTCGCGGGAGTCAGGGAGGCCAGGGATCAGGAGAGGCTGACGATATGGTCTCTAGGTGAAAGTACGGAAAATAGGGGGGAAATCGAATGACAGCCCAAAGAAGTAAAGAAATTGCCCCACAGTGGGGAAGTCGTCGAAACCTTGTAGGCGCCAGAAAATGAAGAACCTCACCAGAGCGGCCCAACCCTGTGGGGAAAGGCGAGAAGGGCATAACCCATAATAGGAAAGGACCCAGACAAAGTCCTGATGTATCGGAAAACGAATGCCCATTTCAAAAGCGCCCTCAAAGAACGAAACTTCCTGACGAGAAGAAAGACTGCTGGGCTCATCCAGTGTGGGGGCTCTGATTGTGAGGTCCTCGGGGAAGTCATATCGTTTGCCTATTTCCCCCACATCTGCAGCGCTAAGCAAAGAAGGGAGGAAAAACAGGGAATACCAGGACCCATCCAGAGCCTCTCGAGCCCGAAGTTTGAAGAGTGGAGAAGAAGAAGGAGCCATGAATCGACAAAGACAGAAGGATCGGAGAATAAGATGCAAAGGAACTACCAAGAGGGAAAGGAGTCTCAAGCATCGGGGAATAAATAGACATGCAGCAGCAACGAAATGACTCTTGGTCTACCGCAATCATGGCAGCATTAATAATAACGGCGCGAGGTAGGTGGAAGTTCACTTAACCATTTCCTGTACTTTGCAAATACGAACAGTCACACATGATAAAAAAAAAAAAGGACAACTAAACCAAGCAAAAGACGCTCGGGCCACAAGGCACAGACAGAACAACAAATCCAAGTAAAGAAGCCCGGATCTCAGGCAATTATACCACTCCAAACAGGCCAAGGCCTCTTCGGAGTAGGGGGACAAGGGAATATAGCACCAGCAACCAACAAGTACACCACCACGGAAAGAAGGAAAAAATTCCATTACCAAAAGGGAAAGTTCCATTACAAGAATATGTCTACGTATGCCAACAACAAAGAAAATAATAAAAACAAACAGCGAGAAAAGAGAAGTCAGCAGTAAAAATCCAGACACTCAAGGCTGATCTGAAGAAGGAGGAGGAGGAGTAGCATCGGGGAGCACCGCCACTGGAAGAAGCATCAAACCTCGGCCAAAATTGCTCAAGGTCCAAGTCGGGGAACCTCTCAATCGCCTGGTCAGCAAAATTAAAGAACCCGTCAACAAAAGCCTTGGCTGCCTCCAGCCTAGCCTCCTCAATATCCTTCCGCTGATCCTATACCAGCCGACGCTCAGCAGCTAAAGAGTTATTCAGCTCATAAATAGTAGCCTGGGACTCTTTCAGCTGATCCTCTAGCAAAGAGCGGGTAACAACAACATTTAGCAGGTCCTCCTTCTGGGCCTCACGCTCTCCTCTCAAACGAGCCAACTCGTCCCTGAGGGAGACCTCAGCTGAGGTACTGGCAATCAGTTGTCTGAAGGTCTGAGCCCGCTGCTCAAAGACCTGCTCCAACTCTCTCTCAGTAGCCAAGCCCCAGCTCAAGAGCTCGGTGCCGCGCTGACAAGCTTCAAGGACCTCAGCGCCCCTCCTCTGGACATCGCTCCTCAACATAAAAATTTCCCTCCCAAGAGCGCAGACATGAGTCGCCGACTGAAAACATAAAGGACGTTATAAGATACCAAGAAGGTAGAAACAAAGGGGAGAGCACCAAAACGTACCTCGAGGAGGGCATGAAGCGCGTCACGACTTCGAACTTGAAAAGGGAGATCTACAGAGCGGCGCAGGTCAGCTCGGGGAATCAACTCCATCAGGGCACGACTGCTCAAGCTCACGTCCCGGAGTAGACCGGCCTCAGGGTCGGCAATAGAGGTCTGGGGGGCACGAGCTGAGCTTTGACCAGCTGCAGCAATTAAAGAAGTGCCTCGCTGAACCGGCCCTCCTACAGGGTCAATCACCACAGTACCCGCAGTGGCCTCACTAGCAACCAGCTCTGATCGCGACCTCGGGGCCTCCGGTGCAGAAGCAGGGACCTCGACTGCAGGAGCAGGTACCTCGGTCGCAGGAGCAGAAGCCTCGGCAACAGGAACGAGAACCTTGCCAAAAGAATCGCTCTCTCCCAACCTCGTCCTCTTTGCCGGAGGTCCTAGGGTCCTATCCCGTCTCCTTTCATCCACACGCTCCATGATCATATGGCGCTGAGTCACCAGGTAAGAAGGGACTACACAAACAAAGTCAAAGACTTAGCAAGGTTTCGAGCAAAGGAATAGAAAAATAAAAAACATCAATTACGCACGGTCGCCTGACGCCGAGGAAATCCCGGGATGCATTAGCTCAATGTAAGAAAAAGGGAGACGATCCCGCGCTTGGTTGATTCGAGCTGACTCCGCAGTAATAAGGGGCGGGAGCTCTCCTGCAGCAGGAACAAGCAATGCCATTAGTACGGAAAAACAAGCATCAACAAGCACGAAGGCAGGAACTTACCTAGATTTCTGCGACGACCCCAGGCGGTAGGAACTCTGACAAACCCCGGGAATTGGGAACCAAACTCCCATCCATCTCCAGAAACAAAAAAATATCTCCTTCTCCACCCTTCAGGGCTCGGCGGGAGATCCCGGATGGGAATTTCTCCCCCTCGCCTAGGGACAAAATGGTAGAACTCGGATATTTCCTCAGGGCAGAAAAAATGAAGGAACTCCGTCAAGTTAGCCCTGGCCTGAGGGAACAACCTCCCCCACGCAGCGGTAAAGGCCAGTAATACCGCCCAACCAGATGGAAGGAGCATGGCGGGGCAGAAATCGAAGAAATGAAGGACTTGTCTTATCAACGCAGGAAGAGGAAACCGAAGCCCTAATAAGAAGGGGGCCTCGAAGAAACAAGCTTCACCACTAACCAAGCTATGAAACCTGCGCAAGCCAGCAGGGGCCACGGCAACACTTGGGGGGAACTCGAAGCGCCTAGCAAGGAGCTGGGCCTCATCCTCGTTAATCTCACTAACTTTTGCATTACCAAAAATTCGCTCCATAATGTCAAATGGAGAAGAAGAAGTCGACATGAAGGCATAGATCAAATAGGGTTTCTTAGGAGCAATGGGGAAAGGATAAATGTGTCACACTAGAAAGAAGAAAACTCCTTTTATGCTCAGTAGAGAGCAATCATCCCTCGGAAGGCCTATTTATAGGCGCTACAAGACAGGCCTTGTCACTGTCGCCGGAAGCAGTTAATGCACGTCCCTCGCAATTAATGAGGGGGACACGTGGCATGATGGGGGGTTCTTGGGCGCCACGATCGAGGGATCACTAACCCCACTGACGGCGCACGTTCTCAAACGAACGAAACCGTCGGACCTGCAGTACAAGAAAAGTAACCAGAAAAGACCAAAACATCCCTAGGGATTCTAAACGACCCAAGGAAGGAAACGTGAAGGTCAGCTCGACTCAGATCAGCTCGGCTAAAAGTAAAAATGCGAAAAGTCAGCCTAACTCGTCTACAGCCACTGGTTGAAGACCACATGAAGTAGCGAAACGGGCCCAAAGACCAGACTATGAAGTTTATGATGAAACAAAAAAAAAATGGTGGAGAAAACTACAAATATTCTCATTTTAGTATCTGAGGAAGTTACAGCGAAGCATTACAAGCAAAGCAATTAGAAAAACTGCAAGGAAAATCAAAACATCAACAATCTTGGTCCCCACCTGCTCCCTCGCAGGCAGCCCCTGTCGACGCCCCTAGCACCTCCGTTGCTGCCACCACAGGACCAGGCGCCCCGCCCTCGCCGGGATCAGGAATTTCGGCCTCCTCAGCTGCCACCATCGCCTTCTTGAAGCCAAGCATGGGTACGAAGGGATCCAAGTCAAGGTCGGGATAGGCCTCCTCGAGTTGATCCTGAAGATTTAGAAAACCCTTCACAAAGGCAAAGGCGCTCTCTATCTCAAGCTGCGAAATACGAGCCTGCGAAGATGACAACTCGGAATCCTTAGCCACCAAATCAGCATCTTTGGCCCTGAGCTCCGAATCCTTGACTATCAGGTCGGCCTCTGTGGCTTTGAGCTTGGCATCTTTTAAGTCCATGAGCTTGGCAAAATCCTGAAGGCGGGCATCCATTTCGTCATTAATCCTCTTCAGCTCGATGGCCTCCGAAGACAGAATCTTCACCTTCTCCTCGGCGGCCTCCTTGGTCACTAACATGGCGTCCATTGACTCCTTAGCCCTCGAGAGCTCTTCCTTGTGGTGAAAGCCCAACATCTTCACACAAGCAAGTGACTAAGAAAGAAAAATGTCAGTTTGTACAAGAGGGACCCGCGAAAGTCTTAGCAAAAAGAAATATCGGAAAAGGAGAAGAATGAGGGTAGAAAAATACCTCTGTCATGCCCCGAATAGCGCGATCCACCTTCCTGTCGAAAGGGACTCGCATGGCCGCCCTGGGATCAGACGTGGAGACCAGCTCAGATAAGGCGGCAACGGCGACCTCAGGGTCACGAAGAAAGCCGTCCCCTTGCTCCTGGGATGAAAAGGGAGCGGTCTCCACCTTCCCGCCTTCTTGAGGGGCAGGGCGAGGAGGAGCTGCCGGGGCCTCGAGTTTCGAAGCTCCCCCGGTCAAAGATTTGCCCCAAGGTACCTCAACAGAGAGCGAGGGAGGAGCCACATCCCCATGAGAAGAACGATCCTTTTTCTTCTGCTCAGAGGAAACAGGTAGGGGCTCGGATACGGATGTTTCTTTGGGTAACAGTTGCGAGCCTTTCACCAGTTTCCTTTTCTTCCTCGACTTCTCGGTATCCGAGAACATCGCCATTATCAAGTCTTGTTTCATGGGGGCGGGTGGGGGAGCAGAGGACGATACCGAAGCTAGAGCTTGCTCAACAGGAGGCCCGAGTTCGTAGAGGGCTAGATTCTCGTCAGTCACCAGGTCGAAGAAAGACTGCAACCCCAAGGCCTCGGCCCTAGCAACTCTAGCCGTCTCCTCAACGCCAAGGACAGGACGATAATCTGCAAACCAGAAGCTAAGTCAGTAAAAGAGAAACAGCAAAAGAAATAGATGCAGTCGAACTGAAGGGCCTTACTTATGTTCCTTGGAGCTCCCCAAAACCTGGGAATAAGAGGGACGTCCCCTGGCTCCCCAGAAAGCTCCCAGGAGTCACCTCTAACAAAGAAAAACCTGGGTTTCCACCCTTTGTTGGAAGAGGGAAGCCCGGTAACTAAGTTCCTCGCCTTAACCCTTTTCGCAAAGTACAGGAAACCCGCGGAAAGGGAAGATTTAAGTTGAAAAAGAGAGGCAAACTCCATAATGGAAGGATGAGAGTTGTTCCCACTCTTAAACCAATGAATGAGAAACCCGATCAAGAGGCCCCAGCCATTTGGTGAGAGCCGAGCAGGATAAATGTTATAAAACCCTAGAACAATTCGGATGAAGGGATGAACAGGGAACCGCAAACCAGCATGGAAAGCGGATTCATAAAAACAAACCAGGACGGGTATAGAGGAATTACAGCTCTCGTGTTGCTCAGGAGAGTGTAGGAGGACGGAGTCGGGAAAATGATACTCCCGCCTCAGCTCATCTAAATCCTCGTCGCTAAGACAACTGGGAGTCGCCTCTGCACAGCAAGCCAGGTCGGCTTGATCCTGACGAGCTCTCTTTCTAGGAGTTGGGGGAGGAGCCGGTTTGGACTTCCTAGTCTTTGACGGAACGAAAGAAATAGGAGGAAGGGATGAAAGAGGACGAGCTTCTTCCATAAGGGCGGACCCAGAGGCGGAAACCCCAAGGGCGGACCCAGAGGCAGCCCTATCAACAGAACTACTGCGCGGAGAACCTGAGGTACTAACCTCGACCTCCTCGCCTACCTGGTCCTCGGAATCCGATTCGGAGGAGGAAACGACGTACTTCCCCATCAAAGGTCCAGGCCGCAAATCGGAGTGGAGGGAAGGCAAATGTAAAACGCAGTCAGTCAGAAATGGAGGTCTCAGACACCAACCTCGAAAGAAAGACACCCTAAGCGAAGTAAGATGGTCCACGAAATACGTAAGAGGGGAAAGGTTGTCGGAATGATGCCTGAAATAGCTAAACCTCCATATCAAGAAGCGGAACCCAAAACCCCACCAAGGAGGGTTGAAGGGATCCAGGTCGAGCAAGAATAAAGAAAAGAGGAAAGACGTACCTAGTCAAGGCGCTAGAGGCAGAAAAGAACCGGGAACGCAGAAACCCTAAGTATCGCCTGAAAGTCTGAAACGGAGCGCCTCGAAAGCCAAAGGAGGTGAAGGAAACGCAAGAAGGAGATTCAAAAACTATAGAATGATGATTAGTAGTGATGAGGATAGGATTTTTGGGCCTGGGCCGCCCTGATAGCCGAGCCCAAGGATCCCTGAAAATCCTGATTGTAGACTTCGAAGCCCAACGGAAATGGTCCCAACTGGCCCACATTGAGAGCAAGGGGCCTAAAAGACCGGAGAGCCAACAGCCCAGCCTTGATCCAACTCTCAACCCATAGCCTAAGGTAAGCCCTATTGCGCCACGTGCTCCAAGGACAAAGGGCAGCGACTCTGATTCCTCAGAGTCACACCCTGCGAAATGCAGAGGGAAGTGGTGCCGAACGAACCCAGGTGGTCGTGGGCACAGTACCGCCGGCGGACAGAGAGACTTGCAGGGAAAGGACGAAAGGTCCCCACAAGATCAGGGAAGAAGAGCAGCAAACCCTAAGGAAATGCATGGTATAAATAGAACAGTAGAAGCAAGGAGAGGGGATCAACTCCTGAGTCTTCTTCCTAACCTTCATTCTGGTAGTTTGCCTCTGTTCCCAGACAACCCAGATAGGAAAGAATCCACTACGGCCCTGCGTCTGTAATTTCCTTACAACCATTTGAGATTAATACATTTCACCAAGGGCCAAGAGCCTTCATTACAATGGATGTAACCCAAGTCCATCGGCTAGGGTGAACCACTTACATTGCTTGTCTGTCATTGCATAACTTTCACTTTCTTAAGCCTATCTCGAAAAATCCAATAGAACCGTATCAGATTGGGCCTGAGAGATTAATTCCGAGACATCATCAAGTAGGATATCCGGCTTAGACAGCATCAGAATAAGCGCGTAATATATGATGCCATAATAAAAAGTCTTGATTCTTTACATTTTGTATTGAAATCGATAAGATGGATTTTAATTCAAAAATCATCAAGATTATTCAACGGTCATAATTTTACTTGTATTTTATGTGTTTTTAACCAAAAAAAAATATCGATTTCTACCTCAGAAAAAAAAAAAAGTTAACAAGTTTTTAAAATTCACAAGATAAAATAATCAGTTTTTTATTATTGGATTCTAATACTTCGATTGTCTTGAACCTAAATTTATTGCCTAAACTGCGTCAATTCAACAACAAAAATTTTAGATATATTATACCAAACATCATACTGCAGCACAAGATTTATTCAAAATCTGGTCGTTTGGTTATTGTATTATAGAGTATATTAAATAGTCATATTGGATTAAAACGCTTTAATACAGATTTTATAATACATTTGTAAAGATGTCTCGGAATTAATCTCTCAGGCCCAATCTGATACAGTTCTATTGGGTTTTTCGAGATAGGCTTAAGAAAGTGAAAGTTATGCAATGACAGACAAGCAATGTAAGTGGTTCACCGCTAGCCGATGGACTTGGGTTACATCCACTGTAATGAAGGCTCTTGGCCCTTGGTGAAATGTATTAATCTCAAATGGTTGTAAGAAAATTACAGGCGCAGGGCCGTAGTGGATTCTTTCCTATCTGGGTTGTCTGGGAACAGGGGCAAACTACCAGAATGAAGGTTAGGAAGAAGACTCAGGAGTTGATCCCCTCTCCTTGCTTCTACTGTTCTATTTATACCATGCCTTTCCTTAGGGTTTGCTGCTCTTCTTCCCTGATCTTGTGGGGACCTTTCGTTCTTTCCCTGCAAGCCTCTTTGTCCGCCGGCGGTACTGTGCCCACGACCACCTGGGTTCGTTCGGCACCACTTCCCTCTGCATTTCGCAGGGTGTGACTCTGAGGAATCAGAGCCGCTGCCCTTTGTCCTTGGAGCACGTGGCGCAATAGGGCTTACCTTAGGCTATGGGTTGAGAGTTGGATCAGGGCTGGGCTGTTGGCTCTTTGGTCTTTTAGGCCCCTTGCTCTCGATGTGGGCCAGTTGGGACCATTTCCGTTGGGCTTCGAAGTCTACAATCAGGATTTTCAGGGATCCTTGGGCTCGGCTATCAGGGCGGCCCAGGCCCAAAAATCCTATCCTCATCACTACTAATCATCATTCTATAGTTGGTTACTATTTTTTTCTGGGCGACTCTCTCATCTCTTAGCGCAGCAAGAAACAATTTGTTATCTCTCGATCTAGTACAAAGGCAAAATACCGTGTTATTTCTGACACTATCCAGTAGTTTCTTTGGCTTCATTGGTTCTTAAAAGATTTAGATGTCTCTCATTTTGGTGCTACTATTCTTTATTGCAATAATTGGAGTGTGGTACAGATTGCTCATAATAATGTTTTCCATGATTGCACCAAGCATATTGAGATTGACTGTCATTTTGTGCGATAACATATGGCTCGAGGCACAATTCATTTTCTCTTTGTTTTTTCATCTGATCAGATTGCTGATATCTTCGCCAAGGCACATCCACTGAGCCGATTTCATGATTTGGTTTTCAAACTCAAGTTGATTTCTATTTTACTTCATTGAGTTTGAGGGGAGATGTTAATAATAATATGTTCGTCTCACATCAGTTAGACTAGAAAATCGTACTACTCTCTTTTACTATAAATACACCTCCTCATGTATATTATAAATTACATTAAAATAATATACAATTGATATTCACTTTCTATTATCTTCTTTTACATATATAATTAACCAATTTTGTTCATTGAAAATAATCCACCTTTTACGTATTCAGCCCAAAAGGAACTTTGCCTACGGTGCACACTGCAGAGTTACGTGGTTTAGTGCACGTGGGCAAATACTTAGGATTGTTGAATTACAAAGCAGGTAAATTTATCTATCTAAGAAGATAGTTAGACATTTGAATTTCATTTCTATATATTTCTTTGTCTCATATTGACTAGGTCATCAAGTTAGGCTATGTGAGAGAACAATGTAATAGGCCAATACACGTCATGGGTGGAAACGTGGCTAGCAAGTCGTCGCACGACAAGATAGTTAAGCATTTGTGCTATTATTAGTATCTTACTAACAAATCCACGCAGCAACTCCGTCTTCCACGCTCCTCAGTGGCGATAAATTTCAGAGGTTAATGGTTAGTCTAATGACGATTATCTCATTGTTAGACTTTAAAATTGTTAGTTCAAATGTCATTGTTTCTCTCTTGTAATAGTAATTAACAAAAAAGAGTAATAAATTTTGGTTCAAGACAATCGAACTAATAAAAATCTACAGTAATAAGCCGATTATTTTATCTTGTGAACTTCGAAAACTTGTTAACGTTTTTTTTTTCGACCTACACATTGAAATTATTGTGTTAATAACACAAAAAAACTAGTAAAATTATGACGGTTGAATAATTTTACAAAATACATCTTCTCCTTTTCAATACAAAATATAGAGAATCAAGACTTTTTATTATGGTATCATATTTTTCATATACCGAGTACCAAGTTTATGATTTTTTATGTCATTTCGACTAGTTGTCCCCCTTGCTATGAGCACCCCACAAATCTAGTGGTCCATCAATCACGCCCACAGATATAGACTTTGTTCATTATGAGAACATAAGTACGGAGTTTATACCACCGAGTGGAGTCCACGGCATCGGTTGAACTTCTCACCTTAAAGTTAAAAGTTCGATTTTTGAAATCTACATTAAAATTAGGTGGTTAATTGTTATGCTCGCCTAGCTAGATTCATTCCCAAGAGAAGTATCAGACGCGATCAGGAGCCTCATGATCCAACCAATGAGCGTCTATCAGGATAATCTCTGGACGCTCTTCTTTGTCCCCACCATTTTTTTTCACAAGCGCAAAAAATAAGAATGGAGGTTATGAAATCGCTCTCACCTTAATTGTCTTATCGCTCACTAGGGCTGTTAAACAAGTCAAGCTTGAACATTTTTTTAGGCTCGTTTATATGTAAATAGTTAAATGAGCCAGCTCGTTTATGTGTAAATTAAGCTTGAATTACGCTCGAATTCAGCTCGATTATCACCCCTATCGCTCACAATAACATATAGTAACAATCCTTCGATTATTTGAAGAAACGCAGAAAACAGTGGAATATTGCAGTAAAAAAATTTTGAAAAATTGAAGTGGGGGTTTTAGTAGGACAATTCTATGGTACCGAATTTTTTTTGATAATTTATTAAAAACTAGCAATACACGACGTGCATTGCACATAAATAAATTTAAATAATATTTTTTTATATAAAAATGTAAATTATTATTAAATTTAATTATTAATTTATTTTATAAGACTTTGAGTCTTAATTTGTCATTTATTTAGATATGTCTTTAAATATATGCACATCTAATTATATTATAGAATTATTAATTTTTATTTTTTTAAATAAATTTATTAAATACCAAAAAATAAAATATAACATATATTTGACTGTAGAATTCAATCTTGTAACTATATGTGTATAATAATTTAAAATATATAGGACTTTACTTTCTTTAAATAGATATAAATAATTATATGTAACTATATTACTAATAAATGAGTTTAAAAGAATTTAGAAATTCTTATAAAAGAGTTCAAAATAAGTTAAAAGTCAAATAGAAGTAATAAACATAAATTAAATGAAAGTATATATGTGGGTAAAATTGATTTTATTATAATAATTAAGAATAAAATATAAAATCAAAAGTTTTTCACAAATACTGAAATTTATAAGTAGTATAAATTATTATTTTTTGAGGAGAAGTTACACAACTTAAAAATGAAGTTACAATTACTTGACACTTCTTATGAGTCCAGATTTAACTAGGTCAGGCTCAATAAATTAAATGGACTTAGAGCAGCTAAAAGGATCCCTTAGGTCCAACCCATAGGTTTAATCCAACTTATTGATCCAACCAAGTCCAAGACTCAAGGAGCCCAGGAAAATAAGAGGACGTGGGAGAGAGATTATCGGGATACCCACCCTCGAAAATCAAGGCCATCTTAATTGTACTTATATTTTGTAGCTATCCTCCCCGAAAAGCAAGTGTTTTTACCCTCACGTCACTGCCTCACCAAGCCTATAAATTGTAAGTTCTCTCCATTGAGAGAGGAATCTCACTACACTACTCTACACCTCTACATCTTTCTACACACTTTCTCTCTCCTAGCTATTGTATCTCTCTCGGAGCTAATCATTGCTATCTCCCCTGTTCACATTACTTCATCAGTAAAGACTGATGATGCACAAAAATGGCTTTGCACACCACCTGTTAAGTGTAATTAATAAATGCAGTAAAACAATAGGGAATAGGAAGAGGCAGAATTTATAGTGGTTCGGTCAACGTGACCTACGTCCACTCTTGAATGGCTTTGGTTGCCGGGGAGCTTTTATTAACTCAAGGGAGCGGGGAGCAGAGTTTACAAGCTTTGAGAGAGAAGAGGGAGAGTCGTGCTCAGGTAAGTGTCATGCCCCCCAAGTGTTGGTGGGGCTTACAATTTATAAGGGTCCCCTAACAGGTTGGGCTACTCTTCAGCAACTTAGCAAGCATTTCGGTGGAGCTCACGACTTATCCTCAACGGGCGAGGTGGTTGAGGAGCTTCCATGAGATGCGGTCAAAGATAAGGTGAGGGTGGACCATTTCCTTCCGCTGTGCAGGTGATGCTCCTCTGCTGATTGGGCTTGGTGGATCTTAAATGAAGTTGGGCTCCTCAAATGGGGATTTGGGCTTTTTATATAGATTGAACCATTTGGGCTTGACCCATCAAAGACCGCCCGACCACCGTCGTCGTTTTTCAAAGTGGAGTACGTCACCCGGACCGAACCACTATATATCTGTGTGTTGACTCAATATTTATATTACTGTCATTGATTACTTTGTTAATTGTTTATTAATTATACCTTATCACACACTCAATTATT
This sequence comes from Ilex aquifolium, assembly GCA_951799425.1. Lineage (NCBI taxonomy): Eukaryota > Viridiplantae > Streptophyta > Magnoliopsida > Aquifoliales > Aquifoliaceae > Ilex > Ilex aquifolium. Next base: position 18,689,799 of record OX637409.1, read on the forward strand.
AATCTTATACAAAACTATTTTGTGCATTATCAACATCTAGCGAAAAAGAAAGGATGCTGAGCCTCCCATTCCTGGTTTCTACTTGGCAATTGGAGTGAAAAGGACACATTTGATTATTGAATTTAGGATTTTATCCGTCCAATCCAATTGGACGGTTGTGCAGCATTTGCATATGTTTGTACGGATACACCATGATACAGCATATGCAGCTAACTGAATTTAGTAAACTTTAATTCAAGGTAGATTAAATGATTGCAAGGACAATATAAAAATTCAAATATTCTAAATTTAAATTTTGACAATTTTTTTGGATCAGTAGAAAAGATTTATCTCACATGAATATTCTAGTCCCAGCGTGAATAATCTATTTTTGATCGAACTGAAAAAAAGATTAATCAAAAAACGCGTAAATTAACTATGATACATTTGACCATTGAAAAAAAAAAAAAAAAAAAGAGTTTGGTAAACTTTAGTTTAAGACTAAGACCTCCGGTCGGTCTTGAATGTGAGAATGCATTTTTCTCTGAAAGGATTTATTGACTGTCAGCAAACAGAAAATCAGGCAACTAATCTCTATGTCTATGTTAGGTTGGTACTTGGTAGTTGTGAAAGTGAAACCATAGTACGTGGGATTTGACCAAAAGTGATCCATATGGCTGGCTCCTGGCTGGCTGAATTCAAACCTCCACGTTAATTAATTGACAACGTGATTAACGTTAATGAATTTTTTTGTCATAACTTAATATTAATATTTCGTTTGGTACGATAAAAAATGAAAAGTTTGAGAAATAGATCAAACATCATATTTGATAAGAAAAAAAAAAAAATAGAAAGAATGAAAAGTGTATAGATTAGATTTCCTTTCAACTCACCACAATCAATTCCTCTAAAATTAGGGAAAAAAGTTGATGAAAAATTAATTATGTGTGAAATATATGCTATTTATCTATATACCCTTTAATATATGCATATATTATATTTATTTATTACATATTATGTATGCATTAATTTTATATATATATATATAATGATAAAATATACGTTAATATTTTTTTCATCTTATCAAAAACAAAAAATCAATCATTCTTCCTTTCCGTTCTTCCATTTTTACTAAACACACCATTAATAAAATCGAGTATGTATGAAAGAATAAGATTCTAATGTTGCCAATTGAAACTAATATTGATAATCTTCAGACATATATATAGCACAATTTTCTCCATCATAGCTTTTTTTTTGGTTGTTGATAGAATGATTTTTTATACTACAAGAGAGGAGAAGGAAAGAGAGCCGGGGAGAAGAATCGAATCTAAAACATATCACTCCATTACGAAAGACTTTAACCTTTGGGGTAAAACTTCAGTCCTTTTCCATCATAGTTCTATTTTCAAAAATTTTGGGCTAGTCGAGAAGTGGAATTCCTAAGTTCAAAGATCAACATCAGACATCCGTACAAAGTTGGTACCATGTTCTTGCTCCTGGAAAAGTATCGTACATGTTCACAATATTCCACACTTTTTCCCGAAGCCAGTTTAAGGTGCCGCAGTTGGGCCCCAACTCCTAACCTATTGACCATTATAGTTAGGGTAATTCTACTGTATTTTTTTTTTTTTGATATTTTACCAAAAGTTATTATTTTTAATTGTCAAGTCATATTTTATGCAAATAAAATTACAATTGTTTGAGAAAATTCATGATTGAAAATGAAATACCATGACCAATCGTGAATTTTTCAAGTAGTTATAACTTATCTTTTACGATTTATAACTTAACTTTCAAAAATTGAAAATTTCATTATTGATCATGTCTTTTGCAAATTATAACTTATACATAAAAAAATTATAATTTTTAGTACGGTACAGAAGTCAGATATCGTACTCTCTCCCTTATAGTTAGGGCATGTTTGATTCAAGTACATATAAGGAATGAGATTGGACAATTAGTTCTCATCCAATCTATAAAATGGTGTTAATAAGAGTACTATTTAATCTTATCATTGTATAACAAGTTTGGATCAAGATTGAGATAATATATAAATCTATAATTATAATACTAAATTTATGTTTGGATTAAGTAATAGTGTATGGTTTTAAATTAAAAATGACAACAAATATTGAGGGTAAGAATTTCCATAATGTGTAACTTTTATATGAATGTGTGACTCTAAGTTTATAAGGATAATAAAGTCATTGTATTTTTAATACTTAACTTATTAAAAATAATACCACCTACTACATAGTATTCATTACTATCTATTACCGGATTAAATTAATCAAATCCAATCTTTTAATACTTAAACCAAACACACCTTAAGGTATTGTGTAAGCAACATTTGGGGTCGGGAGATTCTCAGAACAAGATGATCTTCTTTTTCCCTCACTTTTTATCTTATGTACTGAAGTTCTGTTTAGACTTTTTGACAAAGCTGCAGATCAAGGAAAGCCCAAAGTCATTAAAATTGCAACCCTATTTGACTTCAATTGCAGACCAAAGAGAGTTGGAGGACTGATATTCCATAAAACACACAACATAAATGTGTTTCTCATGGCCAAACTAGAGTCGCAACTTCTCTAAAACCAATCCAAGCCCGGGTCGCAACAACTCAACCAAAATACTATTCTCGACGATTCTTTTTGCATGTTCTCTTACAATTGCAAGACTCCCAAATTTGAAAGCAAAATTTGGAATGTAGAATAATCATTGAGAGATGAGCCTGCTGCATTGCAGGAAATGGTCACTCGATTAATATCTGGACTGAGCCATGAGTACCAAGTCTGCCCTCCTATAGAGTACAACTTGACAATGAGGTTGACTCCTTATCATATGTTTGGTCTTGGAATCAATCAATGAACAGGAGCATTCATGATCGAACAAAAAAATGCTCTGCTGACATTCACACAAAATCTAACGCACAGACAGTGAATGTAAATATACTTCCACACAAATTCTAGCTAACCAGATTCATAGAGATCAGCGTGAAACAACCGGCCACCATCTGGATAAAAAGGATTGGTCTAAGCTGTGGTATCTACCCATTCGCGAAAGGCACAAAGTGTTACTATGAAGAATAGTCACTCAGCCTACGAACAAGAAATCAACTGGCAAACCGAATGATGAATGTTGATTTATAGTGCTCCTTTTGCCAACAAAGCATTGAAACTAAAACACACCTCTTTTTCCTCTATCCACTTGCGAAGATGATGTGGTATGCTAAATGAGGCTTCAAAATTGAGTCATTCCCATATCTAAACATTCAAGAATAGATACACCATGTACTCAACCCCACGATCCTCTTTGGATCATGCAACCCATGTCACTCCAAATTGACTCTTTTCCTAGCTATTCTAGCAGAAACAATCTGGAAATGGAGGAACAAGATCACCTTCCAAAAGGCAACATTGGAGGCATAGTCCATTCGCAATGAAATACAACTGAAAGTTGATGAGTTTATACTCCACAAACAGCAAGAACCAATGGCAATCACCCAGTCCCAAATACCCACATAATCTTCTCTTTACAGATAGACATTACGGGGAAATAAAGATAAAACTTTGATGCAGCAATTGATAAAATACACTCGCGCATAGCAACAGTGGCAAGAAGAATAGATGGAACAGTGCTAGTAGCCCTGTTGAAATAACATCTGAAAACTGACCCACTCATAACGGAGGCACTAGCAGCAAATTATGCTGTAATGTTGGAAAACATATAAGCCGAACTGGTCCATAGTCATGATCATCAAGGACAAACAAATTCAGTTTCTCATGAGTTATAATGGGGAAAGAGAATGAAACTTATTGGATCACTTCCAATTGATAATCTACCACAAATGGTGAAAAAAAATGTGACATAAAGGATGTTATTACTTCAGATCTACAACCACCTTAGAGACTAGAATAGGCTAATTAGTAGTAGTTGCCCAATCAGTAGTATTTTTACTTAATTTTCTCACCGCATCTTAATTTATAAATAGCCAAAAAAAAAAAAAAAACTCTAATGAAACTTAATTTCCAAGAATTGAAATTGAATTAAACCCAAATTTTTTATAATTGATTTCAAATACCCAATCTAATCTGACTTGCATGAGTTAAAGTATGTCAATAACATTCATCGTGACCAACTATTAAATACTCTGTGAAATTCATAATTACAAAATTTATAACTTATTCATGCACAACATGGTTTTAAAATTGTCTTTTATTCTAAACCTTAACTTGTAGTTGTATGCATCGACACAGCTTCTATGTTATACTACAGTTTTTAAAATTACGTGGTTTTATACTTAAAATATAATTGTTTTGTGTGTAAAATATCATCATTTTGATAACAAAGGAGTCGGACCACTGTATGCACACACTTCATATTTACTTGAATTCCGCTTTCACAAAAATATAGCCATTCTTGTCCCTTCACCTTAACCCAATAAGTCTCTTTAGTGGTTTTGGGATCAAACATGATCAGACATTCAATTAGGTGTAATTGTGAAGTCGAGATCTTACAAATGAATAAATTGATTTGAGTCTCAAAAAGAGAGCAAAAATGTTATAGATAAGGATAAGGAGTCAGAGCAAGACAATTAGAGTGGAAGGGAGATAAACATTTAGAAAGGAGTAGTGAGAGTGGAGAAAAAGAGTGTGAAAGGAATTTGAGAAAGAGTGCTACGCTACATATATCACTAGAAGTCATTAATTTTAGGCTTTTTTAGAAGATCTTCTTGTATTTTAGGGCTTTCTATAAAATTTTACATAGATAACTTAGTATATTCAAAATGATCTCAGAACATAAAACTAAACTAAGGCCTGTAAATTAAATTGGAGTTCTAAATTTTTGGGGATCTAGGTTACTATTTTAATAGTCGGGCCTTTAAGGTCAACCCTTGTTGTGTCTCCACTCATCAAAGGATCAAAGTGTCTGTATCTTGCAACGATTGATGATACACAAAATTGTCTTTGACAAGATCAACAGTCAAGTATATGAATAGGTGTATTAATGAGCAATAAACAATCAATCAATGGCAATCAAAGAATTAAAACTGTAAACAGAGAATCAACACAGAGATTTATAGTGGTTCGGTCTCGGATGACCTACTCCACTTTCGGAAATGGCAGCGATGGCCTGATGTTCTTTATTGATGAAATATCAGTCACCGGAGAGTTACAGAGTTTTGAGAGAGAGAGAGAGAGCAAGTGTGTAGTCAGGTATTGGAGGCGTCTGAGATGTAGGAGATGTTGTAAGCCTGTCTTTACCCTTGAGAGGGCTTACATTATATAGCTATGGTGAGGCGGTGAGGCGATGCCGTGAGGAAGAGGTCTTCCACTATTTTGGTAAGTACAATCATGGTAAGAGTGGATCTCTTTGGCAAGCACAATTAAGGTAGGAGTTGATCTCCGTATCCCGTCATTCTCTCCCTCGTGCTCCTATTTAGTCGGAGGAGAGTCTTGATTGGATTGGACTTTAGGCTGGACCTTGAGTTGGAGTGGCCGTACCGGAGTACCAAGGCAAGAGGAGCACCAAGGGGTAGGGACCCAAGGGGCGGCGCCCAAGGGTTGTCATGCCCCTTTGGGTGTTTTCCTTGGGCTTAGGTGTTGGTCTACTAGTGTCTTCCTTCTTGGACTTGAGGCATCACGGCATGAGGAGAGATCACTTGACTTGAGGCACCACGGCATGAGGAGCACGAAGAGGTAGGCGCCCAACGGTTGGCGCCCAAGTGCGGCGTCCAAGTGCGGGGTCCAAGTGCGGCGCCCAAGTGATGAGTCCCTAGTGGGCGGCGCCCAAATGATGACCCTTAGTGGTCGGCGCCCAAGGGATGACCTCCTAGTGGTCGGCGCCCAAGTGATGGGTGACCTCTTGTTGGCGCCCCTTGGTCATTTGGCTTCCTTCTGGATTCCTTTTGGATGGGTTGACGCGACTGAATGGGTCTCAGCGACTTGGGCTTCTTCTTGAGTTTTTAATATTTGGGCCCTTCTCGATTTATTTTTATCGGGCTTGGCCCAGTCAAATTTGGGCTCGTCATTTGCCCCCCATGCCCCCCATGCCCCGAGCTCTGACTTTCTCGAGAGGAAGGGGTTGAGGGCATGTGCTTCGGTTTCGCTTGAGTGAGCAGAAATTTTCTTGTTTTTCATGGTGCTTCTAGTCTTCAACTTTCCATTCCTGCTGATGGGAGATTCTATGGATGATCCATGAACTCCTTGAAGACGTGGCATGAAGGCTCCCCTGCCCATGGTGATGTCGTTGTGGTGATCAATATTAGAGCATCTTTGGAGATTGGGCAACTTAGCAGATGGAGGTGCCAGGTGCATGAAGAATAACCTGGGTGGTGCCAAGGCGTTGGGTGACGTTAGGTGGACAGCTGGGCGAGGTGCTGGCTGGCATAAACGAGGGCCTTGATTGTCCTGGGCAAGGGACCTGCTGGCTCCCCTTGGGCGACTCCAACTGGGCAGGCGCCTTGGGAAAAGCCTGGAAGCAGGGCAGCTCCTTGGGCGACGCCTCTCTGGTGCTTAGTCATTAACTAACCTTGTCTCTGATTTCAGGAGCTCCTGTTGAAAGAGCGATGATGGAGGTGGAGGTTCTTTGTGCTTTCATGGTGGTGTCTCCTCTTCTCCCGAGAGAGTGAGGTTTTATGCCCCCAGTTAAGGTCCGATGGCCAGGTGTAAGGTCTGGTGGTGCCCCCACTCCTTCTCAAACTGTGGCTCATGTGTGTACCAGAGCTAGCTGTTGTACTGCTGTAGGAGTTGAGACTCCAGTGCGGTTTCTAGGGGGATTGTAGCAATGCGACTTTGGCCAAGGAACAACTTTGGAGGTCTGTGACTCCTTGGGATGTCAGAGAGGCAGGCACTGGGGACTGCTGAGAGCATTTGGTGCTTGAGCGGTAGGCACGAGAGGATGTCGTGAAGCAGTTAGGGCTCGGGTGGCAGGCGCGAGAGGATGCCACGGAGCAAGTAGGGCTCGGGTGGCAGGCACGAAAGGATGCCACGGAGCAGTAGGGCTCGGGTGGCAGGCACGAGAGGATGCCACAGAGCAGTAGGGCTCGGGTGGCAGGCACGAGAGGATGCCACGGAGCAGTAGGGCTCGGGCGGCATGCACGAGAGGATGCCGCTGAGCAGATAGGGCTCGAGCAGCAGGCACGAGAGGATGCTGCTGAGCAGTTGTGGCTAGCGCACGAGAGGGCTGCCCATCTGGAGGCTGACCTTCGAGTAGCACTTGAGATAGCTACTAGGGCAGAGGCTCATTCAACGTAGATGAGGAGGGTGTTGATGAGCTGGGCGCCTGGTGCCTGGTGCCTGGTGTTAAGCGCCTGGGCGCCTGGTGCGAGAGGGCGAGACCCCTCGTCTGGGCAACATCATGGGGGGCGCCCAAGGTGGAGAAGGCGAGGCCGTCATGAGGGCGCCCAAGGTGGAGAGGACGAGACCCCTCATGAGGGCGCCCAAGGTGAAGAGGGCGAGATCCCTCGTCGGGCGGTGTTAAGTTTGGAAGATTAACATAATATTAAAGAGACAATATTTGGGGAGAAACGGAGAGAGGTTAAAATCATAACCTAGCTCTCATACATCACTTGTATTTATAGTTAACTCACGATAATAAGAATTACACATACACCCTCTTACTATGAACAATTTACACGTACTACATTAATACTCTTAACACTCCCCCTCAAGCTGGACTATATATATCATATAATCCAAGCTTGGAACAAATCGCTGTAAGACGTGTACGACTCAATGTTTTGGTAAACATATCTGCAAGCTGATCTTCAGATTTCACAAATGGAGTTGTAATCTCCCCAGCTACTATCTTGTCCCGAATAAAGTGACAATCCACCTCAACATGTTTGGTTCTCTCGTGAAACACCGGATTGGCAGCGATATGGATCGCTGCCTAGTTGTCACAGAACAACTGTAAAGGAGGTTAAACTGGAAACCCAATTTCCTGGAGAAAGTGTAGTAGCCAAGTCAACTCACTCGTCGTATGCGCCATTGCCCTATACTCAGCCTCAGCACTAGATCTTGCTACCACAGATTGTTTCTTACTTTTCCATGAGACAACATTACCTCCTAAGAAAGTACAATAATCAGTGGATGATCTCCGATCAGAAGGAGAATCAGCCCAATCAGCATCTGAGAAACCTTCTACTCTAAGATGTCCATTAGCTCGATATAACAGTCCAAGTCCAGGAGCTCGTTTGAGATATCGCAGAATACGAGTAACTGCCTCCCAATGTGGTACTCTAGGAGACCCCATAAACTGACTTACTATACTGACTGCATATGAAATATCCGGTCGAGTAATAGTGAGATAATTGAGCTTCCCAACCAATCTGCGATACCGACCCGGATTCTCAAATAGTGCACCATCATCCATCAACAGTTTCTGATTCGGATCCATAGGAACATCAATCGGTCTTCCACCAAGCAAACCTGCCTCCTCCAGCATGTCAAGTACATATTTCCTCTGGGATAAACAAATACCCTGTTTAGATCGAGCCACTTCAATTCCCAAGAAATACCTGAGTTTTCTCAAATCCTTAGTATGAAATCGATCTTTCAAGAAGATTTTTAATTTGGCAATCCCCTCAGAATCATTTCCAGTGATCACAATATCATCTACATATACCACCAATAGAACGTAGCCAGCATCTGTCTGTCTATGAAACACAGAATGGTCTGTCTGACATCGAAGAAGACCAAACTCTAAAACTGCATCTGAAAACTTACCAAACCATGCCCTCGGTGACTGTTTCAAACCATACAAAGATTTCTTTAACCGACATACACTCTTACCATACTCCTCCTGAGCAGTAAACCCAGGTGGCTGCTCCATGTATACCTCTTCAACCAAGTCACCATGTAGGAAGGCATTCTTGACATCTAACTGAAACAAGGGCCAATCAAGGTTAGCAGCCAAAGAAATCAAGATAGGAACAAAAGAAATTTTGGCAACAGGAGAGAAGGTCTCCTCATAGTTAACACCATAGGTCTGAGTAAAGCCATTTGCAACAAGCCGGGCTTTGAGACGCTCCACAGAACCATCAGGATGAACTTTAACAGTATACACCCAACGACAACCAACAGTTCGTTTACCAGGAGGTAAAGGAACAAGATCCCAAGTCCCATTATGATGCAAGGCATCCATCTCATCCTCCATAACTTTCCTCCAACCTGGAGCAGATAATGCATCATATAAATGCTTAGGAATAGATATAGTAGATAATTGAGAGGTAAAATAAGAGAAGACAGGAGACAAGGCATCATATGAAACAAAATGAGTAATGGGATGATTAGTAACACACGAACGAGTACCTTTGCGAAGAGCAATAGGTAAAGAGTCTATATTACCTGATGGACCAGGATCAGAAGGCGGCAAGGAAGACGGTACGGGCACCTCAGTCGATGGTCGAGGACGACGAGAGTATACACGAAGAGGTAAAGTAGATGGTAACACAGTGGGCAGCGGAATATCTGAAGATGAGGGAATAGATGGTGGTACAAGAGATGATCCAAAGTCTAGATCCAAAGGCTGAGAAGGTGCTGAAAAATATGGAACAGATTCCTCAAATGTGACATCGGCACTAGTAAAGTATCGTCGTAGAGAAGGACTATAGCAACGATACCCCTTTTGTGTGCGGAAATAACCAAGAAATACACATTTGGTAGCTCGAGGGTCAAGTTTATCAAACCCAGGACCCAAATTGTGAACATAACAGACACATCCAAAAACCTTAGGAGTTAGGGAAAATAAGGGCTTACCAGGAAAAAAGACCGAATATGGACTTTGTCCATTTAACATAGAGGATAGCATGCGATTAATAAGGTGACAAGCAGTAAGAACAGCATCACTCCAAAAATATCGGGGAATATTCATCTGAAATAACAAGGCGCGGGTGACTTCCAACAAATGACGGTTCTTACGTTCAGCAACACCGTTCTGTGGAGATGTGTAAGCACAAGAAGTCTGATGAATAATGCCAGCTTTACTAAGATAAGCTGAAAAAGGATCAGATTCATATTCCCGAGCATTATTAGAACGTAAAATACGTATACGACAACCATACTGAGTTTTTATTTCCTTACGAAAGGTCTCAAATATAGAGAACAATTCAGACCGAGCTTTCATCAAAAACAACCAAGTCACACGAGAATAGTCATCCACAAATGACACAAAATAGGGATATTTATTAGATGAAATATTCTTTATGGGACCCCAGACATCAGAATGTACCAACTCAAATGGGCTAGACACACGATTATTGACTCTAGACGGAAATGACACACGGTGATGCTTACTAATTTGACAAGCTTCACAAGACAAAGATGACACACCACTAAGACTAGGAACTTGACGTTTCAGATTCTGGAGAGAAGGATGTCCAAGGTGACAATGCCATTGAAAAGGAGACAACGAGGTCTGTAGAGCCCAAGTAGGTGAGTCAAAATCAAGGTAATATAAACCACCAACTTCATGTCCCGTACCAATCTTCCTCTTCGTCTTGAGATCCTAAAAGACACAATATGAAGGATAAAAGGTTACGGAACAATTGAGAGAACGGGTAATCTTGCTAATGGAAAGTAAACTAAAAGAAAACTGAGGAACAAATAACACGGAAGATAGGGACATATCATGACTCAAGTGAGTAGTCCCCAAACCTGAAACTTTAGAACAAGTACCATTAGCAAGAGTGACACTACGTGTGGAACTAGTAGGCTGATAAGTAGAAAAAACACTAGACGCACCAATCATGTGGTCAGAAGCACCAGAGTCTATGATCCAGGGACTGCGAGTAGAGGACAATAAACAAGTGGAAGTAGTACCTGACTGGGCAAAAGTAACAGTGGAGGGAGATGGAACAGTCTGTTGTTGGGACAGGAACTGAGCATACTTCTCTCGTGTAATAGTAACCAACCCAGTGTCTTGCTTGGGTTCCATAACAGTGCAGCAAATGGGTGTCTAAACACTGGACAAAACTTGAACAATGTACTAGATGCCTGAACCGGACCAAAAAATAGTGGCTGAATACCTGAACCGAGTGTGAAACACCTGCTGGATACTGAACCGGGCCTGTTAAGGTTACTGGAAAGAAGAACCGGAGAAAAGGAAGCTGCTGGACAACTGAACCGGGTTTGAAAACTGAACTGGACAACTGAACCGGACTGGACCGCTGAACCGGGCTGGAAAACCGGACTGGACCACTGAACCGGACCAGAAAAGGCCACTGGACCACTGAACCGGAGACAAAACAGAAGGATCCTGCCTGAACCGGTCTAAAACTGACTGAACCGAGCCTGAACCGGTCTAAAACTGAATGAACCGGGCCTGAACCGGTCTAAACACTGACTGAACCAGGCCTGAACCGGACTTGAGCCAGTCTGGTCTGGTCTGAAGCTATTGGATCTGAGTCTGGATCCGGGTATGGATCTGGATCTGGATCTCGGTCGTCTTCTTCTCCAAAGAGCAAACCCTAATGCTCCTTCAACAACAAGAACCAACAAACACCAGTCGACTACACCACCGAACAGGAGCCACACCAACCGAACGCCAAGAACAACCACCACCACCACCGAAGTAGAACCAGAAGCCCCAACCAAGCAGAACCAGAACCAATCGACTACACCAACGATCAAAACTCGATGAACAGCAACGTCGACCACAGTCGACTACAAATGAACAGCAACGTCGACCACAGTCGACTACACCACCGAAGCAAAATTCGATGAACAGCAACGTCGACTACTACCACCACCAGACACGACCAGTGCTTCGACAAACACAGTACCACCACCACAAACCAGCCTCGAACCTCCGACAAGCGACACAGACACAGACCACCACCAACGATCAACACAGACCACCACCAACGAAAAATTAATTTATTCAGAGTATATATTTATGATCGTAATGCTCTGATACCATGTTAAGTTTGGAAGATTAACATAATATTAGAGAGACAATATTTGGGGAGAAACAGAGAGAGGTTAAAATCATAACCTAGCTCTCATACATCACTTGTATTTATAGTTAACTCATAAGAATTACACATACACCCTCTTACTATGAACAATTTACACGTATTACATTAATACTCTTAACATGCGGCATCAAGAGGAGCGCCCAAGGTGGAGAGGGTGAGACCCCTCGTCTGGGCGCCTTTTGACTTTTGTCTACCTTGTTCTTGTTAAGTCGTAGGTTGTTTGAGATGAAAACAAGACAGTTATAACAACAATAATCTTGCAAAATTTTATTTCATAAAATAATGAATAACAAAATAAATCAACTGAAACTATAAAAGATAGATAAAATCTTCAGGTGGGCCAATGTTTCCTTGGCGGAGTTGTAGCCCTCAAGAGATTGTTTGAATTTCTCCAAGGGGTTGTTGGCGTCCTCTGTCGTCCTGGTCTCGGTCAGGTGGCAGGGCTTGACCTCTGCCAGCAATGTACTGCCTCAACTGGCCACGCTGTATGAGCTCCTCGATCTGCCTCTTGAGCTCATAGCAGTCATCAGTGTCATGGCCATGGTCGCGGTGGAAGCGACAGTACATGCTGTGATTTCTGCGGTTTGGGGCGGACTTCATTTTTTCGGGCCAACGGAGCGTGGGGTCATCCTGTATCTGACATAGGATGTGCTCCACCGAGGCGTTGAGTGACGTGAAAGGTTGTCGCTCTCTCAGAGGTGGCGGACCAAGGCGGTCCTTGACAGAGATTCCCTCTATCCTATTTCTTTTGTTCTCTACCTCCCACCGGTCTTCGAGGGTGTCCTTCCTTTTCTCCCCTCCTCGGGAGGACTCACCTCTATGGGCTTTGGTGACGTCCTCGGCGTTCATATATTTCTGTGCCCTGGACAGTAGCTCGGGCATGCTGGAGGGCGGCTTCTTGAGGACTGAGAACATGAAGCTGGAGGTGCGGAGGCCGGCAATAAAGGCGGCCAGAGCTACCATATCATCTGGCTCCTCAACCTGGAGAATCTCCTCATTGAAGCGGGCAAGGTAGTCCCTTAGGCTTTCATCCCTGTCCTGCTTGATGGTGAGCAGGTGAGTCACTGGTTTCTGATGTCGGCGTCCCCCAATGAAGTGGGAGACGAAGGACCTACTCAACTCTGCGAAAGAGCGGATGGAGGAGGGCATAAGCTTGAAGAACCACTGGTGAGCAGACTGATTGACATCAATTTATTGTAAATTAAAGTTATTAATAAAGTCGAATTAGTGTAATAAAATAACTAAAAAGTAGTAAATATTATGAATTATAATTTGTATGTAAATTAAAAGTTTTTACATTTTACGTCCAAAGTTTCATGTTTAATGCAGGAATACTACAAGATAGGAAGTACAAAGTGTCAAAACTTGAAAGGAAAAAGGACCAAAGCGTATTTTCATCACAAGGATAAGTCATAACATGCAACTTGCATCTCCAGCAAGGTTTCACCGTCCAGACGATGGCCTGCCGTCCGGACGGTCCTCAAGGCCAGCTCAAAGCTTATCTCTTCCTCCCACTTGCTCCTCACGCCTATAAATAGGCTGCACCCCTTCAGCATTCAAAGAAGGCCGGAACTGAGAGAGAAACCAAGAGAGAAACTGAGAAAGATACGAGAGAAGTTCTGAAGCTTTTCCGAAGAGAGAAAAAGAGAGAAAAGAAAAGAGAAAGCACGCTCCGGTCCGTGTTATACTTCAGTCCTATATGTACTTTTATATTTTCGTTATATCTTTCCATTCGGATAGTTGAACTGCTGCCACTTTTTCATCTTAATCGATCATAAGAGTGGTTGTGCTTCAATCGTTCCCTGCGAAAGACATTTAAATTCCGCACTTTACTTTCTGTTGTAATGACAACTGCTAGCACTCCTTGCTTGTCTATAGCAATGGAGTGTGAGTAGTTCCGTATATCCTCCGGTTCGAGGGGAACACATGTATAATATTGATCTGTTTATGGAATTGCTGATGTTTTATTTATACGTTTATTATATATATGAGACGGGCCAGCTAGAATGACCCCGGCGTTCCTACCGGTATGGTTAACCCTCCACCGGAATGCTGAGGAAGTTCCACTGACGCCTGGTATTACTATATATAATAATATTGCCTGCTAGAATAACCCCGGTGATCCCATCGGTATGGCTAGTCCTCCACCGGAACGCTGAGGAAGTTCTACTGTCAATATATATATTACAAGATAACCTATTGAATAATTCAAGTATGTCGTTTGAGTGACTTCACTTAATGGGTGACATATCTAAATACAGTTAGCCTAAGAAGCGGTTGTATTATGATTAACTACCACCGGTTGACCTGACAAGTCACCGGAAGATAGTCTATACCATCTGCGGATTCTGCTTGAATTAATCAATTGGACATCTATAACCAGTGTAGCCTAAGGAGCAGCTGAGTTATAATATATTACTACCACAATGAGCCTAAGAAGCTATTGTGTTCTTATTTGTATACATCAGACCTGCCGATTGACTTACCAGTAAAATGGAAGTTAATTGAGGTGAGGTAGCAATTCCATAATACGACCAATATAACGCATGTGGGATCCTTGAACTGAAGGATATCTTTTATATTTCTGTCATTAATCTACTTTACTTACGCATTTCATTATTGTTGTAATTTAATTCCGTCTTTTAATTAAGTTAAGTTACTCAAACAGACTAAGCTCACACCACAAGCTCTTAAACATCAAACTACTCCAAACAACCTCTTTATGGCTTTATTTTTATTTTATTGTTTTTATTTTATCTTTAACTTCTAATTACTAAAACTCTCTGTGGGATCGATACTTGGACTTAAAAACCGAGAAAACTACAATTTGACCATTTATACTTGGGTGTAATATAATAATATAATTCAGACACACTAAAAAGTGCGAATCACAGACCCCTTCAAGGTGGTAGGGAAAGCTCTGCACATAATCTCCTCAGGCACGTTGTGGAGTTGCATAAGGGATTTGTACGTGTCCAGGTGGTCAAGAGGGTCTTTGGTGCCATCGAAGATCTCGATATTGGGCATCTTGAACTTCGAAGGCAGAGGATAATTGACAATATCAGCAGTAAAAGGAGTATCAGTACGTCTTACCAGGTAGTCTACGGCCTCAGACGCCTGTGCCTTGATGTCGTTGAGGGCATCACCAAGCTGGTTCTGCACCTCTCTGATCTTCTCGTCCCACTGGTTAGGGACATCTTCAGTCGGATGATGGTACTTACTTTGATGGTCACTGTATTGACTCTCACCGTCTTCATCCTCCTGCGTAGGTACGTGTGAGAGAGGAGGAATACGCGAGCTGCCTGCGCGTTGAGGAGAGACTGCTGGGCGAGGGGCGCCCTGTGGCCTCGGGGCCTTCTGGCGAAGGGCCCCCTGGTGAGGGGCTGCCAGCCCCTCTACTGTTGAAGGGAGTGGTGCTCCTCCTGCGGGGTGAGGGGCGACGCCCCCTTGGGTGAGCATCAATTGGATGATCTGCTGGTTCTGTTCCACCAGCAGCTGCATGGTCTGCAAGAGTTGTTGCTGCAGTCCAACGGCGGGAGTAGCCGTGGCAGATGGTCCCAAAGGTGCGGGGGGAGGCGGAGCCTCCTCCCGGTGAGCCGGGTTGTTGTCTCCCGGTTGTTGGCTCATTGACCTTATAGTGATCGCCATGGATTAAAAAAGAACATAAAACTTAGTCGTTCCCACAGACGGCGCCAAACTGATGATGCACAAAATTGTCTTTGGCAGCGATCAACAGTCAAGTATATGAATAGGTGTAATTAATGAGCAATAAACAATCAATCAATAGCAATCGAGGAATTAAAATTGTAAACAGAGAATCAACACAGAGATTTATAATGGTTCGGTCTCGGATGACCTACTCCACTTTCGGAAATGGCAGCGATGGTCTGGTGTTCTTTATTGATGAAATATCAGTCACCGGAGAGTTACAGAGCTTTGAGAGAGAGAGAAAGAGAGAGTGAGAGAGAGAGAGAGAGCAAGTGTGTAGTCAGGTATTGGAGGCGTCTGAGATGTAGGAGATGTTGTAAGTCTGTCTTTACCCTTGAGAGGGCTTACATTATATAGCTATGGTGAGGCGGTGCCGTGAGGAAGAGGTCTTGCACTATTTTGGTAAGTACAATCATGGTAAGAGTTGACCTCTTTGGCAAGCACAATTAAGGTAGGAGTTGATCTCCGTATCCCGTCATTCTCTCCCTCGTGCTCCTATTTAGTCGGAGGAGAGTCTTGATTGGATTGGACTTTAGGCTGGACCTTGAGTTGGAGTGGGCGTACCGGAGTACCAAGGCAAGAGGAGCACCAAGGGGTAGGGACCCAAGGGGCGGCGCCCAAGGGTTGTCATGCCCCTTTGGGTGTTTTCCTTGGGCTTAGGTGTTGGTCTACTAGTGTCTTCCTTCTTGGACTTGAGGCATCACGGCATGAGGAGAGATCACTTGACTTGAGGCACCACGGCATGAGGAGCAGGAAGAGGTAGGCGCCCAAGGGGCTCCCTAGTCGGCGCCCAATGGTTGGCGCCCAAGTGCGGGGTCCAAGTGCGGCGTCCAAGTGCGGCGTCCAAGTGCGGCGCCCAAGTGATGAGTCCCTAGTGAGCGGCGCCCAAGTGATGACCCCTAGTGGTCGGCGCCCAAGTGATGACCTCCTAGTGGTCGGCGCCCAAGTGATGGGTGACCTCTTGTTGGCGCCCCTTGGCCATTTGGCTTCCTTCTGGATTCCTTTTGGATGGGTTGACCCGACTGAATGGGTCTCAGCGACTTGGGCTTCTTCTTGAGTTTTTAATATTTGGGCCATTCTCGATTTATTTTTATCGGGCTTGGCCCAGTCAAATTTGGGCTCGTCAACGATCATAGTCTTTGCGAGTTTTTTACCGACAAGTATATTAATGTTTTTTGTTTTTAGTTATTTTAAAAAGTATTTCACTCATAATAGATAAAAAAAAAATAAAAAGGGGGATTAAAAAGGGGAGGGGATAAAAATAAGTAGTTTGATTTGTGTTTTAATTTTAAATAAGGACAAAAATATAGCTAGAGTGAGAACGTGTGTGTATGAGAGATAAAATGACTAGTGATGTCTAAAATACACTACTTTTTAAACATTTTCAACTTTATTATTTTTTTGTCAAATTTAATTTTGTGGGTCATTGGACTAGACTTTTGGACCCAAATTATTTAACTAAGATTTTTTCTTTTGTTGAAATTTTGGTTGAGTTTTTTGTTGGACTTAATTTTTATAGATTTAAATTTTTGATATGGACTATGTTATATAGACCTATAAATTTGAGGCCTCTTATTTATTTTCTGTTTAATATGGTGGAAAATTGGGTGGATCAAAAGTGGAGGGTGAAAAATGAGACAGAAGGAAAACTTTTTCATTGTTTAGTTTGAAAGGAAAAGGTAATGGAAAGTAAAAATGAGAGGA
This sequence comes from Ilex aquifolium, assembly GCA_951799425.1. Taxonomy (NCBI): domain Eukaryota; kingdom Viridiplantae; phylum Streptophyta; class Magnoliopsida; order Aquifoliales; family Aquifoliaceae; genus Ilex; species Ilex aquifolium. The sequence goes on from OX637409.1 coordinate 18,707,173, forward strand.
AACCGCATCAATTTCGCCCACCATTTTTAATCCGTCTGTTTTAGGTAGAAAGTTGGAGAGAGAAAAGTAGTTTTGAGTGGGGCTAAGTTAATTTATTAAAATACCCTTCAACTTTTTGGCCTTTCCAAATGTCTGCACACTAACTAATGTATTTATGTAATTGGTTTAAACATTACAAACGAACTTTTTTTTTTTTTTTTCACTTTCCAGCACATTCTAGAACTCATCTTCCATGTTTAACTCGACAAAATACATTCATATTTTTCACTTTTCCAATTGATATTACATTTTTCTATACTAGTCAAATTAAAATATATTTATTCGATAATATAGCAAATTAGGGGCTTTGAATTTTTATGTCATGGTAAATATTTTTTTTTTATATAAAGGTATATTAGTAAATTAAAGGTGTTTACTTTTGCCTTTCCTTTTTTTTTTTTGCTTCTAATACCAAATAATAGAAAGTTTATCCTTCCAGTTTTTCATCCATTTTACCAAACAAAAAAAGAGAGAAAAAGGGTTTCCTTCCTTCATAGATAGAAAGTTCATCTCTTCTACTTTTCTATCTCTTTTATTTTTCATCATCCTAGCCAAACATACCATTAGTTGGAGCTAAAACGTGTGCTTTAGTGGCCTTGCATATGGCCGGCCTTAGTCTCACTGAGACGAGAGAAGGGCATCAAACAGTTTGGCCATGGCCAGCGCTTCAAATTCTCCATCTTCTCTGCTTCTCTTCGCTTTCATGGTCTGTAAAATATTATTCAAAAATAGAATGTCTCAAAAAAAAAAATTTATTATTTTTTCATGAGCTCCAGCCCGTAATAAAGGGTCAATCCGTGCAATGTGAAGATCACATTTTAATGTGATGTCATCTTGCTCAAAATTAATCCTCTAATTGAGACATGGGATTCTCACGTGATACTTTTTTTTGTAAATCTTGCATTTGCATTTCGGACATAAAGATTTAACTAAAACGTGACTTAAAGTTTGAACGCATGATCCTTTTAATGGATAGTTTAACATAGTAATTAGATGTAAATTCTAAGTGGTGTAAAGTATAATTCGACTAAATAGTGAGTGAGCATGGATGATCAGATATTATAACGATATTGTTTTCCTTGTAAACATGTCCCGTGGCTAACCAATTACAGTAGTCGATAGGATGAAACTCGATAATTTTGTGTTTCCGATAAAATTGGGTGTGGTCATCAAGTGGAGTAAATATTGAGTGTAACGATTACATCATATCATTATATTGACATGATATAACCGTCGAATAATAAGATAATATTTGGACAAGTGAATCCCACGTGAATAATTACTGCATGACATAGATGGGTAGTTATTTAATTACGTGAGATTCACTTGCCCACATATTGTCTTATAATTGAACGGTTACAGGTGGGACTCAAACTCCTATTTTAGATCGAAACACAAAATTACTCCTTTCCAATCCTAGTTATACTCAACAAGCCAAAAACTTAGAACTAGATAGTCCTAATCCTAGTTAAACTCAATAAGCCAATAACTTAGAACTAGATAGTCCTAATCCTAGGTATACTCCTAGTTAATTTAACACTATATATAATAGTCCAGTACACTAACCGAGGCAAATTATTTACACACACAAAGAGTGATTATAGTAATAGTTTGGAGCTTTTGATCATGGAAAACTTCCTCATGACAGATTACATATGCATGAAGCTGCAACAGCACTGGGAGCGGATGCAGATGCAGATGTTGCAGCTGCAAATAGAACAAGAACGACAAGCACAACAAAGAAAGGCGATACTTGTTGAAGAGAGTTTTTCAAGGATGTTTCAGCAATGGCAGAAGCAACAAGAAATACAACAAGTTCAACTACAACAATGGAGGATGATGAATCGTGGTCAAGAGGGTTCAAGCCTGAATATTGATTACTCGAAATTCACGTCGTTCTTAGAAGTTGATAACTCCTTCTTTACCCCGTGGAAGCGTCATGATTTTGATTTAAATTCAAATAATCGTAGAACATACGATATTTCAAAACAATACATGAAGTTAAAACCGGGTTCATTCTTCTCCTAAAACGTGAGTTTTTCTCCTTAACACAGTTTCACCATGTAAATATAGTTTGCCTCTAGGGCAATTAATCATTCATTACAATAACTAGGTTATAGAGTATCTTAAAGTGGAGGGCATATTGCTAGTTTATGTATATTTCTTCTCTCTTCAAAGTAAAACAGTCTATTTTTGTTTATTTCTTGGGTGTAAGACTAATAACAATTTCTCTAAAACAGGTACAAGATCGTGGGAAGCAGCTTTTGGGCAATCTCCTTGAGCACAGAGAAAATTCTGAAGAACCAATCCCTCCTAATTAGTTTATTTCTTTTTTTTCTCGTTTGGGTCATTAATAGAAATATGCTTTTGTCTAGGACACTGAATGGATTTATCATTAGCTAACTTTACGGTATCTTAATTCATTCTTTCACTTACCCAAAAAAAAAAAAAAATCATTATTTCACATACCTCAATTGAGTGTACTTTAATTCTGCCTTGTTTTTAGACTGTTTAAAAAATTAATTAAAAGAAATTGAGTCATTACAAGTTAAATTAAACTCATTAACTCACATAAAATTAATCAGTATTCATCATCGCCAACCCACCCTTGACCCACCCACCACTACCAACAATCCCCATAGTCACCACTGCCTGCTACTAGGGGCGATTCAATACAATTGGAGGCCTAAAACAACCAATATTAATTAGGCCTTTTATTTTTAAAAAATAATTTAAATATTTTTTTTTTGACCTTTTGAGATGAAAATTTGTTATTACATTTTTTATTTAGTTTAGCTAACATATTTTTTTGATTGACTGAACAATTAATTTGCTTAGCCTTTCTTAGATTGAGATCATCTCTATTACTTTCTCTCTCTCTCTACTCGTATCCATATCTAAAGTAGCTTAATATTAGTCATAGCTGCATAAACCCTTATATGACTATGTGGGAATTTACAGAGAAGATGTCCTTTCTCCCATGAATGAGGTTGAGGTTTTTCTTTTCCTTTTTTTAATGTTATTTTCTCTTTTATTAAATATTTCTTAGTTGGTTAGGACTTTTTAGGACTTATTTTTATGGTCAAAATTTTTTAATTAGATCATACTTTAAGACTATGAAATTTGGGGGCCTTCCTTCATGGGTAGGGCCTAAAGCCCTGCTTCAATTCCTATACTGTTGGGCCGGCTTTGCCTGCTACCTTTGTCACGATCGCGCTATTGTCATGATTATACCACCATGTAGCATTTTAAATCCTCTCATTTTTTATATTGTCATTTTGAGTTCGATCTGACCATTGTTAAATTTATTAGATCTTGTTGGTCTCAACTGGACTCATAAAAACTCACTAAGAGGTTCATCAAATGTAACTAGGGGTGTCCAGGGGCCGGGTTACCCACGGGTCCCGTTACCCGGTCTGAAAAAAAATAGGTCAAAAATCTGATAGGCCCTATAATTGGCCCACCCAAGTCCGAGCCCAATATCCTTAAAATGACGGTTTGGGTTTGTCCCAAAACCATTACCCGGCCCAGCCCGTCCACCTTTCCTTTGAAAAAAAATTATACTTTTAGACCATTAAATTTGAAACTTTGAAATAAGTCTCACAATTTCGGAATTTGAAGTTTTAAAAATTTAGATACTATAAATAATCTATTATTTTCTTCACCATGTATTAAGCATACAATTTTAAAAGGATAAAGTAATGCAAATGATAAATAAGTGAGTAGGTGTCAACTTAGTTAGGATGTATTCATTCAATTGGATGTAGTTCATCCCCTAATCAAAAATAAAATTATTCATTATTTTATTTTTATCCATTTTGACTATACTTTTGATTCAAAAATATAATTTACACAAATATTAAGTTACAAAAATATTCATTATTTTTAAATTAAGTTGTATATAAAAAAAATCTCCAGCAAGCCCGCCCAGAAGGCCCGCCCACAAACCCACCCAATCGGCTCACAAGTTGGGCTACGAGTAGCCTACCCCTACCCGAAGTCCGGCCCCACCTGTCCGATAACTTACTTGGGTAAGGATTTGGGCATACACTACCCAGGCTCGACCCAAAAAAAATTTTGTGGGCCTAACCCGACCTGGCCCATGGACACCCCTAAATTTAAGGGTAGTTTTTAGTTTATTCTACTTTAATATCACAAGATGGGGCAAAAGAATTAAAAAAATAATTTAGATTACAAATCTATAATTAAAATATCAATTAGTTTAGCTGTAGGCAAATGGTAATTTTTTCTTTTAGGATTTAATAACTGATTTGCCAAATGTCTTGGCGAGTTATGGAAGATTAACTCCAAATATTTAATATTTAGATAGAAATTTCGAATATCCGATTAGATTTTGAAAAAAAAAAAATCGTAATTTGATTTGAATACACAAGTTAACTAGATCAAAAATTTTTGACTTTGAGGCACCCTAAAAACAATCCAATGTGTCATATACGGGTTCAAATTAAATTAAATTAGCAACCATTTTTTAATACCACTTCCTATAGGACTTTACATGTGATAAGCAATCCCCGCGTTGCTAAAGATTCATTGTGGCCCAACATCAAATGTCACATGAGATCCATAATTCTATTACTTACAATTTCCTCATACATTAATTGGATTCAAAATTGTCTTTTATTCTAAGACCTAAATTTTATACACTAACTTCATATTTGCACGAAATTCGTTCATACAAATATAACCCTTCCCTATTTTCTTTTTTCAGAGCCTCTTATTCATTCTCATTCAACCACATCATGGGAGTAAAAAAACAGAAAAAAAAAACCAAATTATTTTAAAAATTTTATGTATGTGTGTGTTTGAAAATCGAATATAAGTAAAATTTTAATTGAAAGTTATGTGCTTTAATATTGAGTTCGGATTTCAATCCATTCAAAGAAGTATACTATAATCAAAATTCATAATAGCTATTCAATAAACATATAATTTTTCAAAATAAATTAAAAAAATAAACTTAGAACTCTATTATTATGAGCACTAAATTATCAATGAGTTTTAGTTTTAAATGATATCTATTATCAACATGTCATAATATAATAATTTTTGGAAGAATAATATTATTTTAGACATAAAAATATGACCTATCCAAATATACATGTTGAATTTAAAAAAGAATAAAAAAAAAATCTAATTTCCACATAAAAACAGTTTTGGAGTATGAAAAAGATTCAAATAAGAGAGCCCATCGTAGCTATCATCCCCATTCCCAACTCTACACAATTCTCATCCGGTGTCAAATTTAAATCTAACCCTATAACTCTCTTGCTATTCGTTTTCTTCAAAACCGGCACGGGCATCGCCGATTGTTTATTCTCTGTTGTCAACTCTTTACTACTAGCCGCTGTCGCAGCCACACGGTGGCGTCTCATGTGCCCACCAAGTGCTTGTCCTATTGCAAATTCGAGGCCACAAACGGAACACTTGTGTGTGTTTGGCTTGGATTGACTTGCTGGATGAAGAAGGTCTACCCCCAGTAGTTTAGGTTTCTTGTGACTCGCTCGGTGGCCACCAAGCGCTTGGAAGGATGTGAATTTTCTGCTGCAAGTCTTGCACTCAAAAAGACGATCAGGATATGATGACATAGTCTGACTTACACGAGAGAGGAGCATCATATAGTTGGCCATCGCCAGCGCTTCAACTTCTCCATCTTCTCTGCTTCTCTTCACCGTCATGGTCAGTAAAATATTATCCAAAAACAGTGTCTCAAAAAAAAAAAAAACAAAAGAATTCTCTGAGAATATGTTTGTATGTCAAAGGTTTGTAACCGTGTAGAAGTGTGCAAGTACTTTTTAATGTGTTTGGTATTTATAAGTTGGAGTGGGACCGGTATTAGTATGTACAATGACTGATTTGCCCTTGATTCTTGTGGAAGACGAAAGGGTAAAAAATATTCATTGTAACACTTACACTACATTATTAATATCATGTAATATAATAGTCTACTAATAACTAAACTTAATAAGCGGTAAAGTAAATCTTACCCTTATTAAGTTCAAATAATTATTATTCTATGTAAAATAACAGAGTTTATTTTTTCCATTTTATTTATTTATTATTGAACTAATTATCTAATAATTATTATTGTTTTATTATTTTTAATTTTTTTTGCTATAAAATATTTAAACTTCTACCGATTACTCATCGGGATCAAGAGCTCTCCACTGTAACATGAGCTGAAGACGTAATTTTTCTTACAATAATGAATATTTACCGAAGAAAGTGAGCCAAGTGGCTGTTTTTGTATGGGGAACTTTTTAAGCGGTGCCGTCACGGCTTGCGAAGGCGTGTCGGCGTGAAAGAGGACGTGTTGCTTGGGGTAAGCTAAAAGCGAGTCTACTTTCATTCATCGACACTTCTTCTAAGTCCTTTTTTTTTTTTTTGAAGGCGACACTTCTTCTTCTAAGTCCTTTTGGGATCGATGTATATATTGGTAGTAAAACCCATGTGCAACCATAGCGCGTGAATATTAAATTTGAACACTAATTTTAGGTCTTATTTTGGGAGGTGGTGTGGGTGTCTCTCAAGAGGTCTTATTTTGGATTTCCATCGAATATTAATTAATTTTAATTTACATTATTTTAAATTATTTCAAAATATTTTTAGATTAGTATCTCTTCTTTTTCAATTAAATTCAGTATCTATAAACCCTTTATATAATCAAAATACCCTTCATCTGCCAACTGGTAAAGGAAAGTAACAAATCTTCTAGTTTTGGAAATATTTTTATAATATCAAATTTTAAAAAGTAAAAAAAAATTGCTTGAACAATACCAAATAAACTTGTTTTTAGTGTGAACATCAGGTTACTTGTACATGATACTGTTTCGATTTGTCTATTATATATGTTAATAAGTTATATCATTTTTAAATTTTTACAAAAAAAATTATCAATTCTGACTCACAAATTTTGTTTCGAATTCGTGTGGTGCCTAAATGTATCACTTTCACTTGAGTAAACTTTACATAGATATATATATAAGGATCTCAAATCGAGTAGGAAACAAGTTGGAAAAATCCTAATATTCCTTGAATAAGTTTATTAGTAACTAAATCAAATAAGAAATAAATTAGAAGAGTTTTAATATGTCATGAATAGATATATTAAACATGTGATAAGAAACATAAAAACCAAGTTGGTATTTGAATAGATTTGGACTATACTATTTTATTCTTATAAATAGGGTTAAATGTGATGTATCACACGATCAATTTTTTAGAGAATAATATATCAATGTAGATTTTTGGTTCATAAATATAAATACCATGTATCAAGACGAGTACGCTATATCGAACCACACTATATCGAACCACGTTGAATTGTTATATCATATTTTTATTATTTTTTCTAACATAAATTCTTTTTCTTCAATTAATATTATTAATGTTAATTGTCTGCGAAACAAAACCAACATATATAATTGACCAACTTTTTTAACTAAAAATAAACTACAAAAGGAACTTTGCTTATGGTGAGCATTCCAGAGTTAAAATTTCCACGCGCTCTAGTGCACGTGGGCAAATACTTAATATTGTTGAAGTACGAAAGCAAGAAAATTAGGGTCAGATTAAAGAGAATGTGTGTGATAAGCCAAGACACGTCATGGTAGGAAAGTAGCTAGCAAGTCGTCGCACGACAAGATAGTTATGCATTTGTGCTATCATTACCATCTTACTAGCAAATTTACGTAGCAACTTCGTCTTTCACACTCCTCAGTGACTTTTCTTCTTTCTTTTTTTTGGCAAGTCGGTGGCTTTTCTTAGACCCAAAGCTTTTGTTGTTGTTTTTAATGGAAACACATAATATATACATATCGGGATCGTTTGGATATTATATTAAGAAAAGAGGGACTATATTAAGCAATAAAGGACAATTCTGAATAAATGAATAAAATTTAAGATTAAACAAGAGATAAAGATAAGTGTTTGTTAAGTACGGAATTAAAAATTTGATAATAAGTATCAAGTCTAATATAATATTTAGTTATGTAATTTATTCAATAACATTAAATGATTGGATTAAAATGCCCTCAATCATCTTTAATTTGATCTTTTATATTGATCCAATATTTCTTAGGGCTATATCAATAGAACCAAAAGCTATATAGATATTACTTATTATGAATATATTTAAATAATATCGGAATTAAACAAGCATGTTTTAATTGTGTAAAAGTGTATTTTGGATATATGCATTTGTTTATTATTAATGTTGTTATTTATCATTGATGATGTTATTAACACGACTGAGCGGAAGGAAGAATGCAAAGTACACTGAACAGTTCAATTTAGTTCAGTCTGAACTCCAAGGCGCTTGAGAATAGGATCAGGGGAATGGGGTCATCACACAAAGAGTTTATAGTGGTTTACCAGTTCGGGAACTCGACTAACTCACTCTCAAGGGAGTCTCTTGCTCCTGATGAGTATATTGATAATTGGAGTTTTACAGAGAGTACATAAGTGAAGTTACAATTCCTTGTTATTACTTGTGAGGGCTTTGCCTCCTATTTATAGTTGTCTGAGCCTAGCTTGATCTAAGGCGAGATCCTTGCCTATTTCTTGTAACAGCTACCTTTATTGTGTAACGGCTGCGGTGGGTACTGGGGCGGTTACGAGTCTTGTGCCTAGATAAGTGACTGTTGTTACTGAGAGGGTACTTGGTGGAAGCCAGTTGTCCTCTGCACCGCCTTCCTTGAGATACAAATATAGGGAGCTTGAGGTCTGAAGTCGAGGTCTGTAGATAACTTAAATGAATTGAACTCCCGACCTAAAAGAGCATGACTTGCGTTACCGAGCTCAACCTTAGGCATACGAGGTACCATAAATCATTATTCATATGAATGGCAAATGAGGTGCATTTTTTACAGGTTGTCCATATGAGGAGGACGTCAACTCATTGTAAAAAAATTAAGGGTCGGTTTTTTCTGAAATCAGGATGTCTATATAATTTTTATTAAAATAAATAATACGAAATGATCATATGAATTTTACTTAGATTGAGGGTAACATTATAAAATAACAATATAATACACTTAGGTTGTATTATAATACCACATCTCATGGTGGTATTAAACTAGCTCAATAGTAGGGATAAATTGTATTATAATTATTCGTATGTGATACTTATTTACTTAATTCCATATATAATACGAAATAATTTTTTGCTTCCAAATGTGCTATAAACCTGTATTAAAGCGTTTTAATCCAATATGACTTTTTAATATACCCTATAATACAATAACCAAACGACCCCATTTTGAATAATTCTTGTGCTACAGTATGATGTTTGGTATTAGAATCCAATAATAACAAACTGATTATTTTATTTATTGTCGCAATTTAGGCAATAAATTTAGGTTCAAGACAATCGGAAGTATTAGAATCCAATAATAACAAACTGATTATTTTATTTTATAAATTTTGAAAAATTTGTTAACTTTTTTTTTCAAAATGGGTTAAAAACACATAAAATACATGTAAAATTATGACCGTTGAATAATATTGTTGATTTTTGAATTAAAATCCATCTTATCGATTTCAATACAAAATTTAGAGAATCAAGACTTTTTATTATGACATCATATATTATGCGCTTATTTTGATGTTGTATGGGTTGTAGATCTTACTAATTGTGGTTCTATAACTGGTTACTATTTTTTTTTGGGCGACTTTCTCATCTCTTGGCGCAACAAGAAACAATTTATTATCTCTCGATCCAGTACAGTGGCAAAGTATCACGTTGTTGCTGACACTATCCAGCAGCTTCTTTAGCTTCATTGGCTCTTAGGTGTCTCACATTTTGGTACTACTATTCTTTATTGTAATAATCGGAGTGTGATATAGATTGCTCACAATAATATTTTTCATGATCGCATCAAGCATACTGAGATTGACTGTCATTTTATGCGACAACTTGTGGCTCGAGGTACAATTCATCTTCTTTTTGCTTCTTCATCTGACTAGACTGCTTACATCTTCACAAAGGCACATCCGCCAAGCCGGTTTCATGATTTGGTTTTCAAAACTCAATTTGTTTTCTACTTTATCTCTTAGAATTTGAGAGGGGATATTAATAATGATAATATGTTTGTCACACATCGATTAGACTAGAAAACCTCACTACTCTCTTTTACTATAAATACACATTTTTATCTATATTATAGATTAAACTAAAATAATATACAATTAATATTTACTTTCTATTATCTCCTTTCACACATATAATTAACCAATTTTGTTCATTGAAAATAATCCACCTTTTTCGAGTTCAGCCCAAAAGGAACTTTGCCTACTGTGCACACTGCAGAGTTACGCTCTCTGGTGCACGTGGGCAAATTCTTAGGATTGTTGAATTATGAAAGCAAGTAAATTTATCTATTTAATAAGATAGTTAGACATTTGAATTTCATTCCTATATTTTTTTTTTCTCTCATATTGACTACGTCATCTAGTTAGGCTATATGAGAGAACAATGAGATAGGCCAATACACGTCATGGGTGGAAATGTGGCTAGCAAGTCGTCGCACGACAAGAGATTAAGCAGCATTTGTGCTATTATTAGTATCTTACTAACAAATCTACGCAGCAACTTCGTCTTTCACACTCCTCTCCTCAGTGGCTTTTCTTAGCCTCAAAGCTTTTGTTGCTGAATTGCCCCCATTTAGGTAATAAATTTCAACTTAATGGTTGGTCTAATGACGATTATCTCATTGTTAGACTTTAAAATTGTACGTTTAAATTTCATTATTTCTCTCTCGTAATAGTGATTAACAAAAAAGAGTAATAAATTTTGGTTCAAGACAAACAAATTAATAGATTCCAACAGTAACAAACTGATTATTTTATCTTGTGAACTTTGAAAACTTGTTAACTTCTTTTTTTTTTTTTTTTTTTTCCGACGTAGAAATTGTAATTTTTTGTGTTAATAACACAAAAAAACTAGTAAAATTATGACGGTTGAATAATCTTAATGATTTTTGAATTGAAATACATCTTCTCGATTTCAATACAAAATGTAAAGATGTCCCCCTTGCTTTGAGCACCCCCACCAATCTAGTGGTCCATCAACCAGGCCCACAGATATAGACTTTCTTCATTATACAAGTATGGAGTTGGATATGGACTGAACTTCTCACCCTAAGATTAAAAGTTTGAGTTTTAGAATTCACATTAATGCTCTGTTTGGTATGATAGAAAAATGGGAAGATGGAAAGTTGGAGAGATAAATAAAACATCATGTTTGGTAAGGAAAAGAAAATAAGAAAGATGAAAAAATAGATGAATTAACTTTCCTTCCAAGTCACCAAAATCAATCCCTCTAAAATCGGAAGAAAAGTTGATGGAAAGTTTATTATTTGTGTTGAGATGTATCTTATTTATCTATATATCTTTTGATATATACATATATTATGTATATATTAATTTTATATAAAAATACAATGACAAAATATGTATTTATATATATTTTAAAAAAAAAATTAAAATAAATTTTAAAATAAAAATTAAAAAAATAAAATTTTAAATTTTAAATTAAAAAAAATATTTTTTTCCATCTTAACTAGGAGTGAAAATTTTCGATTCAACACGATGACACGACTCGAACTCGACACGAATTTTACACAAACACGTAATAACTCAACACAAACCTGACACGACACAATTCGATTGTCACCCCTAATCTTAACCAACACAAAAAAAATTAGTCATTTTTATTTTCCATTCGTCCAACCAACACAAAGGAATGAAAGTGTATCATTCCTACTTTCCTTCCTTGAAGGATAGAAAATGTATTCTTCCTACTTTCCATCATTCCTACCAAATGGAGCATAAAATTCGGAAATTGACTAATATACTAGTCTAATTAGGTTCGTTCTCGAGAGGAGTAACAAGCGCAGTCAGGGGCCTCATAATCCCACCAGTGAGGGCCTATCAGGGTGGTCTCTGGGCGTTCTCCTGTACCCCTTTTTTTTCAAGAGCAAAAAAAAAAAAAATATGGAGGTTATGAAATTGCTCTCACCCCTATCGCTGACAATAACATATAGTAACAATCCTTCGATTATTTGAAGAAATACAGAAAACAGTGGAATATTGCAGTAAAAAAATTTTGAAAAATTGAAGTGGGGGGTTTTAGTAGGACAATTCTACAGTACCGAATTTTATTTTGGTACTTTATTAAAAATTATTATTTTTTAAGGTAAAATTACATAATTTAAAAATGATGTTACAATTACTTAACGCTTCGAGTGAAAAAGAAAGGAAGCTGAGCCTCCCATTCCTGGTTTCTACTTGGCACTTGGAGTGAAAAGGACACATTTGATTATTGAACTTAGGATTTTATCCGTCCAATTGGACGGTTGTGCAGCATTTGCATATGTTTGTACGGATACACCATGATACAGCATATGGAGCAAACTGAATTTGATAAATTTTAATCCAATGTAGTTCAAAAGATAGTAAAGACGAGTTATAAATTCAGATGTTTTGAATTTGAATTTTGACAACTCTTTTAGACCAGGTCATGAGAGACTTTTTCTTTATGAATATTCTAGTTCCGACGTGAATGGTTTGTCTTTGACCAGACTGAAGAAAAGATTAATTAAGATACGTGTAAATTATATCGGATACCTTTAACTCCGACCAGGTCAGGAGATTTATCCCTCATGAATATACTAGCTCCGACGTTTATGGTCTGTTTTTTATCGAACTGAAAAAGAGATTAATCAAAAAACACGTAAATTAACTTAGATACATTTGACCATTAAAAAAAAAACAGGAGTTTGGTAAACTTTAGTTTAAGACTAAGACCTCCGGTCCCTCTTGAATGTGAGAATGCATTTTTCTCTGAAAGGATTTATTGACTGTGAGCAAGCAGAAAATCAGGCAACTAAACTCTATGTCTCAAAATCAAGATACGTGTAAATTATATCGGATACCTTTATCCGGTCAAACAACAAAAAAAAGAGTTTGGTAAACTTTAGTTTAAAGACTAAGACCTCCTGTCCGTCTTGAATGTGAGAATGCATTTTTCTCTGAAAGGATTTATTGACTGTGAGGAAACAGAAAATCAGACAACTATGTATTCCAAATTTTTAATCTAAATTTTTATCCCAAATCAAGGGAGATCATTGAATCAGTGGGTCTCATTTAAAAAAGTTGATGGGACTCACTCATCCAATGGTCTTCCTTCATTTGGGATGAAAATTTGGGTTAGAGATTTGAGATACATAGTATTTCCCATCTCTATATGTCTGTGTTGGGTTGGTACTTTGGTAGTTGTGAAACCATAGTACATGGAATTTGACAAAACTATAGCCTCCAAGTAAGAAACCTCTACATAAGTAACCAAGAATGATCCATATAGCTGGCTGGCTGAATTCAAACCGCCACGTTAGTTAATTGAGAACGTTAATGAATTTTTTTGTCATAACTTCATATTAATGTTTCATTTTGTACGATGAAAAATGGAATGATAAAAAGTTAGAAGGACGGAAAGTTAGAGAGATAAATAAAATATCATATTTGATAAGGAAGAAAAATAGGAATAATGAAAAGTGTATAGATTAGATTTCCTTTCAACTCACAAAAATCATTTTCTCTAAAATTGGGAGAAAAAAATGGATGAAAAATTAATTATGTGTGTTGAAATATATATTATTTATCTATATATCGTTTAATATATGCATATACCATATTTATTTATTAAATATTATGTATACATTAATTATATATATAGATATAATGATAAAATATATATCTATATTTTTTTTAATCCTTCAATTTGTTCATCCTACCAAAAAAAAAAAAAAAATTAATTATTTTTACTTTTCATTCTTCCTACCAAACACAAAGAAGTGAAAGAAAGATTCTTCCCTTGAAAGATAGAAAATATAGTGAAGGGTATAAAGGTAATTACAACAACTCCCACAATGAGCCCCAATTTGCAGTCCCATTTTCCGCTCAGTTTTGCACGGATACAAAATGGAGGGCGGAAGGGATGAGTTTTCCGGTTTCTTTTCCACTCCATCCAATTTTCCTTTGATACCAAACAAAGGAAACTCTTTATTTCCTTTCCATTTTCCATCCATTCTATTTTCATTCATACCAAACAAGAGGTTAGACATATATATAATAAAACACAAAGCAACTTGAATTTGTATCATTTACATATTTTTTCCCTAAAAATATCACATCACTTATTTTTATTATATGTTTAATCATTTAATATTTAATTAATTTATAGTTAATATAATTTTTATTTCAAATATTATCTATATACGATAGTATACACATGTTAAAAAAATTAATATAATTAAATCGATTTTTTGAACGTTCAAATTTTATATTTTTTTCAACCTTTAAACACGGGTTATGACTAACACAATTTTCTATATCATAGTTCTATTTTCAAAGATTTTGGGCTAACCGAGAAGTGGAATTCCAAGTTCAGAGGTCAACATCAGACACCCGTACAAAGTTGGAACCATGTTCTTGCTGCTGGAAAAGTATCGTACATGTTCACAATATTCCACACTTTCCCTGTAGATAGCCTTGTTTAAGGTGCCGCAATTGGGCCCCAACTCCTAACTCATCTTACATTGACCATTATAGTTAGGGTAATTCTACTGTATTTAATTTTATTTCTTTATTAATATTATACCAAAAGTTATTATTTTTAATGATTAAGTTAAACTTTATGCAAGTAAAATTACAATTACTTGGGAAAATTCATGATCGAACATGAAATATCATGATCGATCATGAGTTGTTCATGCAGTTGTAACTTCTCCTTTACGATGTAGAACTTAACCTTTAAAATTTGTAATTTCTATCATTGATTATTCTCTTAACAAATTATAATTTACACATCAAAAAATTATAATTTTGAGTACGATACGGGTATTGTGTAAGCAACAGGCGGGGTCTTTCGGGAGATTCTTAGGACAACGACGCCTTAGATAAGATGTTCCTCTTCCCCCTTATCTTATGTACAGAAGTTCTGTCCAGACTTTTTTCACAAAGTTGCAGATCAAGGAAAGTTCAAAGGCATCAAAATTGCAACCCTATGGGACTTCATTTGCAGACAAAGACAGTTGAAGGGGCGGAGCCAGTGTTTTCCTCTTGAGGGGGGGCCAATTGGAAGCATACGGAGATATTTTTATTTAATATCGGTCATTCAATAAGATTGTTAATGTTAAATTTTTAGATGCATGGAACATAATAAAATCAACTTCACACCATATATTATTATTTTCAATAAAATAAAAGTAATTGAATCAAGTTGAATTAGTTAGATGTAAAAATAAAATCAATTCATCAAGTAATCAATAATATCAAGTTAATTTCATCGCATAATCGCTCGACCATAGCTAAATCTCATCATGCTTTTAAAGAATGCGAAAAAAGAGAGAGAAAGAACAAATCTCTCAAATACATCATTTAAATAGTTTAGAACCTTATATATAATGTTAGATTATATTTTATATTTTGTTCTCGTAACTATGACGCTAATTTTACGTCGCCTTTAGACTATTAAGTGGAACACATTGCATCATTAACCATCCAAAATAGTCCGAAATCTACAAATTTGTACAACACCAAAATTTAATGATTTATGCACGATGTCCCGATCTAAATGGGTAATGGTCCAATATGATCAAATCAATAGTTAAGACTAAAATAAAACTAAGATTATAAATTAAGTGTCTAAAGTATTATTTTAAGAATTTAAAGAGCACATAAAATATAATCAAAAGCATTATTCTAGAGGTATAATGCATAATTTGCAAAACTTGAGAGGAGAGGGGGGGGGGGGGGGGGGGGGGGGGGGGGGGGGGCATGGCCTCCTTAGGCCATAGCTTAGCTCCGCCCATGGTTAGAGGACTGGGATTCCGGAAAACACACAACATAAATATGTCTCTCATGGCGAAACAAAGGTTGCAACTTCTTTTTCTCAAACAAATATAAGTCCTGGTCGCAACAACTCAACCAAAATTACTGTTCTCGACAATCCTTTTTGCATTTTCTCCCACAGTTGCAAGACTCCCAAATTTGGAAGCAAATTCTGGAATGTGGACCAATCATTGAGAGAGGAGAGGAGCCTGCTAGTAGGAAATGGTCACTCGATCAATATCTGGACTAAGCCTTGGGTACCAAATCTGCCCTCCTATAGAGTACAACTTGACAATGAGATTGACTCCTTACCGTGCTTGGTCTCAGAATCGATCAATGAACAGGAGCACTCATGATGGAACAAAAAAAAAATGCTCTGCTCACTTTCTAACACAGACAGTGAATGCAATATAATTCCACACAAAATCTAGCTTACCAGATTCATAGAGATCAACGTGATACAAGTTAACCGGCCACCATCCAGATAAAAAGGATCAGTCTAAGCTGTTGTATCTACCCATTCATGAAAGGCACGAAGTGTTATTATGGAGAATAGTCACTCAGCCTACCAACAAGAAATCAGGCAAATCGAATGATGAATGTTGATTTACAGTGCTCCTTTTGCCAACAAAGCATTGAAACTAAAACACACCTTTTCTTCCTGTCCAATTGCAAAGATGATTTGGTATGCTAAATGGGGCTTCGGAACTGAGTCATTCCCACATCTAAATATTCAAGAATGGAGACATAATGTACTCAACCCACAATCCTCTTTGGATCATGCAACCCCTATCACTCCAAATTGACTCTTTTCCTAGCGATTATAGCAGAAACAATCTTGAAATAGAGGAACAAGATCACCTTCCAAAAGGCAACATTGGAGGCATAGTCCATTCGCAATGAAATACAATTGAAATTTGATAAGTTTATACTCCACAAACGTCAAGAACTAATGGCCATCACCCAATCCCAAATACCCACAGCATCTTCTCTTTACAGATATACATCACCATGCAATGGGAAAATAAAGATAAAACTTTGATGCAGCAATTGATAAAACGCACTCGTGCATAGCAGCAGTGGCAAGAGGAACTGATGGAACAGTACTGGAAGCCCTGGTGCGTCAGTAAAAAAAAAAAAAGCTCTTTGGGGTCATAGCAAGTCATGGAGCTATGTCATTCTTGAAGGAGATGCACAAGCTATTATATATGCTGCAATATTGGAACACATAAAAGCCGCACTGGTCCATAGCCATGATCATCAAAGACATAAAACAATTGCTGGGAGAACACAGACTGGAGCATGGTCCATTTTTGTAGACAAGCAAATTTAGTTGCTCATGAAGAAAGAGAATGAAACTTATTGGATCAATTCCAATTGATAATCTGCCACAAATGGTGAGGATAGAATAGGCTAATTAGTAGCAATTTTCCTTAATTAGTAGTATTTTTACTTAATTTTTTTATTTTCTCACTAAATCTTAGTTTATGGATAGCCAAAAAAAAATAAACTCTAATTAAACTTAAATTCCGAGAATTAAAATTGAACTAAACCCAAATTCTTGCCACTGATTTCCAATACCGAATCTAATCCGACTTGCATGAGTTAAAACATGACACTAACATTTATCGTGACTCAATATTAAATGTTATGTGAAATTCAGAATTGCAAAATTTATAATTTTTTCACACACAACATGGTTTTAAAATTACAAACAATATCCCTTTCTGTATAACAGAAGAGTCGGACCCTTATGTCCACTTCATATTTCCATGGATTCTGCTTTCACAAAAACATTTTCATTCTTGTCCCTTATTAGCTTAATTCCACGAGTCTTTTATTATTTCAATCATAACAAAGTACTCCAATTGGGTCCGGGCTTCAAATACCATTCAGATTGACGGAGTTGAACAAGGAACCCGATTACCTTTTCAATGAGACTTTTGGTGTCGATTAATCTGATATTTCGGTCCCTATTAGGTAACGGCGCGTGGATCGTTCAATTCATTAAAGAACATAAAGCACAACTTGTAAAAAAGCGTTCGTCTCATCATCTGGATATCAAAAAAGATGCAATTCAATCTACCAAATATACATGATATAAACCCCCCAAAAAAAAAAAAACACTATGAGTCTAAAAAGAATAAAAAATCCGAGTACCCAGAAAAAAAAAACCGAAACTGTAAGTTCGGAGTATGAAAAAAGTTCAAGTAAAACGGTCTAGTATCAATTCGGAGCCATCTTCCCCATCCCCAACTCCAGAAAATTCTCATACGGCGACAAATTCAGATCCAAGCCCATAACTCTCTTGCTATTCGACCTCTTCAAAATGGGTACGGCCGATTGTTTATTCTCCGTTTTCAACCCTTCACTACCAGCTGCAGATGCACGGTGACGTCTCATATGCCCACCAAGTGCTTGACCTATTGCAAACTCCAAACCACAAACAGAACACTCATGTGTCTTAGGTTTTGATTGATGAGTTGGATGAAGAAGGTCCAACACCATTAATTTTGGCTTCTTGTGACTTGCTCGGTGGCCACCGAGCGCTTGGAAAGATGGGAACTTTCTGCTGCAAGTCTTGCACTCGAAGACACGATCCGGCGACGATGATGACATAGTCTTACCGATACGAGAGAGAAGCATCAAACAGTTGGCCATGGCTAACGATTCAACTTCTCCATCTTCTCTGCTTCTCTTCACCGTCATGGTCAGTAAAATAATATTCAAAAACAGAATATATTTCTCTGAGAAAGTGAGAATATAAAAGTCTCTCTGAGAATATGTTTGTATGTCAAAGATTTGTAAACCTTGTAGAAGTGAGTGAGTACTTATTGAGTTTGTGTTTGGTATTTATAGCTTGGAGTGGGGACTGCTTCTGTTCAACGCCATGTACAATGACTGATTTGCCCTTGATTTCTTGTGGAATAAGATAGTGAGGGGTAATGGTTGTTTTGGTATGGAGAATTTTTAAAGCGGTCAGTGCAATGTGTAGCCGTCATGGCTTGCGAAGGCGTGTCGGCGTCAAAGCGGAAGTGTCGCTTGGGGTGAGCTAAAACCGAGTCTACTCTGATTCATTGACACTTCTAGACCCTTTTTTTCGGATCCTTTTAAACAATACAAAGTCCACGTGCAACAAGAGCCCGTGGGAAAAAAACATTGTATAATTGAATTTCTTACCTAGTTTGCCAGGGAGTATCACTATCAATCTACTCGAATTTTTTTCCACTCGTACTGAATATTAATTAATTTTAATTCAGTTTATTTATTTAATTATTTTATAAGAACGCTCTATAAAAACCCGAAATAAATACTTTACACAATCTACATTTTAGTAAAACTTAGTCCAAAATCTTTTAATTCTATAAATATTTTTACAGTATCAGATCAAAAATTAAAAAACTAAAAAAATCACATATTCTTCATACAATAAAAGTTAAATATGTTTGTCGTGCTAAAATTAAGATATTCGTATTTCAAATTAACTCGGTCTATTTATCATTTCACTTAGTGGCTTATGTGATTTTTGAATTTGTATTAAGAAATTATCAATTTTGTGTAGCAGTTTTATTGTGTAGAAATTTATTGTTGCGTATTTTCACAGAATATAGAAATAAAGGTAAATATCATAATTAGTACTTAAACTTTGCTTTTCCTTTTAAAATATCCTTGAACTTTCAATTATTTTAATTTAATCCCTTGATTATTAACTTTGTGTCACCTTATATCAAGTTTAGCAATTAGAACAAATGACGACAGATCGCGTGGTATGTGGACGATCACAAGACAAACATGTTATTTGCTTCCGTTTATTCTAATGGCTGAAATGATCGGAAAAAAAAACTTAATTGACAGTTAAAAAATTAAATTGAAATAATTAAAAATTTAAGGATCATTTTAAAATAAAAGACAACGTTTGAGGACTAATTGTAATATTCATTAACCAACCTTCTTTTTTGTTGAAAATAATTAACATTTTTTCTTACTCAGATCTGCCCAGTGCTCACAGTGCATTGCTTAAGACATGTATTCACGCGCTCTGGTGCACGTGGGGGTTCTTTGGAAGAGAGCAAGTAAATCAGGTTAGATGAAAGAAAGTGATGGATACACGTTATTGGAGGAAAACGTGGCTAGCAAGTGATCGCACGACAAGATAGAAGTTCAGCATTTTGTCCCATGGTATATTTGTAACTTTACTAGTAAACAACAATCTACGCGGTAACCATCTCAGGTAGCAACTTCGTCTTTCACACACTCCTCGCTGGCTTTTCTTAGTCCCCAAGCTTTTGTTGCTGAATTGTCCTCATTCACACCGATAAAAAGTTAGCAGTTGGTTTAATAATTATTATCCCGTTGTTAAATTAATTTTAAAATTATAGATTTGATTGTGAGTGACACACCAACCATGCCCCAAGGCAATCCATGTTTTGGTCCATTGTGATTATGACGTAATTAGGAGTGTTCACCCTACCTTATAGGTAACATTTATGGTATTCTATCTTTTTACATTATACTTTGCGGAAGAATTTTTTCTTGACCTACGGGTAATCGAAAACTTATGAGTAATCGAAAGGTAATAAAAAACCTATCAATAAAGCTGGGTAGAATATGGTAGGATAGAGTGGGATCGAAATTTACGGGTAAACGAAAACTTGAACACCCCTAGACACAGATTATATGAAATTGTTCTTACACTTAACCATCTTATTGTGCCAACAGATTATATAGCAACAATTTCATCAAATATTTGAAGAAAGATAGAGAAGAAGTACAATTTTGCAAGGAAAAAGCCAAAGGACTTAAAATTATGACAGATGTATTATTGGACAAAATTGTTGCCCCTCTTTTCCATGCCTAATTTTTCAGAGACTTGCACTTTGTATTCTGTTGTTTTAACAAAAGAACTCTCACTATATTGAATAGCCCAACATTGAATAGACCAGTCCACTTAACAGAATGCCACATGCTGTATCAAAAAGAAAAGGAAAAAGAACCCTCCCTTTCCTGGTAACTACTTGGCATTTTGAATGAAAAGGTCCATTTTTTTATGCAACTATTTCCATTTGATTATAGAACTTTTTTTTTCATCATCCGCCAAATTGGACATTGGGTCTGTTTGGAGTTGACTGAGAACTTTAATTTTATTTTTTTTTTTGTTTAAAAGGAAAAGAAGACTGGTTCGTTTAGACCCGCGGTTATTAGACGATTTTTTCATCAATTTTTTGGGAAAAAAATAGTTTTTATCAGAACAAAAGAAAATTCGATTTTTTCAAAAACACTCCAAACGGTTCTAAGAATTTTTTTAACTCTGAGTTTTTCATATTATTTTTCAAACTTCTGTTTCGCGAGAAAATATTCATTACAACGGTGATATCACATGGCAATATGATGTGATATCACCAACTAATAATAAAACCTCAAATAAACAAATGGATCCCAAAAAAATTAATAATCAACCAACCACTTAAGCAAATAACTCTCTACTCTTCTTTCATATAAGCTCAAGTGGGGTTCACCCTACGCACTTGAAATTTTGTTATTGATTAGTGATACCATGTCATCAATGATGACATAATATCATCGTTGCATTCAATATTTACTCTTATTTCGTATCCAAAAAAATCAGTTCCAAACGGACCTATTATCTAGCATTTGCATGTGTATTACGGAAAGCTCAAGCCTGAATTTTTCAATATCGTACCGAAATTGTTAGAGAATAAGAGGTAAGTTTACTACTAAATTTAGTAAAGTTACACCAGAATGAAATTGTTTAAATTCGATTGTAAAATACATCTCGATCTCCATCTACATCTCGATCTCGTCGTAAATTAATCCCATTTGATTAAAATTTGACAAAAAAAAGTTAAAAAACTTTAAGTAATGAAAATTGTAGTTTTTGATTCTAACTTATTTGGTAAAGACTAATCACTTTTTGACCTTCCGGCCCTTCAGCTACCGTTTGGCGTGTAGCTTCGCGATATTGTAAGGGAGCTTGGTGCTTGGAGGCTTCAATCTGAAAAGTCCTTCGTATAAAAAAAAAAGGATTTATTGACTAGGAGTCAACAGAAATTGGGACGACTAAGCTATGAATGGAGTTAGGTTGGTAGTTGTAAAACATAGTACATGGGATTTGACGTACTATTACAATAGCCTCCAAAAGAGAAAGAATAGCCTCCACAGAAGTTTCCAAGGGCGACCATATAATACTATTAGATGTAGCATCTTATAGGATTCTAGAACAGTCTTAGATGAAGCATCTTATGCTAATAGAGAAGACACTTAATGAGCTCTTATGTCGAATACTTTTCCATTGACCAAAATTGATAATAAAAAAAAATGCTGGAGAAGATTAAGCTCTTATTTGATATTGGGTTGAATATAATCTTATATTTTTGGATAAAATTCGTTTGTTAAATGAATCTTTAATTTAAATTCGTATTAGTTCGGATTTAAATTTTTCATCATTTTTGAATTTGAATCTTATGTTTGTTCATGAATGGTGTATTTTAGGTTGCATCTGATCAATGGTGACGCGTTCGAACAATCACCCTTGCATCTATAAATATATCCAGATTCATTAACATTCAATACTTACATAAATTCGTGATTATCAGAGTCATGACATTCATAAATTCATCAATAGCAGTGTTTACATATATCAGAGAGTACGAAACACAATTTCTGATTCGTTGTGCATACAAATTACAATTTATTTATTTTTTTTGTGCGTGATCATTATATCCTGAGAGACAAACACTCAAAGATCAATAAACATCATAGTGAAGGCGAAATATATCTTAAAGATATAGTGTCAAACACTAATCTTTGATCAAATTATTTAAACAATTCATATTCTACAATCGGGTCAATTTTTTATGTGTTACTGTTTTATTCTTATTTGCATGATCTATATCGTAAATTTCAATATATTTTATACGTATATAATACATCCTTCCAACAATTTCTCAAACTCTCAATATAACGGGAGGTTCATGTATTGAGTTGCAATTCTTTTCTATATTTTTTTTGCCACTTATATTAGATAATTTAATTATATCTACCAATATATATTGTTGATCTAATTGCTGAGTGCACGTGTTGAATGGATCAAAACCAAAATAGGTTATAACTTTCCTCAGACCTATTCATATTTCTTCTCGAAGTCTTGATTAATCTAAGTGTTTTTGGTCAAGGTTTAAGCATAAGCATGCATCCACACTAGGGTAAGTAGAAGTACCTAGAATCCTATTAATTCAACCTTGATATTAGTCCTCGCATACTTACCTATAAAGGACCCACAGAATTTATGTGGTTCCACACGTATGTGGTGACGCTTATTTTAGCATAAAATATTAATAAATAAATAAATCGTCATCTAGAACAGGTGGGGGTAGAACTTTTCTTCTTGCTCACTCCAAAAACCAAACTAACCATAAATGCATATGTCAGCAATGAAGCGAAATCCAACGGTTACGTTAGCCGTGAGAATTAAGGAAAGCGACCTCTGCAACTGCTAAGACTTGACGCACACAGTTGATCATGTCGGTAAGTGATTGGCCTGATGACTATCATCCTCACCTCTGGTCAAAGTTATATTTTTGCTCTTTCTTTTTCTTTTTTTTGTTCGAATATGTTTCTTTCCTCGAAATGGCGCATAGTACCCGGGTCGGGTCGGGTCAACATTGTTAAAAATAAAACTTGGAACTTAGGTTTTAAATTTTTAAAAAACTCCATAATTTTAGAAACATTATTAACCGTTAAAAAAAAAATATTGTGAGAGGTACACTTTTAAGAATTTTTTCCTATTAATAAGTCTTATTTAATATACCCACCTTCAAAGGACCAAAAAAAAAGAGAAAATTGTGATGAGGTACACTTTTTATAATTAAACATTTGGGGGGGTTGGTCCTTACATATGGACTTATTTAGGGATAAGTCCACAAAAGAAACTTATTTGTTATGAAATTCATTTTTTTGTTAAATTGTCCTAAATATCCTTAGTTTTTGGAATACCATTAAACGTCGTTTGAAGAACCATTCAGCAGCTGAAGTCCACCGACATTTGAAGACAACTCTTCCAATAATAAGCGTATAAAAAAACCGATGAGATTTCTTCCTTCTCCGATTATCATGTTATTGAAACTTACCAAAAAACTTCCACATTCGAATTTCAAATTGATTTCATTCAATAACTGCCATATTCGACTTCCTTCTCGAGTTTGTTGTGGACGATAAACTGAAACCATTGAAGAAGTTATTGTGTATTCTAGGGTTTCATTCCACATCTTCCAAATTTTCAATTTTGAAATTAAAGTTCTGGTATGATTCTTATTCAAAAAAAAGTAACATGAAATCTATATTCGACAAATTTGTGATGTAATTCGAAAAAAAAAATTTGTTGTTTGTGTGGTAAAAGAAATTTGAAGTTACATATTATGTCTCAAAAATTTGAAGTTATTCTCCAATCTTGCGTGAATCAAGCATACGTATATTCTTTCTCTGACCTGTAGTCAACATCTTTAAAGTTTCTATAACTAAACAGAATAACATTATTAAGGGTATTTTTTGGATTTAAAAAAATAGTAGACTTAAGTACTTATTATTAAGATGAAAAATAGATTTATCACCAAATAAATTTATTTAATAGACTTAAGTCATTATAAGACTATTAAGGAGAACTTAGCCCCAAATTTCATTATTTTTAAATTTGCATACTTCCACATCGGTGATTCAAACTTGAGACTCGTTCGCCATGGATGATGAATTGATAGTGATTTTTTTTTTTTGGGTCTTTTTTTTGGTAGGATTTTGTTGTTTTTCTAAATTCAATTTTTATAAAATCACTCTTATATGATATTACTCTTTTGTGTCACATTTTCTAGTAACACTATGAAATCCGAAATCCGTTTTTGTTGGACTCACTTTATGATGACATCAATAGATTTGATTAATTCTTTGATACAAATTACAAAGTTCGGGCATTAATCTAGATTCTAAACATAAACAAAATTTTAATACAAACTAAACACTTGATAGTTTCACTTTTCTCTTTGTTTTTTTAATTTATGCTTTAATTGGGTTTAACTTTTTAATTGTCGATTTTTTGGTCATTCAGTGTCTTCAGACACGAGTCCATCACTAGTCTATTAATAAGATATAATTAATTTTGAATCTTTAAATTAGCCACCACAGAAGTGGTTGAGATTCATTTAATCGAATGGCTCCAAAATTATCCTTAGAAATTTTTTCCCCAAACTCAAAAACTCCACTCAGTCCATATCTTTTCATGCTAACTAATGTCAAACTAAATCTTATCTCTCTTATCTCTTTCTTTTCTCTCTCTCTATTAGGGATGCTGAATAATTTATTTTTCGATTGTAGGATTCTAAGAAAAACTTGTTGAATTTTTTTTGATAAATGTAATTTTTTTATATTATGTGTAAAGGCGCGAACAATTTCTAATATATATCTATACTTATTGGGTTAAATGAATCTCAGTCACTCTTGTGGTAAACTAACTTAATGATTAAAAATACTAACTCCTCCCCCCCCCCCCCCCCCCCCACAAAAAAAAACTTAAAACCCCAATATGTTCGTACATTTTCATGCTAACAAATGTCAGAGTAAGTATTATTTATCTTATATCTTTCTTCCCTCACTATTAGGTATGCTGACTAATTTATTTTTTGATTGTATGATTCTAAGGAAGACTTGCTAAATTTTAACCTTAATTTTTTTTATAAATATTATTTTTTTTAATTATCAATTTTTTTTTAATATTAAATCGTGCCTAACGACACATGCAATTTCTAGTATACATATATAATTGAAAGTAGCCCCCCATGTGCAGCTCCCACGGTGGACATCCTGAAGGAGAAAGGAAACTTTGGCTTTTCTCAATGAGTATTACTTTTAGGACCTAAAAAAATTAATTTAAATTATTTACTTAATGATATGATAATGACATAATCTAAAAGTATTGTTGGACTTTTGTATTGAGATTCTATCACTGATATATTATCATGTCAATTTTTTAGATCTCGATAGTATTACTCGTTCGAAAATATTATATTTCGACGTCTAATTCAATCAATTAAATAAATTAACTAAATTTGATATTAAAATAAAGGTTAGGTGGGTGAAGAAATGATTGTCTTACCAATTGATAATTTCACTAGTGTTTTCTCAGTAGCTTTTTTTTTTTTTTTTTTCACGGGTCGTTATTTCTTATGCATACAGGTGCATTTTTTTTTTATCTAGTATTATAAGCTACTTGAATTTTTATTTTTATTTTTCAGGTGGGAGTTGTTACTTGGTGGAATACAGGGTTGATAATTGCTAAAACAATCTACCAATTCAATACAAAATTAATATGAAATTAATTTATACACGGGTTGATCCATCAAACTCATTTAATAAATATGTTGAGAAATATTTAATTAAATTCTATACGAACCAATTATATCATTTTATGATCGATTCTCACTTTTTTTTGGGTACCGTACTCTTCTTGTGAATGAAAAAAATTGTCCGCATCATATTCCATGAGGCTCTTCAGAAAATTTAGGAATTAGAAACTCAGTCGATAATTTGATTTGAGTAATACTATTTGAATCTAAAAATTTGACTTAATTTATTGATATAATGATGTGGCTTCATAAGAATTATTGGATCAACACCAAGTTTCAATATTTGATGGGATCTACAATGAATCCAAATGTCACAGTGAATTAGGTCAGCAAATTATGACAGTAAATTAGGTTTCAATAGCATTGCTCATTTGACCGTTAAAATTTAAATTCGCATTAGTTCGGATTTGAATTTTTCATCATTTTTGAA